>NEWO01000062.1:910384-945910 GCA_003013225.1 Phalaenopsis aphrodite
TCTAATAATGAAAGTTGCAACGAGCAAGATTATGTACATTTACAAGGGCATGAGCTAATACATGAGCGTGCATTTCTAAATAGTGATACAGTAGATCAAATGACTAGTAACAATGAGAACATATAGTACTGTAAAACTTCACAAGAATGGGATGCAAGCATTGATTTTGACGGCCCAAGTGAGCACATCACTTCCACTCAAGAAGGCTTCATTCCAACCGAGTTATTGGAAGAAATGTTTTTTTCAAACCAAGAGCGATCTTTGATATGTTATTTGTGGATGATCAATAATTAATAACATGCAACATTAAACTTTTGTCTCCAGCAAGAGTCTCTAGTGGTCATTTGTTTGCATGATGGTCACCTCAGTAGGTCGAGTCAATTGCACCTTCATGCTTCTACTAGGAAACACCTCTATGGAGCTTGGAAGATTTCAAGTATATCAACACAACACAACTGCACCAATCCAAGTTTTATGTCTGGATATAAACAATTCACCTCAAAGTTTATATCACTTTCTTTCATTCATTTGATAACAAATGGATGTGAAGCCTAAGAAGATTATCTGCCGTGTTGAATTCAAACTTATCATTAAAATATCATATAACAAAGCCTGGGATGCTAGGAGGAAGGCTATAAAAGCAATTATTGGAGGTTAGGAAGAATCATATCGTTTATTGTACAGATTTATGGAAGCAATTTTCTCTGCAATGATAGGCTCTATTTATAAAATTCAGGTTGGTCCACCAAACCATTTTTAAAGACTTTTCTAGGCTTTTAGTCCCTCTATTAAGGGATGAAATCATTGCTAACCAATCTAACGTATGGATGGTAAATTCTTATTAGGTAAATATCAAGGTATTTTATTGATAACAGTTGACATCGATGCTAATAATGGTATATTTCCACTAGCATTTGTTCTTGTTGAGTCAGAATGTAATGACTCATGGTGGTGGTTTTATACGTACTTTGCGAGAGACCATTCTGTCAATGTCTTCAAGTCAAGATCTGTAAATAATTTGAGATTGACATGTTAGGATTGTGAATACTTATCATAATATTTTTCTATGGGAAGCTCATAGAAATTGCCTTAGACATTTGCGTGAAAATTTTAATAAATCATTTTGTAGAATGAAAATTTTAGATGTTGAAACAATTTGTCAAAAAAATGTATTTGGTGGGTAGCACTGATGACGTTCAAGTATTTAACCGATACATGACAGATATCAGGAACATAAAGCCTAAAGCATTAGACTGGCTTGTGCAAAGAGATCCTATTAAATGGAGTTTACTGTATGACGGGGGATTTGGATATGGAAGAATAACAATTATTGCATCTGAGTGCTTCAACTGAGTCTTAAAATGGCAAGAGAATTCTCTATTCAAGCCTTAATACATTCTATTCACTACAATGTTTTAATCTTTTTTTAAAGCAGTTCAAAATTGTAGATGATCTTGAAGGGAAAAAAAATGCTTCATTTTTCAGACCAAAAATAACCAAAAGCCTTTGAATATATGAGAATGAAGCTAGAAGGATGTTAACACCCATTTGTGTAAAAAAGTATGATTATGAAGTATTTGAAATTTCATCTCATTCTTATAAAATTCAAATGAACAATATTCAAGGTGCAAGGTGCTCATGTTTTAGGTCTCAAAGATTTCATATTCCGTATTTTCATGTGATAGCAGCTTTAGGAAATCATCAAATTGACCACAATCCACATCTTTCCCATTATTACTTAGTTTGTAAATACAAAGAAACATACACATCCCAATTTCATGTAACTCCAAACAAGTATGAATGAGTGGATTTCAATATTGAACAAAGTATTATTGGGTTGCTTCCACCGAAATTCGGACGGAGATCTAGGCGACCATGGACCAAGCGTTATAGTAACACTATGGATGAGAGTAAGACACGAAGCTCAAAAATTTGCAGTATGTGTAATATGTCGGGACATTGCAAGTCCACTGACCTACTAAACTCAAGGAGGAATATGAAAAATTACTCTAACTTAACTAATTAAATTCATTGTATTATATGATTTGTTTTTTTACATGTTGATTAATATTCCTATAACTTACTGGTCCCATGGTCAAGCCAGGGCTGAGCCATCGTTACGAGCAATGGGTTAGGGATAACTATGATCTTTGTCACCTTGATTATAATTTCAATTTTTATTCTAAAGAACAATCTATCTATGATTTTTTTTCCAAACTTGTTGAAATTAAGTTTGTTGTTTTGTAGCTTTATGCAACATTTGTGCTTGTTGCGTTGGATTTGATAGCATTGCATATCGCTCATAGTCACTTTCATTATTTAATATATTTAGGATTTATATATGTTTATTTACAATTTAAATCACTCCAAACTTAAATGTAACATGTAGGTATCATGGCTAAACAACAACCCATACCTTATGTTCACCCTAGCATATCTGCATTGCAAGGTTTACGCCGAGCTGCACTACCAGATGCGATATGTTCCAAATCCTCTATGTTTATGTTCTTCTTATGCTTTCGTAAAAATGATAATTTATATTAATTTCGACAGGGAACCATTTTAGAGGTGGCCTCACACTTGGCTATAGCTAGAGAGTGGCAAATCACATGCCTTCGTTTCATAGAGGGTTTGTTTCAACTTGGCCTAGATTGTATCAAACATGTGCATTACATCAAGCTTGGCTATCATTTATTGACAATACTTATAGAGCAATGGTCATCTGACACAAACACATTCCACCTGGTCTTGGGTGAGATGAAGACTACTTTATAAGACGTTGGGATGATACTTGGCATTTGCATTGATGGTCCTCCAATAATTTTCCCAAATGTAATAGGGGTGGGCCATAGGTGGGCTTCATGTTCTAAATGTTGCAACCCTTCTAGAAGCTCATTCTGAAGAAGATGTTGTGTATCACGACCTAATAAATCCAGCATTGACATTGACATTTTGAATGGGTCAATCTCAAAAACGTACATGCATGCTGCTCACAAGGCTTAGATGGAACTTCTTTCGTGAGTCATACCTGGACTTAAATGACATTTCATTTCAGAGGCACATTTACACTTGCATATTATTTATATTCAGTTGTTTCCTATAGTTCCATACTTCTGGCTGCGAGTTACATCTGCATTATTTGCCTCTAATGAAAAGTATTGAGGGATTTGCAAGAGTAATAGAATAATTTTGAACATTTATTTAATGCATACTTGTAAGTGGAATGTGCAATGTGTACATGAAATGTTTGCATGCAATGTTTTAATCTATAAGGATCTTTTGATAGCTTGCTTGAGAGCCAGGTAAGTATATTTTAAATTATAATTATACCTTTATTTGTGATCCATTGTTATTGTCAATAACCATGCATATTTTTTTATTACTATTCAGATTATATGGGACCCCTACAACCAGTAGATAACAACTCAAGTTGCTGAAATTTGCACTATAGGTGAAGGAATATGGAAAGATCAAGTCCCTTTGATATGTTGGCAAAGTGTTGAGTGGCATTTACCTGACCGTGTTATGAGATAATTCGGTGAAATTCAAAGAATAGACATGGAGCTAATAGAGCCAGGTTTTGAGTGCACATATGACAGAGGAAAAGCTGATTTGGATTGGTATGACTGCCATCACTCTGACATTGAAAAATAAAATAATCAACGAGCTTTTATTATCCGTCACGTGAACACAAATGTTGATGCGTGTCAATTACGCAGAGTCTACATGTGTTGATACTGTTCTTTGGCATCTTTGTACTTACTTCAAGCTCCAGTTGAGATTCCAATGACCTATTATCCGAGAGCACCAGAAGAGAAGATTCTTGTATGTTAATGTACTGGAGAAAAATAAGTTTATGCTTATCACCCTAACTAATATCTATTTTTTCATGTCAGCGTCATTTTTTCTTAAGGGCAGAGGAATTATTTCAATCAGGATTTAGCGGGTGCGAGGATAATTTAATATGAGAAATGGCAAATGCACCTGAGGATTTGTGTAGAGATGTTAGTTGGAACATGTATATCACTGATGATCGTTACATTGCAGAGAACATTCCAGCGCAGCCATTTACATTAGAAACAATAGACCCTCTCAGTATTGTATGTGTTGGACCACAACTTCTTACTGATCTAAGTCCATCAATGTTTCACAGCGCAGGTGGATCACGGGCTGCAATCGGATCTCAAGATGTTGGTGGGTCATATGATACTCATACACATACGAGCACATCATTTATTCCATTGCAGCATGAGGTGTTATTGACACCCTAAGTTTATCATTGCACTCCACCACTTTGGATGGGTGGCATATCATTTCCAGTAGAAACACCTTATACCGGTCATTTCTGGATGACTTTTACTATTCCATCTCAATAAGAACAAACCATAAGACAATCCGACCAAGTGTCTTGACCTCAACATTTACAAGAACATGATCAAAAACATTTGAGAGATCAACTTATTCGTGCACCTACAAAGTAAACACCAGGCACATATGTTATACCTGTAAGGAGACACTATAGAAATTAGTATCCATGTCTCCTTCGTATTCATCGGTTATGTGTTCCACAATTTCAAACATTAGTTTCGCTATTAATTTCATTTGTCGAAAAACTTAAGTCAAGTTGTATTTCTATACAGATATCTACCTTAGAGCTTAGCGAGTGCTTTCTTAGGTTCGAAGTTTGCTTTGGAAGATTGGAAGAGGAATCCAATTGTCTTTACTTAGTTATTTTAATGTATAAAATATGGAGGTTGATGTGTTAGATTTATGAAAAACACATATAAGCATATTGCATTGTGATATGAAAGATTTGAGTGGTGTATATGTAAGAATTAAGGTTTAGGTGTTAGATATGTAAATGCATAGAAATTGAGCGATTGTAAATGTCCGTTTTTTTTTCTTTTTTTACTGTTTTTGAACTTGAAATGTTGGTAAAAAAGGGTGGAGAGTATTTATTGGCAGTTATTGATTTTTTTTTATCTGCTATTTTTTGGACCCTGACATTTTTTTTAATTGTGCTCTAATTTCTAATAATTTTTTTTTGATGATGTGTATAACTAAAGCTGTCAAAAAAAACTCGTTGTTCGTGAACAGCTCATGTTCAGTTTGTTAAGTAGCTTGTGTTCGACTCGTCGTTAATTAACGAGTCGAACACGAACAATTTTTTAAAGCTTAAACTATAAACAAGCCGAACACAAGTAACGCTTTGTTCGCTCGTGTTCGGCTAGTTTTAGCTCAAAATAAAAAAATAATAGATAAATTACATTTATATATATATATATATATATATATATATATATATATATATATATATAAATACATATAAGTAGGTCTGTCAAAAAATCTCGTTGTTCGCGAATAGCTCGAGTTTGGCTCGTTCGTTAAGTATACGGGCCGAACACGAACAAATTTTTAAAACTCGAATTATAAACGAGCCGAACACGAACAACTCTTTGTTCGCTCGTGTTCGGCTCTTTTTAACTCGAAATAAAAAATTACTTAATTATTTATATAATAATATATTATATATATTTATATCTAAGTTTAAATCATAACACCTCGTGTGGTAAAGTGGTTATTATTTTTTTTTTTCATATATTTAGTCCATATTTGAATCTAACACTTTACATCTATTTTTTTAAACTTAATTTTAAGGAATCAATTTTGAGCCGAACACGAACACAAATATTTAAATCGACCCAAACACGAACACACTGTTCCCGAGTCAACTTCAAACACGAGTCAATTTTGAACACAAGCAATTTCGAACAAGCTGAACACTAGCCAAGCCTGAGCTCGCTCAAACTCGGCTCATTTACAGCCCTATCTATAACTTCATACAATTATACATGCAAAAATCACCACGTCACGTGGGTTTTTTTCGTAAAATAAAATTTTTATAGTTTTATTTAAAAGAATAAAATTTTAAAAAATTCTATTTTTAAAATTTTGCCTTATGTAAATGCTTGAAAATAATGATATAAGTACAACGATGGGACCTTGCGATGGTGGGTCAGCAACATTAAAATAATAACCAAAAATACAAGAAGTCTATTGGGCCAGACTTCAAATTATAGTTTGACCTTGTGTTACTTTTGGGCCTTTATTTCTTACGATACAGATGTAGCCCACTACATGATTGCACAAAAAAAACAATAATTCCAAAAGCCCCTTTACCAATTTGTACTTTAAAAGGGCTCGAAAAGGTAATTTTCGTTGAAATTAAAAAAAAATATATATCAATTGATCTTGCTCATTTAAAATAATTAAGAGGTATATTACTTTAGTATTATTTATGATGTGTGGTTTTATTGGCTAGTGTTGAGGATATATTTTTTTAATCCAATTTTTGTTTTATTTGGGCCTTTTTTCAACAATTTTGTTGGGCATATCAAGACCACAAATGAGATTCTTATGTATTTTCACCCAAAGTTTGTTTTGAAAAATTAATTATTAAGGCTACTCCAACTCTAACTTGGATTGTCTTAAGAGATATTCATGTTGTTCTCATGGATAATATGATGAGGATAGTTTCAAATTCTATTTTTTTTATTTTCACCCATACAATATATCTTATTTTGATGGCTTCATTTTGAAATCAACAGGTGTTTATTGAATGATAATCTCATATTAGAAATAATAAAAAAATTTACTTTCAATAACTTCTAGCAGTGTAAAATAACTTCATTTTAAATTAATGAGAGTGTTTTCTTTCCAGGTCTTAAATTGGAGCCTCAACTGAAGCTTAAAGTAAGTACAAAGATGCCTAACAGTTGTATCGATGCATATAGACTCTGTGGAATTGACCTACATCAACATATGTGCTCTCCTGGTGGATAATGAAAGCTCTTTGATTATCCCATTTGTTAATGTAAGAGTGATGGTAGTCAGACCAATCCAAACCAGCATTTCCTCAACCATATGTGCACTCGAAACCTGGCTCTATTGGCTCAATGTCTATTCTTTGAATCTCACCAAATTGTCTTATAACACAGCCAGGTAAAAGCCTCTCAACATATTGCCAACATATCAAAGGGACTCAAGTTTTCCATATGTATCTCCCTATAGTGCAAATTTCAGCCACTTGTGTTGTTATCTTCTGGATGTAGGGCTTCTATATAACATGAATAATAATTCATAAATATGCATGGTTATTAACAATAATGATGTAATACAAATAAATTTATAATTACAAATTAAAATATACCTGGCTCACAAGCAAGCCATCAATATGTTCTGTAAAGAATAAAACATTGTCTGCAGGCGTTTAACGTACACATTGCACATTCTACTTACAAGTAGACATTAAATAAATTTCCAAATTTATTCTATTATTCTTTCAAATTTCTCAAGATTTTCTATTAGAGGCATATAATGCAAATGTATCTCGCATCCAGATATATCAGGCACTAGGAAACAACCAAATATAAATAATACATATGCTTGAATGTGCCTCTAAAATGAAATGTCATCCAAGTCTAGGTATGAAGCATGAAAGAAGTTCCATCTAAGCCATCTAAGGGGCATGCATATATGTTTTCAAGATTAGCCCATTTGAAATGTCGATGTCAACACAGGATTTACCCGGTCGTGATACACAACATCTTCTTTTGGATGAGAGTCGAGAAAGTTGTTGCAAAAATCAGGCCATGAAGCCCACCTGTGGTCTGCCCCTACGACCTTTGGGCCAATCATTGGAGGACCATCAATGAAAATGTCGAGTATCATCCCAACGTCCTATATAAAGTAATCATCATCTCACCCATAGTAGGTAGACTAAGTTTGCGTTGGGTGACAATCACTTTATAATTGTTGTCAATAAATGACGATCAAGCTTGATGTAATGCATATGTCCGAGACAATCTAGGCCAAGCAGATACAAACCCTCTATGAAATAAGGGCATGTGATATGCAACTCTCCAGCCATAACCAAGTGTGAGGCCACCTCTAAAATGGCTCCCTGTTGAACATAGTATAAACTGTCATATTTACGAAAGCATAAGAAGATCAGAAACATAGAGGATTTGAAACATATCCCATCATGATGAGCAATTCGGTGTAAACCTCACAACGCAGATATGGTAGGGTGAACAAAATGTCTAGGTTGTTGTTCAACCATGAAACCAACATGTTACATTTAAGCTTGGAGAGATTAAAACTATAAAAAAAGTATGTAAATCCTAAACATATTAAATAATGAAAGTGACTATGAACTATATGAAATGCTATAAAACCCAATGCAACAAAAATAAAACATATTTAGCACAAATGTCGCATAAAGTTTCAAAAAAACACACTTAATTTCAATAAGTTAGGAAAAAAATCATTGATTGATTGTTCTACATAATAAAAATTAAAAACTTAATCAAACTCACACGAATCATAGCTATCCCTGACCCGTCGCCCATGATGATGGCTCGACCCCACCTTGATCATCAAATCTGTAAGTTACAAGAATATTAATCAACATGCAATAAAACAAATCATATAATACAATGCATTTTATTAGTAATGTTACAATAATTTAAGCTATTCCACCTTGATTTTAGCAGGCAAGTGGACTTGTAGTGTCCCCGACGTATTGCATATGCTGCAAACTCTTTAGCTTTGTGTCCTACTCTCATTTATAGTATTAGTGTAACGCTTGGTTCGTGGTCACACGGATCTTCGTCTGAATGTTGGTGGAAGAAACTAGATAATACCTTGTTCAATATTGAACTCCACCCATTCAGACTTGTTTGGAGTTAAATGAAATTAGGATGTGTATTTTTCTATGTAGTTACAGACTAAATAATATTGGGAAACATATGGATTATGGTCAATTTGATGATGTCCTAAAGAACCTATCACTAGAGAATATGGAATATGAAATATTTGAGGCTTAAAACTTGAACAAATTGCACCTTGAATGTTGTTCATCTGAACTTTATAAGAATGAGATTAAATTTCATATATTTCATACTCATGCATATTTACACGAATGAGTGTTGGCATCCTTCTAGCTTCATTCTTAAACACTCAAAGACTTTTGATTATTTTTGGTATAAAAATTGAATCATTTGTTTTGCTTCAAGATCATCTACAATTTTGGACAACTTTAAGAAATGATTTACAACATTGTAGTAAATAGAAGATATTAAGGTTCAAATGGGCAATCCTCTTGCACGTTTTTGGACTCTATTGAAGCACTCAGATGTATTAGTTGTCATTGTTCCATATCTAAATTCCCATCATGTAGTAAACTTCATTTATTAGGATCTCTTTACACAAACCACTCTAATGCTTCTGACTTTAAGTTGTCGATATCTCTCATGTATCGGTTAAACTATTAAACGTCATTGGAGCTACCCGCCTAATACATTTTTTTACAAACATTTTCAACATCTGAAGTACACATTCTACGAATTGCCTTCTTGAAATTCTCGCATAAATGTCTAAGGCAATGTCTAAGAGTAGCCCATGAAAAAATATCATGACAAGCATTCACAATTCCAGCATGTCGATCTGAGATTCCTATTCACCGTGGAATGGGAAACATCACTCCAATTCTGTTTAAGCCACCCTTGGAACACCCAATCACTGACCTTGGGTTTGTCAGCTTGGTATCAGAAGCTCATTTTGCGTCGGCTGACTTTTTGGGGTGTCATGGACTACCGTTGAATCATGCACAAGAAGTCTGAGTTAGTCACCTGTTGCTTGGGTGTGGCCGCTAGACTTTGAGATTCACTCGGCCACCATTCAGTCGCCCTTCCCTGATGCTTTCTTAGATCACATAGTTCACATCACATTTTTAGCTAGCTCAAGATGGGAAGTTGATCAACCGAATCTGGTCGACTGATTTCGTGGTCTGTTCAATGTGGCCTCTGACTGCATGAACCACCATTTTTCTTGCTTTAGTCGACTCGATCAGCCTTTTTTTGTTGTACAATATCACACAAATCTTTCATATAACATAAAAGTACTAAATTAAGATATTCTAAATATATATGTAAATGTATTGCGGAATTTACATACACACCTCCCAATTCCCATATATTTACATATCTTAAAAACTAAATGCATATAAATTAATACCACCAAAATCATTCACATAATATTAATACTTCAACAAAAGAAATCATCAAACAAATACGAAGGAAATCCAAAAGAGATTGAAATACAACAGTTACCTTGGATTGAATTTAGCTTTTCAAAGTCATAGTACTACCGACTTATCGTCGTCACAAGCGCCGACACCGGAGCAAAGAAGTATTTGCAAATTTGGCTGGGGGGGAAGATTCACCAAGAGCCCTAATCAAATGGAGAAGAAGTGGGAACTGTACATTTGCGGGCCGAGTTAGGTTTTAAATGAGTTAGCAGTTGATCGAAGAAAAAAAATTTTGTTGTCAAAATATTGCGGTTGAATGTTCAGCCAATATTCAGCTGCTTTAAAGTAAATTATAGTATGATTGAATGATTAGCAATTTTGTCAACCGTTCTAGCTGCTAAATATCTAGCTAAAAATTTCGCCTGATAAATCAACTGCTTATTGGGTTATTCCCATAGTGAAAGTTTGTACAAAGATTTAATGTTCATCAATTGGATTTAAGTTACTTATAATGTTTGAATCTTTAGTGATACCAATCCATTTGATTGTTTATACATACTATTGAAAGTTTGAAGGAATCAAATTTTATATATCTTTTATTACATAGAGCCTCAATTGTGTTATAATATATATATTCTTGTACAATGGTGAATCACATGATCAAATTAGCATAATAGTATTATTGTACTGGGCCTTCAACATTTTCTAAAGCATTTCATTTTATAATCAATAGTATTTATTCTCATTTTCTTTGAAATATCATTTCTTATGTATATTTGAATTATTTTGTCTTATTCCTTCAAAGGACATTTGTCTGCGAAACCAAAATTTATTATTTTTGAATTCATAGTTCATATATAACACATAAGTTTAATCTACATAAGGTCCCAAGTCGTACATAGAGTCACAATAAAAATGAGCGGCATATATGCAGCACCATATTTGTCAAGGAAGAGAAGTGTAGGAAGAGAATACTTTTGGTTGTTATAGATTAGTGATTTACTAATTTTTTAGTATACATATCTTAAATGAAATCAATTTGAATATATATATATATATATATATATATATATATATATATATATATATATATATATATATATATATATATATATATATATATATATATATATATATATATACACACACAAACATGTATACATGTATGGATGTATGTATGTTTTTTTTTAGAACTCAAGAGGAATTTTTATTGCTACTAATAAAAAATTACACCGTTCAGGTGTAGGTTCCAGTTATAGCCAAAAAATAATTCAACCAAAAGAATTTCTATGGAACCTTCACCGAGAGTTAAAACACATGCATAACTATAAAATTCAAAAATTACAAGTATGAGAATAAATTAGCAACACTCAGCATGGGTTCTAATAAAAGAGAAGTCACTCAAGTAGCCATGAAGCATAACCAAAACCTTCTGAAGAGGGGAAACCCTAACCTGAATATGCTCAAGGCGGCACCCCATTTGGCTTAGAAATTCGCATGTTTATTGGCTTCCCTATAATAATGTGACTGCCTAACTTGAAAAAGAGGCAGAAACCCTGTAATTCTTTTCCAAATATGCAAAAAATACCATGGACATATAGAAATCTTGTTGAAAATGTTATCAGTTTGTTTCAAATCAGTTTCTATTTGAATAGCACGAATACCCATCTACTGGAGCACCGATAGATGGTAAAACTCAATAGAAAATTTCAAAACTAGTGCATTAAAATGGGAACATGGCACAACAAAGTAAAATAAACACTTCCCAACTTTTGTGTTCCTAAGAAAGGATGTGTTAAAAGTAGTGGAGAATGACCAGAAAAAACATAAACCTACTAGGAGTGTCATAGTGTGGAGATTATGCATAGGTTATAAGAAATTAAACAAAGCTACTAGGAAAGTTCATTTTCCCTTACCCTTTATTAATCAAATGTTGGATAAATCTTTTGTGTTTTACCATCTATTGGTGCTCTGGTAGTTTTTTAAGAGATGAATCTTGTGCTAAATTGGAAAAAAAACAAGTAATTTGTGATTTATGAAGGTATTTTCATTAGGCATAAGTTATCAAAGAAAGGATAGAAATACATCAGGCAAAAATTTAAGCTAAAGAAAAAATACCTCCACTCACAATTGTTAGAGGATTAGAAGTTTTTTGGGCACATAGGATTCTATCATGGATATATTTTGAACTTATCTAACTATAAAAATTGTTATATCATTTATTAGATAAGGACTACTTCATATTTGATGAAAAATTTCTCACTGGCTTTGAGTGTTTAAAAGAAAAACTAGTCACTGCATCAATTACTATTGAACCAAATAGGGAGATTTGATTTAAGTTAATATGTGATGCTAGTGATTATGTTGTAAGGGTAGTGCTATGATAACAGAGAGAAGTGATTTTTTATATGATATACTATACGAGTAAGACTCTAAAAGAAGAGCAAAAAAATTACAACACCACATATAAGGAGTTAGTTATGATAGTTTTTACGTTTGACAAGTTTAAGTTGTATATGGTAGGTAATAAAGTTAAACTCCATGCTGATCGCTCTATAATTAAATACCTCGTAGATAAAAAGATGCTAAACTTCATTTGATTCATTTGAAACTTCTATTATATTAACTTAATATAAAGATAATTGATAAGAAAATCACTAAAAATCAGGTAGCAGACCACTTGTCCTGATTATAACAGGATAATTCTGAACATATTTAAGATTTTAATAAGAATTTTCCTAATGAAGGATTACTTGTTATTTGTGAATAAAATATCCCTTGGTATGGTATCATACCTTTTGATATGTTTTATAACCAAAAGAAGAAGTTTATCTTTTATGACAAATTTTACTTTCAGGTGAACAAGTATTATTTAGAATTGAAAATATAATGATCAAGTTATTAAATGGTGTGTCCCATTAAAAAACGTTCATTAGATAATTGGAACCAGCCATGATTCAGAATTTGGATGTCATTTTAAAAAATTTAGGATATCTAATAAAATTTTACAATAAGGATTCTACCGACCGACCTTATTTAAAGATGTTAATGATTATATTAAGAGATGTAATCGATATCAAAGGGAAGTTAATATTTCTAGAAGAGTTGAGATGCCTTTAAATTACATATTAAAGGTTAAAACATTTGATATTTGGGTAATATATTGATGAGATCGTTTGTACATTTTGCATGTAAGATTTAAATCCTTATGGTAATAGACTATGTCTCAAATGAATTGAAGCAATAGATTTAATCAAATGTCACTCTCAGACTGTTTTGAGTTTTTTGAAAAAGAAAATTTTTAATAGATTTGGAACACCTATGGTTATAATCAATGATGGATGAAGCCATTTCTACAATAATTCAATTAAGACACTAGTGGCCAAAATTTGATATTTAACATTGTATGTCTACCTCATAGCATCCTCAAGCTAGTGGATTTGTAGAACTTTAATAAGCAGATCAAGAGAATTTAAGAGAGAGATATTGGCCCAAGTAGGAAGGATTGGTCTCTTAGGCTAGACAATGTTTAATGGGCCTTTAGGATAACTTATAAGACACCCTTACGATGTCCCCATATAAGTTGACTTTGGAAAATCCTGTCACTTGCCAATGAAGTTAGAGCATAGTTCATACGAGATCACTTGACATCTATAATTAAGGAATATTGTCCAAAAGGAAATGAGGATTCTCTCTCTGTTTATGACTAATAAATCATAATCAAAATTCTGTGTTTTCTTTCTCTTCCTTTCTCTTTTTCTATGCAGACGGTCTATTCTTTGGGTGTAATTTTGAGACAGATCTCAGTCCATCGTACACATACATAAATATACATACACATATACACATTCACATAACCTTTTTTCTATTATCTTTGTTGAATTTAATACTAATCTTAACTATTTATGTATGTACGATGAATTTATACGATAGAAAGATGCTCTAGCCACAGAACAACAAAATGAAGCTCCCCCAACAACCAATTATTGATTTGTGGACATAGGAAATTAGGAGAGCATAAAAAAGTAGTTTATTTGGGGTTGGATTTTATGTGTGTAAAATATCTACGTCACCATCATGAACAACTAGCAGCAGTTATTGTAGCAATTAAGTATACAAGCGAAAATGAGAAGTTAGATCACAAGGTTAATTGCAGAACTGTTGTCAACTGGAAGCTATGAGGGCTGAGCAAACTCAGAGCAGGAGGGGATAGAAGGGTGAATATTTATTATAATTATGAAACTTATTTCTAAATATATCCTTATTTGTGAATATTTTCTTCTTTTATAAGCATTTGCTTGATTGTTCAACATTTTCTATTACATTTCAAATGGCGTCAACTGTAATTTATTTTTTATTACAAAATTTATTTTACATATAACATTTATTTTTCAATTGTGCAATTAGTTTAAACATAGGGGTAAGCAGTTAATTGTACTACTGTATCCCTTTTTGCCTATAAATAGAGAGGTCATTTCTACAGCAGAGCAGAAGAGTAATGAACTAGCGGAAAAAAACTCTAGAAGCTTTAACCTAGTGTGCATTCTATCTCGCTATCTCTCACCGTTCAGGACAAATTTGGATTCAATAACGCCAGTATATAGTCAACAAAAAAACTAGTATAATATCAATATGATTGAAATATATATATAGATCTTTATAGTGTTGATGACAAAAATAAAAGTTGGACTTTTGTATAATAAGATCAATCCAGTCTATCCATGTCAAACCATTTGGATTAATCTAAGTCAATTCAAGCTTGTTTGGGTGAAGTTTTGATCAATCATACAGGCATTACTGAACTCAGCACAACTTTTTAAATTTTTAAACCAAGACCAAAAATTGTGTTCGTCCAGATTGGAATGTTTTGATCCCACATCATTTCCACTTTACAAACTTAAATTAGTATAAGCGCTACATCAAAACGCCAGCTTTGGTTAATCAAACACAGCATTTCCTAATATTATTAGTTTTTACTGCTTCAATGATTCATTTATTTCTTATGTCTTTTATGTTGTTCGCAACTTTCCAGGCAGCTTCAGACTGGCGAATACGACAACCATCATGATTCTGAACAAAAATTTCAATTTCTGCAGAAATTTGATAGATGCTAACTAATGATCCCAAATATTATCATATCATGAAGTATAAAAATCTTATTTTTCATCAAAAAAACGCAAGACATAAGAAAATGAACAATTATTTAGTCAATATGCAATTATATATACATTATCTAAATCTTAGAAAATTTATAATCCAAGCTAAAAACCATACATTTGAAATAGCACCCAGCCCTCAAATCAACACAGTTGTATGTAGATCAGCCATGGGAAGCTTTAGTTCTCACCATATTTCAACTCTAAATAAACAAAAGAACATAAAAACTAAAAAAAAATGCAAACTTTAATGAGAAATCGAAGACATTATTTCATTTCATCTCCACAAACTCTTGATATAATCAAACAAGCATATAACAACCAAATTGTTCAAACAAAAGAATTAATCATCTATAACTTCAAAGAAGACCACAAGATAAAGCCATTAACAAAATAGCTGCATCCTTCTCATCCTGAGGAAAGACTCTCTGTAAATTAGCTGAACTGTTGTTTAAACTTACAACAATATCATCAAAGCCAAGCTTTCTCTGTGCAGCCTCAGAAGCAGTAGCAGAAAACCTACACCGCTTCTTAAAAGGGACCGTTTGGTCGACAAAATCTGATGCCTTATCCTTTCCATCTTTAATTACTGTCATACCACCACCCATAGCAGAAGCAGCCATTGCTCTCCTTGCCTTCCTTTGCCTTATTCCGCAGGCATTACACAGAGACTTGATCACGTGAAGAGCAACAGATTAAAAACTTCAGATATGTTTTTTTATATTAAATGTTATATGCATAAATGTTATATGTACCTTTGGGCCATGAGGTCCACTCCTCCATAGTGGGGTTTTGGTCGTGCTGCAATCTGAGCAAACTCGAATTATGCTCTCTTGTTTTGCTTGTTTTTGATCCGGGTTTTGATGATTGTTTCTTCTGGTTCTAGATTTTTGTGCTTGGTCTGAATTCATCATTTTTTTCATGATCCTCATCTTGGAAGACATCCATTTAACTGGTCCTTGTTGTTGATCTTCTTCTGGAACATACTGATAAGATCATAACATGAAGAATTTTTTACAAATTTATAATCACATGAATCGAATGACCTAAGATATAAAATATTGATGACTGATTTGAGTACCTGTTCTTGTAGTTGAGCTTGGTGATGAGGGAGGCCTCCATGATCATGGGCTACATGATGTTTTTGGTTATGTAAGAAAAATGGATATGAAGAGATGGAAGTGGTGCTAGTTCCTAGAGAGAGAAAGGGTATGTGGCTTTCATGTTGGTTTTCAACATGAGGGGAGAATTGGGAGATTTGGCAACTGTAGAATGGATTCATGGAGAGAGAGAGAGAGGGGGAGGAGATGGTGGAGGAAGAGGAAACTAATAAAGGGGAAATATATGTGAGTATAAAAGGGTTTGGTGACTAGAATGATCTAAGAGAGAAAAAGTGTGAAGGGGTTTCCATTTTCTTCGAGAAAATAGCTCTATGTTACAAGGATAAAGAAGTTATAAAAATAATAATAATTAGAAGAAGCTTGGAAGGTATTCACGTGAGCCATTTTTTGATTGGGACAAAAGAGATAAATTACGATGGTAAAATAATAAGGAGAAGATGGCACAGCGAATATTATGGAAAAGCCACTGCTTTTACAGGACCACCCCTAACAAAAAACAATTTTGAAGTATATTATTGCGCTTGTGGTCAAGCTAATTGTTTAAAGATATTAGTTTTTAAAGCAAGATTTGCATGCATGCCCACAATTCTTTTGTATTTACATATCTAACATCTAAACTTCAATTATTACAAAATATATATATATATATATCACCTAACTTGTGCATGAAAAGATATATTTTATCTTTTAAGTGTGAAATTAAATTTAGATTTTAAATATTTAAATACATAGAATTGATTGGTGCGTAAATGTGGATGTGAACGAAATTTGTGATAAATTTCTAGTATGTTTTCCCTTATTTTTACATATTTTAAGACATTATTATGATTGAGGAATATATTTTTGTCTTTTTAGTGCATGTTACAGGCTAGATGCGGTTCAAGAAAAAAGACAAATTGAAGCGAATAATGCAAAGTTATGAGCCAACGCACCTGTGTCGTTTGCCCAACGCATCAAAGTCGTTTGAGCATGCTCGCACCTAGCATGAGTGCACCTGTGCCATCGTTTTCGTGGTTAAAGCGCATGCATTGCATCCGGTCGCTAAATCAAATTTGGAAGAAATTTTCTTGCATTTGTCAAGCTTTCCCTATATGTGTGCTCATAGGAACGATTCTAGTTCATCTTGGGTGGCTTGATGCTGGAGGCTAGAGTTAGATAGAGTTTTTTGTGAGTGAGAGTTTTCCCTTAGGGTTTTCTCTATTTTTTCGGATGAAATCTTTATGATTGTTTTAACTTCTCTTTTCCCCCTTGTTTTTTATTGTTCTTCAAAGATTATTGTATGAGAGAGAGATTTTCTACTCTTGTGTAGAGGATAAATCATTATTGTAAGAGTTGCATTATATTACTTCTTACAAAAATGATTTACATGAATTTCTTTTCTGTGTTTTGCTCCATTATGCATGGCTAAATCTCTTTTGTGTCTCTTTGATATAATGTTAGTGATTTTCCCATGATTTTTCAAAATGTTTTTCATATAACGTTTACTAACCTTCCATGTCTTTATTTTGTTGTTTAATCTTTTGGATTTCATTTAGTCATTATCTGGCCCTTTATGATGTTAAAATTTCTTATAATCTATGACTTCTGCTCATGCATAGTAGAATGATTAGGTAAATCATAGAATTCTGACATAATATGCATGATCTAGTAAGGGTTCGGCAACCTAGAAAGGGGATCAGAAGAACTTTGGAAAACGTCACAAGATTAAGCAAAAATTAACTTCATGAGCTTCTGATTCATCTTCTGACCTAGGCACCGTCTTAAGAAGGAAACTTATCTCTGTTGGCAACTATTATGTAGGAACAAATTAAAGAAAATCACAACCTATCACGATATCTAAGTCGCAAAAGCACAAGCCTCATCTCCCTTGAAAAACATTAAGTATCTTTCTAATTTTGTTTTCTGTTTTCTAAGATTGATTTTTGTTCTGTTGGTAGTAGAATTTTAAAATTTCAACAATCTTTTTTGTGAACACGGTAAATTAGGTTTACATAGTTAGTAAACTATAGATTTTTCTTTCAGAATCATCATTAGCATTTTCCTTCTGGGATCAATACGTGAAATCTGATACAACATATTACTTTACATGTATACTTGTGTGATTGACTGACTTAACTCATGTGGCAACTTTTCTGTCATAAATTTTTTGGCGTTGTTGCCAAGGAAAGTTGTTAATAATCATTCTAATTTTAGGAGAACTTTAAATGATAAAATTAAAATCTAGGTTGGTTTTTTTTTTACTTTTCTATTTTTCTTGTTTCTTGTTGTCATAGCTATTGCTTGCACTTGCATGGTTGTTCTGCATTTTCATGTTGGTGCTAAAAAAAATAAAAACTAAAAAAAAATTATAAAAGCCAAAAGCCAAAAAAATTTTGTGAGTTTATTTAGTTATTTTTTTACGTGTTGTTTGCTTTGTATTTTTGCATGTTGACCGACTGGTCTGGGATTATATCATTGTGTGTTTATTTGGAGTGTGTTGAGTTTATCATTAGGATCTCGTTGCCACTGTCTCAGTGCACGCATAGGGTAGTCGAGTCTGATCTTGCCCCTTTTGATCCTGAAATTAATTGAACCTTTAGATGCTTGAGGAGCGCACATTCACTCACAGACATACCCATAGAGATGGAAAACCCTCAAGAGCCTACCTTGAAACCCCTTAGGGATTACATTAATCCTTCTGTTAAAGAAATTCAAAAAGCATCAACTACCCGACTGTAGAGGCCAATACCTTTGATTTGAAATTTGTTATTATCTAAATGATTCACAATAGTCAGCTTAGGAGACTACCTACGGAGGACTCAAATCTTCACATGTCAAATTACCTTGAACTTTGTGCCACTTTTTGGTAAAACAGTATCCCAGTGATGTTGTTAAACTTAGGTTGTTCCCTTTCTTTTTAAGGGATAAATCTAAGATGTGGTTAAACTCTCTTGCTCTAGAATCCATAACCAAATGGACCAATCTTGTCCAAAAAATTTTTAACAAATTTTTTTCCTCCATCTAAGACTGTCAGACTTAAGAATGATATCACTTCGTTCACTCAGGTAGATTGAGAGTCCATTTATAAGGCTGGGAAGAGGTTTAAGGAACTGCTTAGGGGGTGCCCCCACCTTGCCTTACCTAATTTCCTGATTATCCAAACCTTTTATAATGGATTAGTATGCTCTCTAAGGTCCATCATATATATTGTAGGTAAGGGATTACTTATGTCTAAGACTTATGAGAAAGCCCACTATTTAATAGAAGAGATGACCACCAACAATATTCAATATTTTGTTGAAAGATTCACGCCCCAAAAAGTAGACAATGTGCAAGAATTTGATGTCTTAACTATCCCAGCTACTCAACCTTGGGTTGAATTATGCACAAGGGTGGTCATCAAGTGATTGAATGTTATATAAATCTATGGTAGATCCTAGCATGGCCGCTTTGGAAGCTATAAATTCCATAAAAAACCATGTTAATAACCTTTATTCCAATACCTACAATTTAGGTTGGAGAAACTAACCAGTCTTCCAATGATGCAACAATAACCCTCAAGCCACCCTATAGGCAATGGGGATATTCAAGAAGGTAACCCTAAAAAACAATCATACACACCAAGATTTCAAGTTAATGCTTAGCATAAGAAGAAAAAATCACTCATTGAAGAGCTGGTAATACAAATGAGGAATAAATTATAGAGTAAAACTATAGCCAGCTGGTGATTTTTATCAACAATAGAAGGTACTCTCTCAAGTAATACTGAAGTGAACCTTAAGGAGAAAGGACTGCACATGTCTAGGATGTGAAGTTAAGAAGTGAAGGGACTAACAAGAAACCCTTAAGAAGGAAGCCCCTACTGAATTATACTTTGACATAAAAATGAACCATAGTAAAAGATGTAGAAAGATTAGCCTCACCCATTAGGATTAACTCTGAAGAGGGATGTCCACTATAAATAAGGAACTTTTGGCCATAATGTTTGTTTATTGATAATTTTAGATCCTACTTGATAAACACACGGTTCACAGTGTACACTTATCATGCTACTATCAGATACTTAGTAACTAAGATGGGTTCCAAGCCACACATGATCTGATAAATCTTCTTTCTACAGAAATTTGATATGGAGATTATTGATTGGATGGGTATAGAAAACCAAATAATTGATCACTTGTCTAGGCTTGAGCAAGAGACTCCTGATGAGTGTTTAGAGAACATAAATGAAAGTTATCCTAATAAAAAACTCCTCAACTTTTATGAGGATCTCACCTCGTGCTATGCTAACGTAAAGAACTTCATTGGTAGCAGGATCATTCCTTACAATCTGACTTATCATTAGAATAAGAAGTTCTTTGTTGTGGTCAGTTTCTACTATTGGGATGATCATTATCTTTTTAGGAAATATAAGGATCCTTAGGAGATATAAGTGTTGGAAGAGGTCAACTATATTATTAAGTTCTGTCTTGATTTAGAATTAGGGGACACTTTAAAGGACTTAAAGCTACAACTAAGGCACTATAATCCATATTTTATTGGTCAACCCTTTTTAGGGTTTTGAATGAATATGTGAAAGCTTTTGACAAATTTCAGCGGTAGGTATTATTTCAAAGAGAGATGAAATGACCTTAAATTTTACTTTAAAAGTTGAGATTTTTTATGTGTGGGGAATAGAACTGGCGCCAGAGGTGTCAGAGATGAATTAAGATGGAGTAAGGCAGATATTAATTATTTTTTAGCAGTTTTAGAAGGCTTCAATCAAGTCAAATGTCCCATGAAGTTATTCAATGCATCTAGACACTTTGAAAAGGCTCTTGAATGATGAGATATGTCTCTTAGATGAATGGACTTGTCTCTTGATGTGAAGATGTGTGCTTTTTTGGGAAAAAAAGGAGAGAATTTTCAATTCTTTTTGAAAGAAAGCCTCACCCCAATTAAAAGAGTAGAGTCTAGAGAGTCTAGAGGGGGGAAGCGAGAGAGTTTTGGAAAAGAGGTCTACGGGTGATATAAGAGAGAGTTGTGGAGAAGAGTTAGGTTTTTCTTCTAGAGTTATAAGAGGAGAGGGAAGGTGAAAGATGTCTTCTTTATTACATTTCTAATAGAGAATTTTGTGTGATTGCAAAGAGAGAAAGTGCTTAAAGGTAACTTCAAGGGATTTGCGTGAGAAAGAGTCTGAGATAAGTTGTGTTCTTTTTTTTTTTCTTTATTTTGTAAATTTATTTTTATATATAAAATCTATGTTTTGTCGTATATGAGTAGTCTTCTTTTTCCTTCTTCTCCCTACGATAAGATATGATTTTGTGAAGAGTTAATTTTGTTATGTAAGGTTTTAAATGTCAATAAATTGTGATGATTCAAACTTTAATCTTCATTTACTTTTTGATCTGACCAATTGAGTTAAAATTTATTGAGAAACATAAGATCCGAAAGGGCTATGCTTTCTACAACAAGGTAAGAGTTACATTTAATTTCATAGGTGAGAATGTAGTCCATGGGGTTAAGTGCAAATAAATAGGGAAATATATTTTGATGAGCGTAAAATTGGAGATTTTAGGGTGACAGACTAAAATTTCCAAGTTGGTCTCGTTGCTTGGAAACTAAAGTGAGATTGTTAGCCCTTAGGGGAGGGATAAGTGAGAGCTATGGAGTTGCAGTTAGTATCCTCTCAACCTAACCACAGATTTAAGGACCAAACTTTGGATTAGTCAATGTTCTTTTTGTACTCTCAGAGGGTAAAGAATAGGATTGCTCCTATTTGACACAATACAATTTTATATATAATTTTAAATGAATTTAATCACTTCACAATTCATAAACTCATTGCAGAGGAGAAGATGTTTTCTTAGTTTGAACTCTTCATTACAAAACTTTGTTTAGTCTTAATAAGTTTAATTCTGAAGTTTAACAAATAACTTAGTTAACCTAGTTCTTTTAAATGCATTTCATTTAACATACAGTAAATTTACTTTAGATTTATTTTGCGTACTTAAGTTTTTATAGTTTGAATATTGTGCTTTACATTATAACCATAAGAATTTCCAACTCCCTATGAGATCGATACTTAAGACACCATTAGAGTACTTTATTACTTGAGTGATATGTATACTTGCGTTATTATTACAGTTTGACAACTTAAAGATTTTATAATATAAAACTATTTATACTGAATTGATTTTTATTCTGATTGAACTGCATATTTACTATTTGTGCTACCGTGTGTGCATTGTAGTATTGAAATATATTTACAAAGCACCACAAAAACCGCGCATCAGGCGGCACCACACCCAATGACAAGGATGCTTCTTGAACAAAATAATTGGAGCAGAAAATGGAAGCCTTCTGTAGTAAATATGCATAATATATGAATCCTTCTGGTCAAACTTTATCTTGACAGTTCATTTCAATTTATTTAAAAATCTGTAATTTAATTATTTCACAATATTATTGATGAAGTAGTTGCTAGAAAGTTTATTACTGAATTATTACTATGTACTTCTTACATCCATTGATGCTATACTAGTCCACAAAGTAAGGCTTCATGTGATAGGTGTATCAGTATGCTCCATGGAGTCGAAAAAACTATGTGGGAATATTCTTTCGAGCTTGCATATTATTATCATAATGTTTGCTTCTAATTGTCGTATGTCAGCAACATTCAAACAAGCTGAACATATTTTCTTGAAGGACACACTAATTTTAATCAGTGGATTTAAAATTTCACTTGACAAGAAGCTAAATGCGGTTAGCAACAAATTTTGAAGAAAAAACATAACAATCGTGGCATTTCATTCCAAATATCTTTCCCGTCTCCACATCAATACAATGACTTTATTTGAAGCATTACTACTCGGGATTTTTAATGTTTGGAGCAACTCACAAATTGATTTACGTTGTGCTGAAGTAAGAGAATATTTTATTTTGGGCTTCAAAGACTTGCCAGTAACAGTTTCCCTGAATCTCCAGCTCCCTCTTTCTGCAAATCTCCTTCAAATCTAGTTTGACATTCATGTAGGAGGTGACATTTATGTCGCGAGGGGGGAGGGGAACTAGCCAACAAGAGTAAGGTGCCTCGGTTTGACTGTATGGTGAGAAGCCATTCGAGCATAAGCCTAATCTCACATTACGTGTTTTCACAACAAATTGCATAAGTAAACGATCCAAAATTTTCCATGTCTCTCCATCTATAGGATGACTCATTGATCTGATATCCTAACCTACTACAGTGTCATGTCATATGTGGAGCAATACACGAGAAAGAAAACAGTCTTTGAAGATGTGGAATAAGCAGTAGATAGAATATATGGTAGTAAGGAACTGATTCAAGACGTGAACTTTTTACTCTTTTTTTTTAGGTTTAAATCTCGGAGAAGAATAGAATCTCCAATGATTTTCTACCGCACTAAACTTATAAAATAACATGCAACTATTCACGTAACAATCAATCTTCTCAGTTTTTAACCCTAACTTGAAGACCTATTTAATCGTCTGGTATGTCATCTGGAACTAAATTCTCTTGTGGATTAGTCTCTTTCAGTAATGTTGTAAACTGATTGAAGCATTATTGAAGCATATTAGAATCTGTTTCAATTTTTAGCATTTTAAGGGCTATAGATACCTCAGAATGAGAAGTGCACCCCCTCCTACAGCGATCTTTGATCATCATTTAGTAAATCATTAAAAGTTTGAGCCTACTAATTTGGTATCTCTTCCTACACTTGATTTGGATGATGTAGTGTTGTCCATTAAATATCATCTCTTCAAATCTATATAGATGAAATCTAGGTGGAGGATCACAACTCATTGAAGGAACTTAATTGAATATTGCATGGACAATCTCTCCATGCGAAGACCAAATCCAATAATCAGGTCGAAACCACCAATGATATAAATCACATATTACTCATCAGGTGTTAAGTGTACTTGGTTCCTATGTTTTGAGCATGTGCATCAAAATTTACTCTCAAATAGATAAGATGGAAGTTGTGTGTTGTAACCACGAATGCCTCGAAACCATTCAAGAACTTTTGAGCGATCCCTTTTTTATCTGGATAAAGTCTATTGTATATCTAAGATTTTGATGTATGAATATTCATTCATACCTTCAAATCTGAGAATAATCAACACATTGTAAAGTACATTCAACTGAATACATAGTATTTAATTATTGTAGATGATTTATTGATGTATTTGTAATAAAGGTGATCAAACCTGACAATAGTCAAAACATTTTAAAAGGTGCGAAAATACTTTAAATAACATTGAAGTCAGAATGCTAACATCCTACTGAGGCAGTTTGAGCTGTTAAAGACTGATAATCGATGAACATTTATCCATATTTTATCTATAATTTCAATTGTCACTATAACTACATCAAACCTTTCATGAGTAAATTTCTTTCACATTTTTTTCTACAAGTGTAAAGCCACTCATCCACCTAAGTATTCTCATCTCAACAACATTTGACTATATTGTTTTCACTTTTATTTAGATTTTTGGGATGAAATTATTTTGTATGATGTAAAAGTAATGTTCACTTTATCATTCAATGAGAATGTAACTTACATTCCCAGAATGAAAATTCACTTCAAACATTTTGTCCATGACATCACGAATGTAATGTTTGAAGTGATAAATCAATGTTTTATTTTATTTGTGCCTAGCTACAAATAAGATCATTAAAGTCAATAAAACACCATCAATTTATAATATGTAACATATAAGTATTTTACATGTTGAGTTTAATCAACTTTTTTAGTATCCAAATCGTTTTGATAGATTACATAAAAATCTAATTATTTTCTTATGCACTTAGAGATATTCATTGAGAAACTTGTTGCCCTCCATTAAAAATCTTACACCCATAAATTATCCCAAAATAACACAAGCTATTCATTTTAGCAAATTAATATAACAAAAATAAATTTGTGATTGTAACAAAATAATAATTTTTGAATAATCTGCTGATAAGCTGATTAAAAATAATCTGTTGATAAGCTAGGTGTGGTGGCTATTATAAATTTTTATCTTTTTGGAAAAGTCAGACTGCTGCCAGAAAGTTGTCACCGATCTAGGTGCGGTGTGAAAACACTATTTTCGGTGTTTTGAAAACGCATAAGCTGTCAAAACACAGTTTACCCAAATAGGTCAGGTGTGTTTTCAAAATGTCACTGCATCAAATAAGCTGCCCCAAACAGAGACACTTAAGGTGTGTTTGGGGCAGCTTGTGCATTTCAGGATAAGTTATTTATCATGAAACACGGGCAACGATAAACTGCTTATCCTGAAACGCGGTCCGCGGGCGGGCCGCGGGGTTCGACCTGCGACCAGCGTTTAGTGTAAAAACTAAAACTATGTTTCGGACAAGCTAGCGAAGCGCGCGAACCAAACGGTACGACGGAGTTTTGAAAATGCGGCCCGCACTTATAAGCTGCCCCAAACGGGCCCTTAGTGTGGTGAGAAGATTTTACGTTGTGGACATATTCTAAAAATAAAGTAACAACTTTAAAAATATAAATTAAATATTCCCAAAATCAGATGGTTCCAGAAAACGGCTGTATCAAAATAAAAGATCAATATTACATATCATCGCATCTTAATCAGTCACTGGCGAATCATAACAATATATTGATTTTTATTAGGGGCATTTACATTCATACCACATAACTCTTACGTATTTACATATCAAACATTTAGACTTTCATATTTATTTACATAACACCCAGATCTTTATTGTCCCCTAAAAATATAATTATATTACGGGCGGACTCCAATGAAATTATATCGTGAAGGTGATCGGCCAGATAAAACAAAGAAATATTCCCTCATATTATTCAAATATTATTGTGTGTTATTCAGTTTTTATTGTGTGTTATTCAACTATTAGTGATATGTTAATGTGTTATTATAATACTAGAATATTCCCGGAACACAATAACACTTGAATAATATATAATTACACATGAATAATACAATTAACATATGAATAACACGATGAGAATATTCATTTGTGGTACCAGGCTGATCACCACCACGACGTACTTTCATTAGACTTCGCACATAACTCAACCTACAAAGTCCTGATATAATATTTTTTCCTATTATTGTGCTGCATGTTAGATCTCTCTCTCTTGCGGTGATCTCTCTCTCTCTCTTCCCACTTCCTTAATATTGCCAAAGATATTAAATGCAGGAACAGGCACGAGCGACTGGATAAGACACCAACGCAATAATTCTTTTACATGGGCTTTATCTTAGTTAAATAATAACTGACATCTGTGTTGTAATTATAGCAATCTCCTGCTCTCATATGAAAATTTTACTATTATTATTATTTTTTATTTTATTATTATTTATTATTATCCTCCTCTCTATTCTCTATCTTATTCAAAAAAAATATATATATTATATCAAGACTCCGGATGCATTTGGAGTCTAATTATGAAACGTCATATGTCAAACGGGCACGACTCCTTACGCAGGAATCCTAATGTAATATCCTCTTATAATATAATGTTATAAATACTTAATTATTATTATTATTATTATTATTCATTCCTGCAAAAATATTTCATGTTGATGTTTGTTTATACAACGTTCATTTATATTAAACTACTGCACATAAATTATATTTTTAAAGCTGTATAGATTGGATTCATACGCCAATGTTTTATTTCATATCTTATCTGTTGAAAGACCGAAATGCAACCTCTCTTAATTATCCTGAATGTGTTCAGCTTCTATGATCCTTAGAGTGGATACGTTCACCTTATTTGGATCACTCCTGCTTCTCTCTATTGCGTCAAAGGTGTACACAAGCTCTTTTAGAGCGAGGAGAGAAATTGAGAGAGAGAGTGACGGGTCCAGTCTAACATGAAAGCTACACTTCGTTGGAAATACTCAGATGTAGCCCGACACCTGTAACTTGTGACAGTGATTTTTCTGTGGCCACCTTTATAATCCTTGCCATAAGTGTAATTTTGAACAGTTGATTCTTTGCCCATACTCCTCTATGTTATTTTTGAGAATTCCTCAAATAAAAAGTTAAAATACAGTAATTCATACATACTGAATCAAGCCCTAGAAGCACGAAAAAGATGGAAAAACATAGAAAAGAATTGAAGAAATGACATATTTTTTAATCTAGAAATGTTAGTTGTCTCACACCACTATGGCAAAGTTTATTGGATAACAAAAGACGGAGAAGATGATCTAGTAGCTGGTTGAGGGAATCCTCTCTCCCATGGGGAGGACATCCTTTATCTAGAGGGATGGGAGAGGCCTCTCCAAAATGAGATTACATATTGTTTTATGTAAAAGTACATGCTTAAATTGTTAGGATCATCGTAATGTACGATGCAGTGTTTGTGGGTGTAGCTTACATTGTTGACAAGATGTGGTGCGAGTTGGTGAAGACCTGATCTTCACGCCGAGTTAAGGCAAATTGTTGAGGGTGGTTGAGATAGAGACATGTATTGACTCAATTTGTCTTTCACTATGCTTAGAATGTTCTCATCTTCGTCACGTGCCTGAGACGTAATACGTTCCACTGGTTTATAGGCATTTATTTATATACATTTTGTTATTTGATTCTCTTATTGATTTTTAATTTATTATGCATACATAATATGATAATAATAACTAAGGAATAATTTTTTTAATGTTATATCATCCTTAAAAGTTGGTGTGAAGAAAACTATTACGGTGTGACTTCTGTAAGAAGTCATTCCCTTTCCTATTAACTTTTTTTCCTTGCAAGCTTACCCTTCCTCTCAATATCCACAATGGAAAACCTCCCAAAAAATAGGGTCAAGATACAATGATTGAAATTAGGGGTTTCTTTTTTCAAGAATAGGAAGAATAAAGAAGAGGGTTATGAGAAGAGTAGGAAAAGGATTAGGGCATTAGTGGCTCGAGGGTGTCCGGGGAAGAAACTCCTTCTACCCCTATAGTAAATCTCGTTCACCATGTTACTATTTTGGTTGCATTAGATCATCCATCTTATCACATTTATCCCAATATTACCGATATATTTGGGGTTAAAAACAAAAAATCATGCGGCCCACGTGATGAGTAAGTCAAGTGGCTTTAGCTGCTTATCACTGCCAAAGTTCAATTCTAAAGGTATCTTTTAATAGTGATTTTTTTATTTAGGTTACTTTGAGAATGTTGATTTTATGGAACATTCTTATCCTCGAGTAGTTTAATTGAATTAAGCAATCATTTGGATGAGGAGGAACAATCCAATTGCTGAAATGTTGTAGGGGAGGCGTGACCAAACCTAAAACTAGTGTGGCCACGCTAGTTCCCTGGCATGGCAACACCATATTTATAGTGCAATTATTTCGTGATCTTTGGCTTGAGCACAAAAAAAAATGGGTCATTTTGGTGTGACCACACCAGAATTGGGCATGCTATGCAAAATTAGGGTTAGGTACTCGAAAAACAAGAGATGTCCCAGACAAGCTCTCTCGGCCTCGGAAGGTCCTGAAAAGATGAGAAATGATATCTAGCCATCGAAAAAGGCCCACATATGTGTCGTAAAATTAGAATAACCTTCCGAATAGCTGTCATCCTCAGGGCGATGCAAAGTGGTCTGAAACCCTAATTCTCACATGATAGTGTCTGCATGTGAGTCTTGTGACTCCAGTTGGCCATAAACAAGTTTGGATTAATTGGGTAAGGTCTCTAAATGACGAGACGAGTGTTAAAAATGTCTCAAGCCAAAGCCAACCCCATTCTATGGTGAATATATCTGAGTAGAGCAAAAATCGGTACTGATCTTAATTTTGTGCTTATGACACGTACTAAGAGGTCCAGATGGATATCTTGAGTTTCAGGATGATACGAATGGACACCATGTCATCTTGAGTCATTTAAGTTGATATCCTACACACACGACATAAAAAATTGATGCTAACAAACGTACTATCAAACCATAACAAAAGCACCAATCGTGCCTTATTTATAAATGATCATGGACACTGAAATCTAGAGAGTTCAATTATTAAAATTCTGAATATAAAAAATAAATAAATCATTTTTTTGCATTAAATTTTTTTGTTCTTTTCGCAACATTACTTTCAATAATCAAGAAAATCAAGAAACTAAATATATATGTCAGAAATTAGTCTGCACGAATCTCGAGAAATTCCAACAGACTAAAAGATAAGAGTATTGTCAATGATGACCCATCAAAAGAATAGGAACTACATCAACGGAAGACCAAAAGATCTCGTTGACTAGCTATAACTCCCTCGGAGTAGGACTCGGAGTTGACCGAACGAAGGTCGTCCAAATCAAAAATTGAGATCCATCGAATCAAGAGAAGTAACTAGTCCAGTTTTGGTCCAAGCATCGTCAGAAGCCATGCAAGTGTCTTCAAGACACTTCATGAGGCCCAAGGTTATAATCACTAAACATTCATTGAACTCTTTAGATAGATCTCTTGTCAAAAGGGGAGATTACATGTTAGATTACAATGATTCACCTTCTGTCTCACTACCTAGTTCCATCCCAACAGTTGAGTTTACCATGCAAGGCTCAAGTGTTGACAGTTGGACAAAAAAATTAACTGGTTGATTCATGTCGACTGAGCAAAGTCCAGACAACCAAATGATCACCAGAGTCAGTCGACATCCCTAACTCAGCAAAATCGGCCAAACATACATTGCTGACCCAAAGATTACAGATCTTCGCAGGTCGAGAGACAGTTGTCTGAATAATGGACTCATTTATTTTTATATGTCTAAAACACATGTAACGCCCCCATAAAAAAGAGAACCATATAATTTTTCTTTTTATGCCCCCTGCCTATAAATATAGGATCATTTCTATAGTAAGAGGTTAATCAATCACCTTCTAAAAAATAAAATTCTCAATGTGTATCATATCTTTTTCTCTCTTGTTTACGCTCTATTCTTTGAGTGTGATTCACAGGACAGAACCTGATTCAACAATACACTATATGATAATAGCTATCTGCATACCCCTTTATTTAAATTTTGTTGTCGATCAATCAATATAAGAGAATCACACGGCACAATGTCTAAAGATAATGATGGACTATTATAGCACCCATGCCATGTTGAATGCTTCAAAGATGTGCTACGGATCCAAACATTAAAACTGATAGAGATTGAATAATTGGTTCATAAACTGACCCTAATGAAGTTGGAAATTGGGTAATCAAATACGTTTTAAGAGCCATTGTATTGATTCTAATGAGATGTCGCATCAGGGTTGTTAGTCCCAATGAATAGACAATGCAAAAATTTGTCTTAATCGCTTCCATGTAATTTCCCGGAACTCCCTCACATGCAGTCAGGAACTGAATCCTTGAAGGGGATTCGCGATGTGGAGGGATTATTGCGTACGGACATCGCATGCATCTCTGCATGCGGTGTTCGATCTTGGCCGTAGATCACGGTGATCTACGGTCAGGATTATTTTCAATTTTTTTATAAAAAAAATAAAAAATTTTAGGTGGGGCCCGCCGAAATATATCAGGACCGTAAATCAGGTGATTTACGGTCTGGATCAGACACCACACGCAAGCTGCGTGCGGTGTCCGATCCTTATGAAATAATTTTTCCGCGACCTGGATATTCCAATTTGAAGGTACAAGATAAAAAGAACAGTTTTTTCAGCTGCAGAAAAGATAATCTGGAGATTCCGTTTTCTATTTTATTTTCTTTTATTTTTTATTATGATTTGGGGATTCCTTTTGTACGATATGTTACTGAAATTAAATTGTAAATAAAATAATTTTCCTCTTTTATAAGTTAGTTTATTACTTTATAAAATTAGAATTACTTCAATTTTTAATATAAATTTTATTTTTAAATATAATTTTATTTAGGAAATAAAGAGGATTGAATTTTTTTTTAAATAATAAAAAATCAACTTTCTTGATAAAGAAGGGGAGCCGTGAGAGGCTCTGAGGAGGGGAAAATTGTGTTGTTGCTACCACTTCAAAGTGAAAGTCGGGTCCCTTAATTATCATTACGGATGCGGATTTGCCACCGGTAAGGAATCCTTATAATAACGCCATAGTAGTTACGATGATGATTATTAATCTACTAGGTAGGTAGTATCTTGGTTGATACAGGAGGTTCGTGGAACATGCTGTTCAAATTAGTCTTTGAAAAAAAAAAAAGCATCTATCAGCTGATTGGTTAGTTGCGCTAAACGGCCCGCTATACGGGTTTTCTGATCTACGAAAGGAGGCCATATGTATAATTGGGCTATCAGTTAACTGAGGAGAATGTGATAAGTCAATTTAATAACATGGAAGACTTCTGGTTGCCGATGCACCGCCCACCTACAACGCAGTATTAAGTCGCCCACTGCTTGGTAATTTCATAGCAGTGGTATCCACCTAACACGTGGCGGTGAAGTTTTTTATGTGACGGGGAAATAGTGACAGTTTAGAGTAATTTGGAGCATACTCCTTGGACGTGCTACCTTCGGGAGGTCGGGAGTGTGAAACAAGAAACTCTGGACATCTAGCACCAACGAGAGGGCGTCTCCAAACCGATGAAACTACAATCAATATCCCCACTTCTGTTGATGAACTTGGTAATTTTTTTTCTACTCAGTAAGAAATTTGATGCATGACACACAAATTCGTTGATCTGGACTTTCAAGAACTTTGGGATGTCATCACCTGGTCAGTCGTCGAGTTGTTAGGCATCCTGATATATTTAGCATGCCATTGACTCAAATCAACTCAGTCTCCTTGCTGATCAAATAAAAGATTAGAACGTCATCCATGAATTTAGCAAGACCTATTCGTTAAGAGGTATACAAGCTCAAAGATGTAAGCTACATCCAGGAGGTGCAATAATCGTTTTCAATTTCCAATATGGTCATGGAGCAGAGATCGAACGGTAGATGGAGGATGTGCGTAAACTTCACAAATTTGAACTATGCTTGCATAGATAGCTATTCGCTATCGAAGATCGATGCCCTAGTGGACTCTGTATGCACGCATTCAGTAAAGAGTTTTCTGGATGCTTTCTCTGGCTACCATCAAATAAAAATGCACATGTGAGATGCAGAGAAGTCTGCCTACATAAAAAGGAAGGTTTATATTATTATATTGTAATGCCCTTAAGGTTACCAACGCCTAACAAAGATAATGTTTGCTAAAAAGAAAGAAAGATCAATGAAATCAATGTTTATGACGTCTTAGTTAAAAGTACATAGGCCGAACAACATATAAACTACCTAAAAGAAACAATACAAAAGCTCAAAAAAATTATAATGTGAAATTAAATTCGTTGAAATGTACGTTCGGAGCGTTGACTAAAAATTCATGTGATATCTCCTAATGTCCAAAGAAATAAAAGCCAACTCAGAGAAGGTAAAGTCGATTTTGAATATGCCTTCTACTCAAAATACTAAGGAAGTGCAAAAGCTAGCCGATCAAATAGCAGCACTCAACTTGTTCATTCAAAATCAGGCGACAAATGTGCAACTTTCTTCAAAAAATTAAAGAAAGCTAAAGGGTTTATATGTTCGACAAAAAGTGAGCAAGAATTCCACAGCCTAAAGTAATCGTTGGCCTCACCTCAGTTATGAAAAAGCTTAAAGGCAAAGGAAGAACTCTCTCTTTGTTTGGGAGTTTGTTCAGAAGCCATTGGTTTCATTTTAGTTTGTGAAAGATAGGGAAAGTCATTCTCAAATCTACTACAACAATCAAGTCCTCAGAGGAGCTGAGGTCAGATGTCCTATTGTGAAACATTTACTTTAATATTTTTTTACTTGCATGCTCTAGCCATATTTTCAAATGCACTCTATTGAAGTCATCACTGACCATCCACTCAAATCCATGCTCACTCAGCCCAAGCATTCCAATCAGCTTTTGAAATGGGGGGTCATGGAACTCAATAAGTACGACATCACCTACATTCCCCAAACGATGATTAAGGCTCAAGAAGTGGCTAATTTCTTTGTAGACTTCTCCAAATAAGATGAATCGAGTGAAGAGACTAAAGTTGGCAACCAAACCTGGACTTTACGCATTTATAAAGCCTTGATCTAGGAGAGCACATGAATCAGGCTGGAGCTTAGCTGTCGGACAGAAGAACATCTTTATCACTCAATCACCCTTGAGTTTGAAGTCACAAACAATTAGGCGAGTATGAATTAATAATAGTCGGTCTACACTTAACTCTTGAAATGAGCATTTGATACATATTAGTAAAGTCAGTTTCTCAATTGGTCAAAATTTACGTCAACGGAGAATTTGAAGTCAGGGATGAGATGATGATCAAGTACTTGAAAAAGAAAAAGGTGGAGATAGAGAAGTTTGAAATTTTTAGGATCAAACACGTTAGTCTAGAGAAAAACCAAATGACGAACTTTCTACCAATGAACATTTGCCTTGGAGAAAGGATGACCCAAAATTTTTCTGACCGACTATCGAGGAGTTAGAAACCTGTAGAAGCCTAAAAAATAAAGATTTTGATGGATCCCTACATCCAATACTTAAAAATTGTAAAGATCCATGAGAAAACTAACCCAAGAAGATTCAAATTAACGGTTACAAAATGTCTGATCATCGAAGAAAATTTTTTTTGAAGGTCAACCACCTTATTTCTCTTAAGATGCATAAATGAAAATGAGGAGGAAGAAATCCTCCGAAAAGTACATCTTGGTGAGTGTAGGAGTCATTCTAGAGGGAAAATATTGGCACATCACGTTTAGAGCAAGGCTACTTCTGGCCTACCCTCAGGAAAGAAGCAGAAAAGATCTTTAGAAGATGCGAGTAGTTCCAAAAATATGCTCCACTACAATACTAGTCAGCTCAAAAGCTGCAGTAGATTGTTAGTCGCCGACATTTTACCATCCAGGGACTCGATATCATTTGGTCGTTTTCCCCTTCAAAGGGCTAGCATAAGTTCATTCTAGTCACTATAGACTATTTTTCAAAATGGAGAGAAGAAAAAGACCTTGCACGGATTGCCACAAATATCGTCTAAAACTTCATTTGGACTGATATCAACTGTCAATATGACACACCCTTTATAATTATTACTGATAATGAAACACAATTAGTTGATCATATAATAAAAGACTAATGCTAGTTAGAGAATCAACATAAAATTTACATCTGTATATTATCCATAGACAAACAGACAAGTGCACTGCAAAAAAGATAATCTTAAATCTATTAAGGAAGAAGGTCAAAGGAGCAAGAGGCAATTGAGCAGACCTACTTCCATTAGTTCTATGGGCCATTCAAATGACATCATCTTCAGGAACCAGGAAAGCCCCTTATTTGCTTTCTCATGGGATGGAAGAAAAGTGGTCAGTCGAGTACAAATACCATAATTTGAGAGTCATCATGGTCATCGTTTTTTATGAGAAGAATCTCCCTGACTGCAAGAGGCGAACGATGAAGGAATGATGCTTGCCCTTGACCTATAAGAAGAAGAAGAAACCAATGAAGCACTCTAATAGGAAGAAAAAAGGAAAGCTGCTATATACAACCTAAGATTGTCCGAGAAAAGACATTCTCTCCCGGTGATCAAGTTGTAAAGAAAGTCGACCTAGCAGTACGAGGTCAATCGGTCAATAGACTTGATCAGACCAAGATCGGACCATTCATCATCAATAAGTTATCCTAGGAGTCTACAACCTAATGTCATAAACAAAAAAAAAGATTCATTTAACGAGAGGTGGAGATGATATCAAAAAATTTTATCCTTGAATTACATTGTACCAACTCAGGAAATATATGAGTTTTATGCTTCCTATATTTGTAAAGTTTTTATTCTCGTATATTATTAATAAAATACTAAACATGTGATTGCAACCCCAGGTTTAAACAACACTCAAGGAACTCAGAAGTTCGATGCACTTTGCATCGAAAAGGCACTCGGGGAACTAGAGTACCCTAAAAAGATAACTAAAAGAAGTGTTCTAATGTTATGTCGCAAAACCCCTCAAACTTGAGTTTCCAATTATTAAAATCCAATTTCGAGAGGTGATTTCTCGCTCAGTAGTGAAAAAGCTCCTCGAAAGATTTCGAGAAAACCACCCTAGAAACTTATCGGCCACTGCCCCCCTTACAAGGTGTAGATCAATTGAATGAAAATTTGGGTCCAATTAAAAAATTACAAAGTTGGGTTTGTCGAAGACTTTACACCCAAAATAAACTGATTTGACACAT
>NEWO01000062.1:954568-988253 GCA_003013225.1 Phalaenopsis aphrodite
TCTAGTTTTCTAAGATGGTCCATAGGGATTTCTAGAGCTAGAACCTAGGCTCTAAGGAGGAGAAGAAAAGACCTCACAAAAATGAGGTCAACACTGCACTTGCACCTTGCACCTGCACTTGCACTTGCACCTGCACCGACACCACTTGTGTCTCGATCGGTTATCCCGAACCGGTCACATCACTTGTGCTTTAGCCGGCTACCCCGGTCCGGTTGGCACAATACTTTGGTTTGAGCGGATGCTCCATCCCGATCGACCTACCACTTGCTTCTTTTCATGTTGTGTATGTGCATGTACATGTTTGTTTGCATTATCGATATCATCTACTTGAGTTGCATTCCTTCGGGTCACTGCCTTACCGACATACCTCTTTTCGGGCCCCTGCCACTACGGCATGCCTACCTTCGGGCCACTGCCGCAACAGCATGCCTACCTTCGGGCCACTGCCGCCACAGCATGCCCACCTTCGGGTCACTGCCTTATCGGCATACCCTCTTTTCGGGCCTCTGCCACTACGGCATGTCCATTCCTACGAGTCACTGCCTTCATGGCATACTCTTTGTCACTACTTATATGTTCTGATTTTCCTGCATTAGCATTTGCATTTGCATGTTTGCATGGATAGCGAGCCAGGTTCGTTAGGAGAGTGACATGTGTTGGTCGCGATGTCTTAACGAGCATTGCTGGCTGGGTTGATCCTAGTGAGCAATGCGAGTTAAGTCATCGGGATTGGCATGAGTATGACTGTGCTAAATATCTAATAGATCTAACTTGTGTCACCGCTCTTCGTGACACACTTTAGATCCTTTAGATCTCTAGGATGGGGACGGTATGACGACCCCGTCAAAGTCATACTATACCTAGACTTACCCCCCCACTTAGATACTAGGTTGACGCACTTTTCGTTAGATGGTGTGCTAGGCTAGGATTTAAGGTGCTAGATAGTCTTTTTGACGTCTGGCTATTGTTCTCTGTTGGATTGGTTGCCCTAGCCAGGTATCTTTCTTTTGCATTATGCTTGTGATGTGATTGCGTGTTGCATATGTGTGGTAGTATATTAGGNAGTGTTTTAGGAGAGGACAGAAGGTGCAGTTGAGCAAAATACACCCACGAAAGAATAATTGCTACCTGTCAACCACAGAGATTAGTCGTGTGCATAAAAGCAATTATATTGAAACCAAAAAAGTTAAGAGCTTTTATGACATCCATTTTTAATTTTAACCTATTTTCTTATTATTTTTTTTTCTTTTTTTTTATTGTATTTTTAATAAAATAAATTATTCTTAAATGTACTCAAAATAATTTTTACAAAAAATTAATATTTTAACATTAATTATCTTCAAACAACTACCCTGGTTGTATCAAATACATTTTATTTTATATCAAAATAAACAAATATTTAAAAGAAGAAGAAATAATAATAAATAATAAATAATAAAAACAACTTTAAGGATAAAATCATAATTTATGCCACTCACATTAAGCTTAACTGGTCGATATTTTAAGACTTAGGGCCCGTTTGGGGCGGCTTCTTTGGTACAGTAGCGTTTTAAAAACGCACTTGGTCTGTTTAGGTAAACTGTGTTTTGGCAATTCATGAGTTTTCAAAACACAGAAAACAACGTTTTCACACCGCACATATCTAGATGCGGTGACAGCATATTGGAAACAGTCTGGCTTTTCCAAAAAAATAAAAATTTGTAATAGCCACCACATCTAACTTAACAGCAGATTATTTTTAATCAACTTATCAGCAGATTATTCAATAAGCTACAGCTGCGCCAAACAGACCCTTAATATGCTAAAACCCTACTTAACTTCCCTTAAAAAGAACAAAATGCCTAATGTTTTTTCCACCAAAAGAAAAATGTGGTTCTGGATGGCACACGCCTTCTTATAGAATCAAAGCCTATTTTTCTCTAATTCAGGAATATGGATAAGGTGGAGTAGCAGAAGAGTCCAGCTGACTTTGGGCTTCAGATAATAGCCACAGATTTATGATATTCTAATATTATCTTCAACATTTTTTTCCTTTTATTTGCTAAACAATGTTGTTATGTATGCCATGAAGGATCCATCAGCTTCCACTCTGGATTTTTTCATGAAAAAAAAAACTTCCACTGGAAATCTCTTTTGATTATATTGTGATGTCATAGATACGAATTGAGTGATATTTTAATAGTATTATGTTTGTATTCACTATAATACCATCAATTCGTATATGAGAATTCTGCACGTAATATTCGCTCTTTTACAAACTCTCACTTTCAATAGGACGAATCTTCTCGACACAATAGCAAAAGTAAGAGAATCAATTGAGGGGCGAAAAGTAAAATATAAGAGATCCAAATTAAGGGTCTTAAAAATTGATTTGATATATCACCATTCAAGCCTTAATTAAAAAAATCTTAGTACAGTTTAAACTTATTAATTTTTTTGGTTTAGTTAGGATCCAAAATGCCCACTTTTAATTTTTTGGATCAGGTTCGGTTAGACCCACAAAATCACAAGTGAACTAAATTTGGCCGACAGTCAAGTTTGACACGATTTAGACTTTAAATTAACCAGAATTTAACCCGAATAACTATGATGTATATATTAAACAAGTTATGGGGAATGAGTTCAGATTAGTTTGGTTGAAAATAGGTAGGGATTAAGTTGAACTTTCTGACCCATTTAATCTTCAGATCGGGTTTGGGAACTAGATTCGGGCATTGCTCTAATTCAAAGACTCAAACAAAGAGGAAAAAGTAGGTGTGTGTGTGTGTGTGTGTGTCTATATATATATATATATATAACACAAAGATAAATTTAAAAAAATATTCACTATATGTTCAGTAAAACCGTGTACAACACAATTGCATGGCTGCCTGTAACCTTCATCACAAATGGTTCACCCTAACAAAGCTGATAAGAAAAGTCATGTCCAAGTAGATTAATTAAAAGCTGAATTACATGCAAATGTAGGAAGATCTAGGTTCCTATGAATGCATTCAAGATGTGCAATAGAATGCTACAGAATGAAGGAAAAATAAGAGAAGAGTAGGCTGGGATGGAGGGTTGAGAGAAGAGAGAAGAAAGAGATTGAGAAATAGATGCAAAAGTGAGATGAGAAAGAGGTGTTAGTGGCTAGAAAATCAAAATCATTCAATACTTGTTATGATAACCTGAATCTATTCAAGAACACTAAAATGGCGAATAAAACCAAGACATTCAAAGTAATTTTGTAAAGGGTGAAGACATAATATTATAAGTTCTATCTCACAAACATAAACCAACTCATAGAGATCTAGTTTCAATTCGCCAAAACTTTAAACCTACAAATTAGAACTAATGTAATGAATAGTTATGTGTGCAGAAAAAAAGAAAGTATCTACATGCTGAAGTTACCTTTCTCAGATTTTGTTCAAAATAATCAGTCATATTAAACAATTAATAACTCCAAAATAGGTAACAATGCTTCAAAATCTTTTGTACAAAAATAAACTATAACGAACTTTCAAATAATCTGAGAAAAGAATAAACTGAAATTATAAACCATACAAAAGCAAAAACACAAAAGGAAAGAGTGCAAACACGCATAAATTTACAAGATTTGGCAGGAGGTGCGTTAGTCCACAGGGCAAAACAAGGGGCTTTGCTTTTATTAAGGTTTATCATCAAGATTACACATTACAACAAACCATTAAGCCAAAAATCAAACTATATCTCAAATATATCTTATACAATATTGGGAAAAATTTTAAGAAAGAAATATGCAAAGGTAAAGATTTCACCTGAGCAGAGAAGTAGAAGAAATGATTTTAAACCATATATGTGAAATCATGACTCCAAGAATCTTTCAATCTTGCTTGCATTGCCTTGCGATTGCCGGTTCCTCATCTCTCGTACTCGATCAGTAGTCACTCTCTCGAACTCAAGATTGAAAACACGCAAAACCAAGAAACCATGATATTCAATTCAAACATTAAAAATCTCCATCATTAATCAAGTATTAAACAAGCATTGTCGGAATTAAGTTCCAGGCACTATCTTCATAAAGGCAATATAACCTAATATCAATATGCTTTGCTCTTTTATAAAATGTTTGATTCTTTATCAATTGAATTGCACTTTGACAATCACACCAGATTTTTTTTTTAATTTCTTTGTTGTCAAGGTAGTTGAAAAAAAAACATTCATCGAGATTTTCTCTTTTATTGCATCAGTAGCAATCATATATTCTACATCTGCTATAAGTCAAAACACAAATAATTGAAAATTTGCTTTCCAATTGACATTGTTCCCATAAATTATGAAAATATAACCAGTCAATGATCTGTGTTTATTCAAATCTCTTTGCATAATCCGAATCCCAAAATCTAAAATTTACTCTTTGCCCGAGTTTTCCTTCCGATAAATCAAACAACTTCAACTAAACCTCTCGGATATCTGAAAAATTCACTTTTAACTATTAAATGTTCTAACCCAGGTTTGGGTATATATCTGCAAGTATATCTTGTCACAAGTAAAATCATAAATTTAAACCCACAATAATTACATTATAATTGTTTGGAACCATACCTGGCTAATCTCATTTAAATTTTATTATTTATTATTCTTATATTGACCTTATTATATCATACATTTAATTGACATGGCAAAAATCATTATATATATATATATATATATATAATACAAAACACCATAGAGTCTAGGTTTTCCCAAGGCAATATTAAAGTTGGGGAACACACACAAGATCAAATTTTCATTTGGGCAAAAACTTTATTCCTTTGATGCAAATAAAAAAATACGAAATATCCTTCAAATGATAACTTAAAAGCCGTTTAGTTTAAAACTAAGCAGGGATTTTGATATCAAAAGAAAATCATAAACCAAATATCGATCACACCAAATAAATAAATAAATGTATATATATATTATTTTCTCTTTTATGTATAAAAAGAGAAATCAAGAGGAGAAGGAGAAGGGATTTTTTTCTAAAGTCTCTCCCTCACTCGCTAACATTGTAACCAGAGAGACCTTCGAGCCATATTTTCTAGCTAGTCAGAGGTTCAAGCTCAATACAAGGTTTTTACCGAGTTGTATGTACTCACAAATGGTACGGGACACTATGTCTTAAGAGAATTCAACATCCTGAAAGTTGTGATGAGCGTGGAGTTCATACACATAATTTGCAAGATCTTTCTAGCATAAAGAAAAATGAAAGAGAATAGTGGATTGCACTACAGAATTCGTGGTTCAATAGATCAACAAGCTAAGAGAACAAGTTTTAAAGTTTGTATGTTGGCATCAGTTTTTGATGTCAAGTGTATTGGAAGTCCACTCGAGTGCATCAGGGTCGTACTTTATGAAAATGAGTTCCCCTGCAGCGCAAGATATCTATTTCAGACATTTCGGCACGTGTTGAGGGGCATGTAGCCGATGTCATTTTGCTAGGCTTTGGCTTTCTCTTGGGCGAAATCCGAATAGCATTTGGAACATCAGATGATTCTGATCGGGCAGAAAAATATTATGTAGCGCGTCGTGCGTGATTTTGGCTTGAATTGGCTCAATCACTTGACGAAGTGGTTGAGATGACCCCGGACGACGAAACGGACCACGCGAGTGAGTCCGAAATGTCGATTCCACTTACGACGGACGCCCGTTGGACCACAGTTTCGCGGGCGAGGTAAAAATGCTCAAATTATCGTTTTGACCCAAATAGCTAAAAAAGTGGTTTGAACGATCCTGAACGATGAAACGGACAGTGCGGTCGCGTCCGGAACGTCAAATTTACCTAGGGGAGAATTTCATTTCGCTACGATGAAGTGTTCGTCAAAAAGATGCGGAGAGATAGTAATAATAATAATAATATTATTATTATTATTACTATTATTATTAAAATAAAAAAATAAGANTTCTCGATGTATTTTTTTTAGAGTCTAGGAGAGTCTTGTAGCAGAAATAAGATACGGGCACAGGTTCCAAGATGTTAGCATGGGAACCACGTGGAGGGGACCAGGAGTAGATGCTCGTGCCCCGTATCTTAATTCTGCATTTTATATTGATGTATAGAATTAGGACCGGGCATGTATATGCGGAGTCCGGCCGCCTTTTTTCCTTTCTGGGATATGTTGCCGACCCAGCGGCACCGGCCTGTTTATTATTTTGATTTGACTTGTTTTGCTTTCTTTACATCATGTTGCATGTCTGCACTTGCATGTGTTTTACTTGTTTCTTTCTGTATTTTATCTGGGATTTCACGATATAACATAGGCTCGTTAAGGACCCTAAAATTGTAATTTTCTACAAAAATCCTAAATAAAATATTCAAGATAATTAAAATTTAGGATTAAAATATTCAGGATCTAAAAATTGCAACTTTTACTTTCCTGCATATATTAATAGGGCATCCACAATACTTAGGATCATTCTAGATAACTGCATTCATCTTTACATGTATCGAGGAGGAGTCCCCGTACTTTTCTAATCTGACTGGCCCAGCATACCTTCATATAGGTGGTTGTCTAGTGCGCCTAGGGTGTTAGAAGGCTCCCCGACCCAGACGGGGTGTAAGTCCTTTTGTTTGGGGTGTTTTCAGCTTTGTAGCTGAACCTCCACTTTCTCTTTTTTCCTGAGGCATCCTTGCTATTTCAGCAGGTATAAGTCCCACCTCTTGGAGCTCCAGCTTGTAGTCATATGATAGAGTTTCTTTCCTTTGACCTTAGGGCTACCGAGGTTCCCATGGATGATGCAATTCACGGATTGTTGACCGGGAATTTCAGGACGTGTTGGGTCGACTACCTTCACGACCAGGTAGACTTAGGGTCCTAGTAGCTGTGTATGACGGGTCCGTGATACCCCGACCCAGTTACCTCTACCTTTTAGGATCACTCTACCTTCTTTTTGTTGAGCCCATTTGAGCCCTATCGCTCCTTGACCTCGTTGATATCACCTTGACGGCCCAATGTCGATGAGCTGCTGCCCATTTGGGATACAACGATTTGTCTTCTGCCCTTTGGCCCGGCTGTGCTTTGACGTATTGGGAGATCCCCGTTAAGATGATTTAGGTTATTTCGTGAGCCCCATGTGTTGATAAGTCGCTATCCATTCAGGGATATGAGAGACTCATTCTCTGCCCAATTGTTTAGCGTGAGCTGTGAAGCATTGGGACTGTTCCCACACGGAATAACCTTTCTTTGGTTACTTATACCCCAAGTTTATGATAATATGAAGCGAAACTCCTTTTATCGAGAGTATTCTTGGGTATCCCCTAAGATGTAATTAACCAGTAGGAACACGTTCCTATGGGAGTGCTCTTGACCCCAGAACAGGTACATACACCTGAGTCTCTGGTTATGGGTAGTCTATGTAGATACTTCTTTCGCGGATATTGGTTTAAGGTGCTTCCGCTCAATCTCATTTGGGCGGACATTCTTAGCCTAACTTTGCGAAGTTTATCGCACGTAGACTCTTCACGTTTTACTTTTTCTCTTGTTTGTCTCTTTGTCGTATGTCCCTTCTTATTCGATTCCTCTCCTCTTCGAATCATTTATATGGTTCGGGAGGGAGATTTATTCGAATGGGGGAATTATACGACGATCGACAAGCTGGCGACTCCCTTTTAAAAAAAAAAAAGAAAAATGAACGAAAACATTGTACAAGATGTAAGAGAAGACTACATATCTCATTCTCAAAAACAAGCTTAGAACACATATTGGATCGTCCGGATACGTGGCTCGTAGGCAAGAATCATTGAGGGAAGAGTCTCCAAGACAAGAGCTACCTGTGCAAAACATATCAATAGCCGCACCAAGGAGAACTCTTGGCCCAATCCTTGAACTAGAAGAAATGGAAAGAGATGGCTTTGATTGTTCAGAGGAAGGAGAACCCGTTTTAGTCTTGGCCGGAGAGTAACGAAGAAGAAGAAGAAGAAAAGGAAGAATGAGAAGACTTACACTTTAGTATGCGAATGAAGAAGCCATGACAAAGAAAAGACAATGACCAGTAGAGAACACATTCTCGAGGGAGATCGCAGAAACCAGACACCAAGGAAGTTTAAGATTCCATCTTTGGAATCTTATGAAGGGAAATCTGCGACCATCAGGCTTCATTCGAGTCAGTTATCTCTCTACTCTGAATAAATGATGTTTTAAAGTGTACTTCTTTCTTTATGACATTGAAAAAATTAGCCTTATGCTGGTTCAACAACTTGGCGGTAGGAGTCATCACCTCCATATAGAGTTCCAGCACATGTTTGTGGCTCAGTTTCCAAAGCACAAAAGCCACCAAAAAACTCTTAAGCTCTCCTAAAAATCTGTCATAAACTTATCGAGAGCCTTAGAAGCTTCATCACTCGCTTGAGGAGTTGCTGGATATCCATGATCTGGAACCTGTCGTCGCTCACGTTGTTATGGGTCAAAGCCTCCGTGAAGTGTCAATCTACTATGCGCTCAACTTTTGAAAGCCAAAAACACAGTCTAAACAAATAAAGCTCACAAATAGCCGAAGCACAACTCCCGCTCTAGCCCCTCCTGATCAGAAAAGTCGAGAGAGAAGTTTCAAATCCATTCTCATAACGATCGTTGAAACCAAAAGTACTGCTTTGGGAAGAAGTCCTAGAATACTCCTAACAAACATTTGCGCCATGAGGAAAGTAATGCGAATAGGAGGTTAGTCGAAAAAAGGTCGAGCTGAGAACAAAAAATAATTCCCGATCTACTACGTAAGCATGATACTTCAAAGAACTGAACAAAAGTACAAGATAATGAAAAAACTCGAGCCGACATTATCATTTCAGCAAGAAAACTATGCCCTTACTTCCAAACCAACATAGTACATGTCATCATTAACCATCCTTTTAAGTCTATATTATCTAATCTCAACAACTCAAGAAGACTACTCAAGTGAGCAACATAATTACGTGGGTTTGACATTCTTTATATACCCATAACAGTAATTAAAAATCAAATCATTGCCGACTTCCTAGCCGATTTATTCAAGAGATCAATGGATGAAGTTCATATAAAAAGAGTTAAACTCGGGACACTCTACGTGGGCAGGGCTTCTGAAAACTCATAGAAGGGAGTGGCATGGTTATATGCAGCCCTTCCAAATATATTCTAAGTCATTTGATCTTGCTTGACTTCGACGCAAGTAACAACCAAGTAGAATATGAAGCGTTGGTTATCGGGTTAAGAATATCACTGGGAATAGGGACAACCCATCTTCAAGTTAAATTCCACTCTAAGCTAGTAGTAAATCAATAAACAGATTGTTCGAAACACGGGATAAATTTATGCTAAAATATCTGCTAAAGGTAAAAACAGAGATAAGCAAGTTTGCGCATTTTAGATCGAACATGTCTCTCCAGAAGAGAACCAACTCGTTAAACTGCTATCCAAAGAAAAGGGCATCTGTAGTAGGTGGTTTGTTGCCCTAAGTCAACCGAGGAAACCAAATTTATAAACCTACAAGTACAATCAACCGACAATTGGGCCAATCAAAAAGAAAGCCAGCCACATCTACCTTCCTCAAATGCGTAAGGGAAGATGAAAAAGCCTAAATATCGAGGTCTATTCCGAAGAATGCGGAAGTCATTTCAGAGGAAGAATGCTAGCAAATAGAATTTTTAAGCAGGGCTATTATTGGCTCCCACTCTAGAAAGACATTTAATACTTCTCCAAGAAATGCAAGCAATGTCAAAACTTTGCCTCCAATGAGACTTCAACCATAGCACAAAATACAGCCTAAAAACAATCCCTAGCCCTTCACAGTATAGGGAATGAACCTCTTAGGACTCTTTCCCCCCAACAAAGTGCAGAGGAAAAATATTATCATCATAATCAATTACTTCTCCAAGTGGATTGAGGCCTAGCCTTTGGCTCGAATGACAAATGATGTAATCTGAAATTTCGTATGGGCTGACAGTACTTGCAGATATGGCCACCCATGGTTATCATTATTGAGAAAGGCATCCAATTTGCTGTCAAGAAAGTGAAGAATTCTGCAGCAGCCAAGGAATATGCCTCATATTTACATATGTTCATCACCCCAGAACCAGCAAACAAGTTGAAGCGGTCAACAATTCATCTTAAACCTACAACAACAACAACAACAACAAAGCCTTAATCCCACTACGTGGGGTCGGCCACATGAATCCTTTTTCTCCATTGCGTCCTATTTAGTGTCATATTTTCATTTAGTTCTAATAAATTAAGATCATTTTTAATACAATAAGCCCAAGTCTTCCTAGGTCTACCTCTGCCTTTCTTAACACAAGTCGAATCTAAAANAAACCAAAGCCAACAAAGGTAAAATGAGCCAACACAGCCCGCATTAGAACCAAACCGAGCCCCTCAAGGCCAAACAAAACGACACAGCTCCCCCCCCTCTGGAACCAAGCCAAGCCCAATCAGGAATCAAGACCAAATCAAGAAACAGAGCCAAAGCCAAGCTCTCAACAGGAAACAAAAATAAAGTCAGCCCAACCAGGAACCAAGCTAAAGCGAGCCCCCAAGTAGAAACAAAACCAAAGCCAGTCATTTAAAGCCCAAATCAAGCTTAGCAACTCTAAAATACAGATTCCCATCAAGCATTAAACATCCAACCACTTCGAACCCAAAACCGTGACTTCAAATCAAGCTAGAACTGAGCTCGACAAGAACTAGGAGCCAAACACAGCCCCCCCCCAATAAGAAACAAAGCCAAACAAACGAACTCCCAAAAAGAAACAAAGTCAAAGCCGAGCTTAACCAAACCAAAAACCAACATTAACAATATTAAAATCCAAATCCTTATACGTATATATGTAAAAATGCAGTTCTAGCCATTTCAAGCCAAAACCAAGGCTCCAAACCGAACCCAAAACCGAGCCACAACCCCTTTCAAACTAAATAGATCTTCTTATAGCACATATTTCAAACCAAAGAATGCCACAGGAAGCCAAAACCAAGCCTCCAAACCAAGGAATCACCTGCATATCTAAATATTCAGGCATGAAACAATCTCAACAGGTATTCGAACAGAGGTGATGCCGCATGGGGAGCTAAATCAAACTCCATATATGTATGAGAAATAAAATGAGCTCTCTAACATTCTTTTTAGCAAAAGCAGGACATAAAATGCTAAAACCGAAACCCCAACATGCTTGCAAGAAGTGCTAGAATCATTTCAAAAACATATTTCAAGCTTCTTATAAGAGAGTTTATGCCACTGTTTCATCTCAGACAAGTAAAAGAAAAGTTAGCATACTGTATCATCCAACAGAAATAGGCTCAAAGCCTCGGCCAAGAGGAAAACCGCAAGGAAACAAGGCACCAAAGGAAGGGGGAAGGGAGGGGTACCTCGAGAGTGCTAAAGCACAGCAGCACAGGAAACCAACTCAAAGAAAATGCCTTCCTCTNATTGTTTTTGTCCTGTGAGCGTTTTACGAGGCACATTGGAGCATGGATTGGACGTCGGCGAGCTTGGCGCAGGCAAAGAGAACGCGTCTGCAACCGTCACGGTGGTGAGATTCTCTAACTTCTAGTTGGCCCTAGGTTTTAGCGGTGTCTAGGCGTGTGGGTTCGATCGCCCACACGGGGTGCGTGCACCGGCATGGGTCGGCGCGACGACGTGCCTGCGTGGTGGATCGTCGATTTCCTAGAGCTAACCTTTAGGTTAGGACTTTCTGTACGTAACCAAACGCCATTCGTAGAGCCAAGTGTCTCCCCTTTGTTGTGAGCCTTAGCACAAGTCCCGATGGGTCGGAATCCCTCACTCCCCTTGCTATGGGTTTCCCTAGCTTTACTTGGAGAAGCTAGGGGGTCGGACTTTGCAAAGCGAGAGAAGCTTCGTAGCTGGCTCGCTTTGCAAAGTCTGGAGGAGTTTGCGAAACGGGAAAAACTTTGTAGCTAGCACATTTCGCAACGCCGTGGAGAGTTTTCCCCTCGGAGATCCGGAGAGAAACTCCCCACATTTTCTCACCAAAACAAGAGGCAGCGATGCCGCATTTCCAAGGGTCTAAACCTTAGGTTTCCTGGGTGAGGTCGTTAGCACGAGCGTGGCTCACTATCATGTGTGGTCATTTGCACCTCATTGTTTGCATGTGTGTCTTGCATTGTTACATATTGTGTCATATATCACACTTGCACTTGCACCTTGCACCTTGCACCTTGCACTTTGCACTTGCACGTTGCACTTGCATTTGAATCTTATATCTTGCACCTGCATGTCGGCCGTTTTATCGTTCAGCTTAATTTTCGTAGTTTGAAAAGGTGATGACTTTGTGATTTTGAAAATAATTTAAATATAAATATAACCTTTTGAAAGAAGTAACATTTTAATTTTCTTTTAAAATAACTGAGACCAAATGAGTCTCACATTTTAAATAGTTTAGACGATTTAATACAAGACTACAAGCAATACATTTATCCCGAAGAATAAATATATCACTTGTAAAAGGGATTCAATCATCTAGACTAAACAATTTGTGACATCCGTTTGATCTGCGAAATATTTTTATAAAAAGGCTAACAAGTCCCCTATCTAACATAAAAAATTAGATGGGGTTTATTTTATCTGGGTTCCTGGTTCCCTATAGAGGCAAGCCCCTATAGTTAATTACATCTTAAATGATCGAAATCACTTAAGAAAACTCTCGATTAAGATCAGGTGGTTTTGTTTTCAAGATTTCAAAGTCTAGGTTTTCACGATTGGACATGGGAAAATCAAATGGGAATGNCCTCGGCAAATAACGGTGCAGGCAATGCGAATTGCGGCAATCGGACGCGTCGACTCTCTGAATTGCGAAGCTGGTGCGCGCAGGAGTGCGAATCGTGCAGAAGGCCACCCTAAGGCTCGGAAAGGTCCTATAGGAATCCATTTTGGGTTTCCTCATGTCGGTTTCATCCTTCTAAGTGTTATAAGTCGATACCGCACACGCGAAACTCCAAAAGAGGACGGAAATAGGTCGAACTAAAACGAGGCGGGCACCACCTCTAAGGTTCTAAGATAGTCGCAAGAAGACCCCTAAGGCTAGATCCTAACTCCTACGAGAAATACCAGACCTCACGAAAATTGAGGTCAACAGATTCCCACAAAAATTTCGCCTACAAGGAACCCTAGGGCTCTCGATAGATTAAAAAGGACGGTTAGAGCAGAGATCATGATAAAAATGTCCCCAGCAGTAACAAAATTGCACATTTAGAGCCCGTTAGGGGCAGCTTATTTGGTGCGGTAGCGTTTTGAAAACGCGTCTTGCTTGTTTGAGTAAACTGCTTTTTGACAGTTTATGCGTTTTCAAAACGCAGAAAACAGTGTTTTCACACCGCACATATCTAGGTGCGGTGGGAGCTTATTGACAACGGTCTAGCTTTTCAAAAAAAAAAAAATTTATAATAGTCACCGTACCTAGCTTATCAGCAGATTATTTTTAATCAGCTTATCAGCGATTATTCAATAAGCTACAGCTGTCCCAAACATACCCTTAATCAGGACTGGGCTCTTAGGCCCCCAGGTGCAGCACCTATGAGCCACAATAAACAGAAATGCATACAATTGGCGCCGCAACGCCCTCACACAGCGCATAAGCGCTGAAAGCTTGCGGGAAGAGGTCGAACGGGAGAGAGGTCACGGGGGTGAAGAATGTCAAATGACGTGGAAGAAGCCAGGACGGAATCACGGTGGTGCTTATCAAGTGTGTTTAATAAAAAGCGCTCGCACCGCACCAACAAAACGAATGGAGCCGCAATAGCAGGTCATGCCTTAGGGGATAAGTTGCGCCTTAATCTATGATAATATTTTGGTTCTTCTCAATTTTTATGTATTAGGAAATCATCATATTTACACAAAATTTATCTGATTTATATATTTTCTTTTATTAGTCAGATTGTTAGAAATGTTCGTGGCTACTTAATATTATGCATTGTTGTAAGTTATATATAATATATTGAATTAAATGGGATGACCATATAAATGAAATAATTGTGTTGATTAGTTGTATGTATATGATTGATTATGATGGAGTCACCCTTTGATAATACTAGTAGAGGAACATTAATATACTCATACATGTATATGAAAAAACAACATTGATATCGATCTGTTTTGATTGACAATTTTTAAACTGTTGTTGTGACGATTGTAGATACATAATGATATTTGTATTCTATAGATATAGTAAGATTCATTGATAGGAAGTTAAATATTTATATTGATTTATTTAAATGTTTAACTGACATGCATTTTGTTTTTTTTTTCCTTATATTGATGTAGCTTAGGAGTATGAGTGTTCATTGGCTTGTTTAGCTCAATAATTTTAAACTAACTTTTCAGGTCAATTAAGTGATTAAAATATGAGCGATTAAACATAGGTATTGGGCGGGTCGGGCTTATTCGGGCTTTGAATAGTCAAAGTGGTCTCAGGTTTCAGGCTTTGACTAGTCAATGCGGGCTCTGGTCGAGCTTGAGCTCAATTTCCATTTCAAATTTCATGGCCAAGTCTGCCCATTAAATGGGGCAAGCTAGCCCGCGAGCATCAACAAAAAAATATTTGAATGAATAAAGAAATATTTCATATGAAAAAAAGACAATAATTTATATTTTAAATATAGATCTAAATTTTACAAATCCTATGTGACTTTCATTTCCAATTCCAAAGATTTTCGAAAATGAAAAAATCTTAAGGTTTTAAATATGTAAATACATAAGAATACATAGCATGCCTGTAAAGATTTAAAGTTTAGATGTTAAACAGCAAATAAAAAAATTTGAAAGAACTGCATGTAAATATGAAGTTTAGGTGTCAAATATACAAATATGTAAGAATTGAATGGTATTTATTTGGAAATGAAGTTTAGGTATTAAATATGTTAATTCGTAAGAATTGAATGGTATATATATGTATTTAAATATGAAGATTAGGTGTTAAATATGTTTTGGTTTGATCCTACAACTTATTTCCACACTTATTTATGTCTTTGAAACTATCGGTTTTAGTTGGAAGGGACTATCCGAGGCGATGTTGCAGTTGTTGTTAGAAGGTACCATCTTTACACAATTTATTCTTGGAATAATTACATACATACCACCCAATTCTTATGTATTTACATATCTGATTTCTAAACTTCAATTTTTACATATATGTCACCTTCCCGATGCATGAAAATATGTATTTCACCTTGTAAAAGTTGAAATGGTGGTATTTTTATGTGATATGATAGATTTGGGTGGTCTAAACGTAGAAAGCAAAGTTTAGGTGTTAGATATGTAAATACATAAAGATTGAAAGGTACGATGTAAATGCCCCTTCTAATTTTTAGAAGTAGAATACAATTATTTCAAGTATAAGTCAGTCAGCATATACATGCAAAAATTGAAGTTTAGCTGTTACATATGCAAATACATAAGAATTGAATGGCACGTATGTAAATCTTTCTTTTATTATTTGATAGAACAACTTTTTTTTGATGAATTTAATTTATAGTTTCAGTTAATTATAGTTTAATTTAATGGTTATATTTACTTTCTTTTCCTTCTCAGGACTTCAAAATCGATGCTGTTATACTGACACCGTAAACTTCATTTATATTGATTCCTGTATTTGATGAAGAGCATTTGGCTCCAATCTAACAGACTGGCCCAAGTATGATGGCAGGATTGCTAGAAATGTAGAGGACTTTTGTTCATTTTGTTTTATTTTTATGTTTATATATATTTATGTAATTTTTTTGTGTAAAATTTTGATGTCTAATGAATATAGTAGTATGAAGGCAGAATTTCTAGAACTCTAAAGGATTTTTGTTCATTTTGTTTGATTCCTAAGTTTATATTTATTTATGCAGTTTTTTTGTGTAAATTTTGATGTGTAATGAATATTATAATTTGTAATTGTAATTTGCTCTTAATAACAATTATATGGCTCATGTCTACTTGTCTTGCTATTTTTATCTAAAATTATTTGCTATAAATTTATATTTTTAAAAAAATCAAAGAATGTAATATTTTTTATAAAAATTTCGAGCTTATTTTGAGCTAGTTCGCCAGCTAAGCTCGAGCCAATTCGAGTTAATTTTGAACAAACAAAAAAACAAGTTATTTGGGAGTGGATTACGAGCAATTTCAAACAATATCAAATAATATCGAGACAAACAGAAACAGACTGATTTCGAGCTAATTTCCAACGAGTAATTACAAACAACCATCACAACAAACAAGCCCAACATGAACAGAGCCGCAGCTCGCTCGTGTTCGGCTCGTTAACACCTCTATGTGTATTTGTGAAGATGAGCATGGGCAACACATCCAAAGACACGAGGATGTAGATTTGGGAATATTGGAGAAACAACAGTTTCTCCAAGTGTCTAAAAGAGTGATTTGAAGATGTCAAAACAAGATAAAACTTGATTAATGAGTTATATAATAGAGAGAAGAGCTTAACCCCAGTGGTATAAAGGCATATAAGCCCTCATGAGGAAAATGTTAAAGCTCTAATATGGATTACTCTCCCAACGTAGAAAATTTGGATGGTTAATTATTAGAGTCATTCACCACGAGAGAAGAATTATGATTTATTTGAATTCAAAGGAAGTGAAGCACGCCAGCTTTGTACAAGTTCAAGTGCATTACATTTGAAAGTAGAAATATTCAAATTCTTAAATAAACTAGGAAACAACTTTTTTTAAAAAAAACCAAATGAGAAAAATTCCAAACATCGATGTTAGATCAAAATCTCAACCATCTTCTATGATGAATTAGAGCTTACTGCTGCAAAAGCATTATTGTGATTTATTGGGAAGTTTGGATTCCATGTCCAAATAGTATTGTTGCTATCTCTTAGCAACATAAGCATCCAATTGCCAACTTAGAATAGCCTTAAAAAATAATGATAGAGATTAAAAAAAATAGTAACATAACAGAATAAAGTAGTAGGGATTTGAGAGTCCTAAAAATAATAATAATCTACGAAGGGAACAACTAATACAAAATTGTTACTTAAAACATTTGTATGACTTTAGGACCCTTTTATAATAATTGAGATGGTATTATCGTTGGCTGTAGAGACAATTTTAAGAGGACGGGCTAAGATTTGAGAACGGCCTAGTATCAAATGTCAAGTGATCAGTAGCATTATAATCAATTATCCATTCACTATTTGAAACTAATGTACAAGTGGTGAAAACCTTATTTGTAATGTTCCTAGTGGTGACTAATTCTAGTAGCAAAGATTTTGGAGAGGCGTCATTATTAATTTTTCATCATGGGCTTTCCGCTGGACCAGGGCATAAAACTTGGCCAAAAGTATAGGACTTCATCAAAATCGAGATGGCCATTATAACATTTTAGGTAATAATCAAAATCAAAGCTAGGTAGATTGTAAACACAGCTAATAGTTTCCGAGTCAAATGCTACCCACTTTCCCCTGACAAACATCTTATGGTTATGATGTTCCTTTGCGTTAGCAAAGAACTACAGAACTACATGTATAATAGTAGTCTCTAGTTCCTCTACTAGCTTCTCTCACCCACTTTGAACAATTAAGCTTTCTATCCTCCCTCCAAGATTTCCAAAATCCTCTCCCCAGGATAATTTTTTTTATGTAAAAAAGCTTCAACAAATCTCCCCACGGCCTCAAAACTAATGAACTTCCTAGACTCAAATGAGACTAAAAACCTCTTACTCCCCATAATAATAGAAGCCATGCCTAAACAAATAGAACAGGTAGCGGAAAAAAGGAAGGATTGCGGACTAATCTACCAAAGAATTATCCAAATCATAGTTTAAGCATGGTAAAAAATGAAATCCAAGAGAGCCTATATATAAAAACATAGTGATGCGGCGTTACAAAAGTGGCATTGCGAAACTACACAAGATATAAGTAGCATTGCGGTGTTGTGGAATGGTGTTGCTGCACTAAGCTTTCGGGAAGAGCAGCGATGTCATCCTACAAACATATTGTTGTGGTGTTATGACCTGACAATAAAAAAGTGAAAACGTTCTTATGGTTGCTATTAATATCATGCATTAGAAAATAATTTTCATTAAATTATAATCTAAAAAGTTGGAGGAGCATCAATATATTTAATTTAATGTTGTGACACTAATACCCAAACCTGTCAGTCCTTTTTTGTTGACACCAATTTGTGAAATCACATGTGGCACACAGGGTTGACCAACACAATAGTGCAGCACATGCAACTCGGCAGGGCTTGACAAATGTCAAAGTGATAGAAATATGAGAGGCATTTTTTAACAAATATTAACAATAGGACATGACAAAACACAGGTAACATGCAGTGCTATGACACTAGGCAACCAGCATGTTTGCGCTATCCGATAAACACAATGACACTGAGTAACTAACTCTGTTGTCCTGACCGACAAATGTTGCAACACTGTCATCAGCTTTGCAATGCTAAACTTGTAACACAGCACAAACAATATATTTTAAAATTTTGAAGGTTAAAAAATAAATTATCATGCCAAAGTACAAACACAACAAAAATTCCGGCTTACCTCCCACATACTCCCACATAGTGCTTAGTTTATTATCTTTAGCCTGATTATGTCAAATTTTCTAATTTGGATGAACCAACATTAAAACTTTCCTATGATATTCTACACTCATCCTAGATAAGGATTAACTATTTAACATTTACTTTAAAGATTTGGCTTTTTTTTCCATGCTCTATATCCATTGTTTCATAAGAATAAATTTTTACTATACTAAATAGTCATGATCATTTGGATTTGAACTCCCTGAAAAATAATCTTAATCTTGAATTTAATAAGAATACCTTCTGCCCAAGTTTATATTATCATTTCACAAGCTTCTGATCATGTTATTTCTTTAAGTTTTTTTTTGTCTAATTTTCATCTAACATATTTAAATACATCAATCATTTTTTTATCGAATCCTTAAAATCATAATTTAATTTTTAATAGCCCAAAAATTCTTATGTTATATAACTAATGGTAAGTGACAAACCTTTCCAAATATTAAACGATAAAGAAAAGTTGACCTCAATTTTGGTCAACTTAAATTCAAATAGATATCCAAACCCTCTTTAGGCTCAGTTGCTTATCAGTCTAGTCCCAAAATAAAAGCAATGATTAAAAGGCTAGGATATTATAGCCCCCAATAATGAATGACTGCAAAAATGTTACACGTTATTGTCATCAATGATAAGTGCATGGTGTATTTTTGCATTAGTCGCCTAATGTCTTACATCCACTAGTAATCTCATAACTTTTCAGACTTGGGATACAAACATCAATGATCAAAGCTGACAATTTCATACTTGCGATGGCTGATTACTTCTCTAAGTATACGAAAACAAAACCACTGTAGAATGTCAAAGCTCACAACGTACTCCAATTTTTTTAAGGACTATGATGTATATTGATTTGTTATTCCTCGGCAAATCATAGCAGATAATGGTACCGTTTTAAAGAGCACAAAAATTAATAACTTTGTTTGACGACATAATATTGATTGAAGATACCCAACCATCTATTCACTTCAAACTAATGAGTTGTTAATCGAGCGAGGCCTTCAACAAGACTCTCATCTAAATCTTGAAAATGATTTTAGATAAAAACAAATGTCAGTGGCTGAAAAATTAGATGAAGACTTGCGGACCTATCAGATCACATATAGGACCCTAATTTAATTCATTATATTTGTCTCAATTTATGGGCCCAAAATTGTTCATGCTTTAGAAGTACAGCTTCCCTCACTAAGGATTATAGTTGTAAGTGAAATTATAATTGAACAGAATGCCCAACATCAATTAAAATAACTTAATAGTATTGAAGGAAAATGTTTGCAGGCCCAATAAAATGTCAAGTAATATAAGTCATAAATGACTCGGACATATGGCAATGTATTCTGTCTTAAAACCTTTTGAGTGGGTGAGTTGAACTTGGTCCTTGGACGACCCATCTTGGCTCATTACCAGATGGGACACAAGTTTGAGCATGAAAAAAGTCTACCAAGTGTGGTCCAAACAATTAACTGATTCCAAATGTGAACATCCAATGCCCTCTATCTATAGATGATATCTTAATATGCATTTAGCATAATGTATTTCAAAAACAAATTTCAATTTTTTTTTTTATGCTGATGTGAATCTAAGATTGGGTGCCATTTAACTGGAATGAGCATATCTCTCTCAACAGAATTCTCTTTTTTCTCCTTCCTAATTATGACTACTATAAGGTTACAACCAAGATAACTAAGTGCATTTTAGCTACCCCATCGAGTGGAGATAAAAATTAAATTCAAACTCAATTAGGCCAAAAGTCAAAACTCCATCATCATTGTTTTTCACAATTGAAATAATCTCATTCCTAAGCTAGGATCTCTCTTATAGTCTTCGTTTTTGTGGGTTGAATTTAGATTTCACTTAGGATTAGGTCAAATTTTTATAGACCCCTTTCTAGTGCTACCTCTGACTAGTTCTTAGGTTTTAGGTCTCCTAATGGCCCATTTGCTTAGTCTAGTCACTTAGGATCTTGTCAGTCATAGAACAATAGCCTATAGATTCCCACTGGATTTGTTGATCCTATTGTATTCAATATGTCTGCACCTTGGCCAATAAACTTAGGTTTTAATTAAGTCATAGTTGCCCCATCCCTAATTTAGTTTTTGAAAACCTAAATAAAACTTAGGATCCGATACACCCCAGTATATACAACCATAGAACTGCCTCAAGTTTGTTAATCCTGGTGTGCCACAATTGATTCAGTAAATCATCATCTTTGCTAGCAAATCTAGATTTGAATCAAGTCGTAGTAGCCTCATCCCCTAATATAGTAATTGAAAACCAAAAAGAAATCCTAAGTCAAGTCTAACCAAGTTTAAATACCATAGACCTTCCTTGACTAGTACTTATGTCAGGACTAAGTTTCCCAACTACCTTTTTCCTTAATCTAGCCACTTAGGATCTAGTTTATTTTAGTGTAAGCATCTATAAATCCGTCTTAAGTTTGTTGATTCCATTATGCCACAATTAATCCATTAGATTAGCAAATTGATCGGTAATTATAGGCCTGGGTCAAGTCACAATGACCCTCTCCTAATTTAGTCATTGAATAATCTAACTTGAAATTCTAGAATCTAGCCTGACCTAGCTGAGGCACCTATAGATCCATCCTCCTAAGATTTGCTAACTCTATTGTGCCACAATGATTGAATTGGTATGCACCTTGGGTAGTAAATCCATAGGTCTTGCCTAACTTAATTTAGACACCCATTAGACCTCTTCTTGAGTCTTAGGAGATTAGGCTTTAAAGCTCTTTTTCCTTAGATCTCACCTTCACACTTGAGTTAGGAGGCCCTTTTCTAGTATAGAATAACTGAAACTCTATGAGAACATTAGTCATCCTTTTAAAATAAAGTTCTTTCGACCTTCTTTAAACTTTAGAGAGCAAATCTTATAGGTAATCACGGTCATCATTTGTTGACTTTAGCTTTAACATGTTTCAATTAAGACAACCTCTAAGCATCTGTCAAGTTCAAAACTCCAATCAAATCAAAATCAGATTCAAAATCTAAGTCTAAACTTTAAATCTCTCTCAAAATTTAAATCCAAAACCAAATCTTTGATTAGATACTCATTTTGAACTTTGTTGGTTGCCTCAATCAACTCCAATATGTGTTGTATTTTGATTTATCCACCACATATATTAGGGGTCCATTTGTTGATCTAACTCTTGGTCAACCCAAATTCAATTGGGTTTATAACACCTCTTTAAGGCTTAAGTTTCCCTCCTAGTGCCCTAGGTGGCTTCCTAACCTTGGCTTGGCTACCCCAACCTCCTCCATTTAGTTCCAAGAGAGCTTTGATTGAACCCGAGCCCAATTTATATAGTTTGGTGTTCAGTATCAGGTTCACCTTGGAGCATGAGGAGCTAAAGTTCGAACAAAACCTAAGTAGGTTCAGTCCACGCTCTCCTATAAAACGTGCTTGACAATATTAAACTTAAAGTTTGATTGAACAAAACCAATTTTGAATTTAAACTAAATAGAGTTCAGTAAATGAAGGAGGTTACATTGTTTGTATAATACAATATGCAAAGCCAAAGCGTAATTGTCACATCCAATTTTACGGAAACTGAGTTTAATGAATGCCACAACATACATGAAGAAGGCCTACAGTCATACATTGGATGTTTTAGAAGAATTGCAAATTAAATATGCCTTCTAACAAGAAGAAAACAAGCGGACAGTCGCAGAATACTGCAATTCACAAAACAATGAGAGAAACTTCAAAGTGGCTTTCTGTAGCGCACAATCAAGGGATAGAAAAAATTAGACCAAACTTGAATTGGACCCCACATCATCCAAGGGCAAGCGGGATCTGGACCTTGTAAGTTAAAGAATTAAACCGAGAAAAAGATCCTCAAAAATAATCTGCCAATACTTTATTTTTGAAAGCTTGAAGAATTTGCCTAGCAAAGTTTAACAAAAAAAAATTCATCAATTACATTAACACTCATAAGGCAATGTTGAAAAACCTCAGCCAAAAATCTTGTGAGAATAGTTCTAGAAACCTCAAAAGAAAAAGCATGCAGGTGGCGAAACGCTCCGAAGGCAAAGAACAATCATCACCATGCAAAGTCATTTGCCCTTCCTATGTCTCAAAGGCGTAGTGAGAGGATTAACAACCAAAAAGAGGGTGATAGGAGAATTATTTACTTGAGCTTAAGTCCACTCTAAAGGATCCCTATAGTACTCATATGAGCAAACTCATACTATAGGAAATTCCAAAGTGATAAACATGTATGAAAATTCCAATGAGTGACCAATAGAGCTCAAGTCCCGCCAACAAAACAGTCATATAAAATGAGAATCTTGCACATAAAATGTAGAAGTGACTCAGTAATTCCAACTAAAGCAATACAATTCACTAAATAATTAAAAATATTACCAATCTCATCTCAAAGGGTTGCTCAAGAAAATTAGCAAGTTCAAATTTTAAACATAGGACTAGAAAGCCATTTTTTCATTACAAATTTCTTCAAGTACAAAATGATGCAAGCATGAATCATTCAAATTATACAATAAGGTCTCTTTTAAGAGTAAAGTTGCTAATCAAATATTAGAACATCCAATAGAGGACTTCACAAACGAAAACATCAGGTCGGTAAAGTCCATTAAACTATATGCATCTCTTTAAAAACTGCGAAAGCAAAAAAAAACAAAATCCATAAATAGGACTCTGATCACCATAAATGTATATTGATCTGAGAAATTGCTTTAGATTTCCAAGAGATTAATTTTGAATGGTGGGTGGAGCTCAACATAGCTCACCATTGTTGAGGATATTGACGAACAAAAATCATTGATGACCTTCGGAAAATAACAAATAAAGATTCCACCATTCGGTCGATAACAAACAAAAATTCAAGAAGCTGAAAAAGGGAATTGAAAGTCCACTTAGTCTTTTCCTTCATTGCACAATACTCCAGCCACAAACTATTGTTTATAGTCGAGGAAGGAGTGGGGCGATGGGGAAGGAATGAAATGAGTCATTAATGCTCTTCCCACGTGAATAATCTACCTCTTAACACATTATATTCATAGACAGAAGTATTGATATGTTCACAACTCCCACTTTTCACTCATTTAGTATCGTTTTTATCCTAATAATATTTAAGAAACTGCCCAAGCGGACCCTCTGAGGACATCTAAAACAAAGTTTAACATAAAACTTTAGAAACTCACCTAAAAAAGTTCAATCCCGCCAATTACATTAAATTTTAAGGATTGAAGAACCCCATTCTCAACACCCATAATATCTCTTTGTGAATTCACTATTACTCACATGAATTCCTTCGAGGGTAAAAGAATAATTATAACGACTGATAGTGCCTAATATACAAGGAATTCACCAAAATATATAGCCTACATGACAAATTAGCAATCTGGCGTGTGAATATCTCCACTAACACATCAACACAAGTGACATGGCCAACGATTTAAGTATGAAAGATGTACATAGAAAAAGGTATACATGGAAAGACTTTTTATAATCATTGAAACCCTCAGTACATAATATTACAAAAAGAACACGATACGAAACTTTGAGAAAAGAGACTAATTCAAAATACACACTAATAAAATAAATGGCAATAGCTTAAAGATAGAATCTCTCGCCAAGAAAGGAGCGACAAGCCGTTCACTTCCATTTGAGTCGCTTCAAATGGAAGAGCTTAAACACTGGTATAGAGCAATGAGAGTAAAACAGGCCTCAACTAACACTTTCGGATTACTAATTGAAAAATTTATTGTAAAATAAGTTGTGATTGTTGATCGCCGGTGGAAAGCTATTTAAGAAAAGAATCACCAACTCCTCTGGCGTCCAATAATAAAAGTTGTGAGAAACTTGACATTGAATGCCCAATGGTTGCACACCTACAAACAATGAGTCCCTCAATTTATACACCACTAAACAAAGACTGACGAGAAAGAAGGCTTGAGTGGCAAATTTAACCCGCAACTCACCTCATCTCCCTCTCGGTCATCATAGCCTCCCTAACATGTCATATTTGGGTGTTTCTTTGCTTTCTAAAAAATAGACATGAACACTACTTCTTACAGATAAGAGAGAAGTATAAATAACTCAAAAGAAATAAATTCAACATTCATGATAGTCTATACATAAATCTACTTCCCTTTGACATGTCACTATCTAATTAATGAGAAGAAAAAAGATTTGTATACGCACAACCACACCCTTCATGGAAATTCATTTATATTTACTTTATGTAAAAAATAAGAAAGTTTTATAAATTTAAATTTATTATTTTCAAATTTTAACACTGGTGCATATTTGCATTTTTTTAATCAGCCCTAATGCTTAAAGAACCCGTCTAGTCGAGTTCACTATGAAAAGACAATTCAATGCAAGACCTGGAGCATTATCACATACTAATTTTTTCATGTTGAGGCTATATTACTCTATTTAAATACTTTAGCAAAAAATCATTTTATATTTGTCTTAGTTGCATGCTACAACTACTTTAAAATTATGGTTCACTCAACAACATTCAAGTATTATAAAATCCTTATATTCTAAATTGTTAGAACACTAATTAAGCCCAAGAGGCTAGACTCATGCCTTTGCGACAATATCTAAAATGAGTACCGCGCGAGTCACCTCTATGGTGAGTCTAAAAAGATATCTTTGTGAAACCTCGACAAGGACATCAATGGTCAATTCCCCGAAAGGCTAAACAAGCTAACAAGGATATGACCCAGATACCTAAGGAATTGACTGCAAGTATGACATTGATAATGACAATTTATTTATAATGTCGAGATTAAAAGAAAAAAAAGAGAGAACAAATCATAGACCCTTCGAGATCTGTGTAGTGATTCGTTATCATTGTAATAAGAGAAATCTTCCTATTCATAAAGCAATAATCAATAGAAGAGAGGAAGCACTTCTATAAATCAGAAGATTTCAATTATTACAAAGATAGTGAATTATTACGATCCAGAAGGATCTTCGATCGGTTCTCTCTTGTCTTCTTCAAATCTCGATATTATAATTACATTTTCATGCCAACATTGTATTTGCATATGTTCCAAGTGTGTTCGTCAGATCACATCCTTATCGTCTTGTTTGACCTTAGGGATAATTTGGTATTGATCTATTCATAGGAATTCCATTAATTGACTTTCCAACATAACTAGTTTTTGGCTGAAACAAAACTCAAAATTGAATAAATTCCCATTGAATTAAGATGAAATCGGAATGGTTTACAGCTGATTTAATTAAAGTTAAGCTAAACACAGCTATGACATTAAAAATCAGAATCAAACTCTTTTTTAAGACCCAATGTACCCTTAGGTCACCACTTAGGACCCTTGAACCATGTGAATCAAAATCATTCCAAAGCTTTAGGATTCATCCTACGAACCACCGGACCTTCTTTGACTCACCTTTTGATCTAATCTTAGCAGCCCAACTTTGATTTAACTTTAACCAATAATCTATGCCTCTCTTCCAAAATCATTAAACAAGTTAGAAAATTTACTATTTGATTTTACACATGATTGATGCAAATTGAAGTATCAACCAAGAAAAAGATCACGGTATCATTGTCAATTTTGCTGAATACAGAAATGAGAAGGTGGGCAACCTAACTAAAGTAGGTTAGAGTTTGTTTCTTATTGTATCTCTGAATAGTTAAATGTGTTGCCATTCAATTGGTTTCTCCAATGCGGCAAAGAACCGAGGGAGCATGATTAAGCAGCCTAAATTATAAGAACTAGAAGCAAAAACTAAAGTGGCATTGCCCATTAGCTTACAACAAAAGCCAGGATAAAATCTTTTTTATTAGTCCTAAAGCATACCTTCCACAACAAATCTAGTTATATCCTGCCAATCCAACTCTGAGAATCAAAGTTTCACCATGGCGTTTCCACCTTGCAATGTTTCACACTTGCCAGATATTTCTGGTAAAGATTTGATTAATGGTATAGATTAGAAGGGCAACATCATCCAAACTACATAGGAATAAGAACCATACATCGATCAACTTACTTTCTCAAGCAAAGGTGCATTCCCATCTTAGAAGCTGGCACAACATCCCTAAAATGAAGTCCCACCAAAAGCCTATAGTCCATCAATGGCGGATCGGCTTTCCGAAACCAAGATCCCGCGTGATCTCGTTTCCCAGTTGCCGAAGCTGAAATCTGATTCCCGCCTGATAGCCACAGGATGAGGTTGCTCTCAAGACGAGCGTGCAAGAAAGAAATGCAAGCAGAAAGGTTTGAGAAATGCGGCAAGCTGGGGCTTGAACGTGCAGGTTGGGATGGGTAGAGAAATGAGGATCGGAGGAGATCAAGGAACTGGGGGAAAACCGAAATGGGCTCAGCGAGCCTCGGGTTAGGTAGCCCATTTTTTCACACACCCTGAACAAAAAAGGATTTTTATTTACATATACAGCACCTAAAAGTTCAGATATACGTCTATAGCACTGTTAAATTTTATTACCGTCGCTTGCTAGCAGTTGGTGCACTGATTTTTGGGCGGGAATTGTTAAACTGTTTTTCTCCTTGTTTCCTTTTCTTCCCAACAAAACTGCTCTTAGGGAATTTATTAAATCCTGATAATTTATATGTCATATTTTGCTAGACAGACTCTAATAGGAGAAATTATTCTGTTTGGAGTCTGAACACAGCTTTGCGTCCTGACAACGGATTTGATTCATGTTCGCCGGGCTCACACTATAGTGTATCGTTTTTGTTGTTCGGACACGGTGCTCTCGAATATGGCCAATGGTGAAGATGATCCCCAATTGTGCTTTCTATTCTTCTATATTATTGAGTTGGTGCCTCTCGGCAAACCATCCTCGTGCTCGTGACCCATGATCTTCATCATTGTGCAATATTCAGAATCTGATTTAGATTTTAATGAATCTTTATCCTTCGACTAGCTATGATCATTTTTTGTGTTTATTTCTTTTTCTTTTTTTTTTGTACTCCTTAACTTGTTCTAGGAATCAATCTGCAACAAAAAGGTTCTATCAAATGTAGGTAAGAAAAAATAGGGTAGAAATAGAATGAGAGGGTTTGAATGAGCTTCATTCTAAAGAAAAAAATATACATTAGAACTCTGAATGCATTCGGAGTTCAATGATAGAGTGTCACGTGTCAAGTGAGCTCCATCTTTTTTAACACTTCGTCAATGTCAGTGTATTGATGTAGGGCCACATGGTGCACTACCATTGGACTCCTAATACAAATTATGTTAAGAGTCCTGAGTAGCATTACATCGAGAATGCATGAAGGAGAGTAGGTGGCAGGGAAGATGTGCTTAGTGAAAGTGCTAATCATGTGGATTTTAAGAGAATTTGGGTGCTATGGACGTAAATAGGAACTTTCGTGTGCTCCATGTATGTAAATATCAAATTTTTTAAGCAAGACAAAAATCCTCTGTTTTTTTTTTTTTTTAATTTACATGCATACCACCAAATTCTTATGTATTTATATATATAACACACCTAAATTAACCAAATTTTCCTATCATAGCAAACACATCACTATTTTAATTCTTATGTATTTACATATCTAACACCTAAACTTAATTTTTTATGCGTACACCAACTTGAGCACAAAAATATGTATTTCATTCCTGAAAAATTAAAATAGTGATATTTTTATGTAATATGACAATTTTGGTTGGTATAAATGTAAAAAAGCAAAGTTTATGTGTTAGATATGTAAATACATAAGAATTGTTAAAAAAATTCTTCTTGTGCCCCCCGGTCAAAAACTTTTCTGACTCCGCCATTGGAGTCCATTTTACTAGCTGCTTCCAAAAGCCTACAGTCTCGCTTTATTTGCCAATAAATACAACAAACTAGACTAATTAAGCATAAGCCATGAAACTGAAAATTAATCCAAGTCTTAACAAATAAGTTTCTTCAACCAAGATGATTCCAACAGGAATACGAAGTTAAGATGCAAATCCTTCCTTCAGAGTTGGAAAACGTCTAAGAAAATATGGTAGTTGAGGATTGTATGAGCAGAAACAAAAACATAGCATCAAGCATTACAAAATGACGACACTTGCCCGTCATTTGGCTTCGTCAACCCATAGAACTGTGTCACTAATGAGTTCTTGTACTTTGAGAATATGGTGGTAATTGCTAGCCAGCATCGTAATGAGCACCTGTATGAGAAATAGAAAGCAAATTGACAAATGATGGACATTATGCAAGTTCTCATAGTTCTACTGTTTGAGAAATGAAAATTTCAAAAAATGAAGTCTTTTTCCTCAATTCCACTATAAATGGGAATGCAACCATTTAAAAAAAAATGCACATATTTTTTATCACAATGAAATATGCATATGAAAGAATTGGCACGAGAGCTATGTTTCTGATGAAATTAATAGTTATATTACAATAATAGCAAAGAAATAACAATCATTTATCCCGCTAAGTGGAGTCGGCTAAGAGAATTTTTTTTCTTCATTGTGACCTATTGAGTGTCATGTTTTCATTTAATTATAATAAATTAAGATTAGTTTGTATACAATATGCTCAAGTCTCTTTAGGTCTACCTCAACCTTTCGTAGCACAAGTCAAATTTAAAAAGTCTACTCTCGAAACTGGGTCATCAGATTTGATGTGACCAAACCATCTCAGGTGACACCCTCTAATATTGGTTGTCAGTAGAGCTACTTCAACCATTTTAGTGATATATTTATTTTGCATTTTGTCCCTAAAAGCATCTCACCCACCTGAGCATTCTCATCTCAACAATACTTAATTTTATGCTTCTCTTTTACAGGCCAACATTCTCATCTCAGTAACAGTTAACTGTATGCTTCTCTACCAGCTTAAGGTTCCTTAAATTTTCATTGATTTACCCCGTTTAAGCTTATTCTATTCCATTAATACCATTGATGTCATTTTATAGGCCCCAATGCCGATAGGTCATCGTCCATAGTGAATAAGGTGATTCACCCTCTACATTATAGCTTGGTATGGCTATGAAATCATTGGGATGATTCTATTTGAGAGGACAACTTGTTTGTTATACTCATTCACTAGTTATCACAAAACGTAAGCAATACTCCTCTAATCAAGAGTATTCTTGGGTATCTCACAATATGTAATTAACTAAAGGGTATTGATCTTTTGGGAGTTAATATTGATCTCAAAACAAAAGATAAGTTTAGTTCTATAATTTTGCGGGTTGCTTTTATAGGGTTTTCTCCATGGATATATTTTCAAGGTGATTTGACCTAATTTTGTTTTGTGCATACACTCTTGCTCTATCACATGAAGATTATCTGATAAAAAGTTTCTACGTTCTTCTTTAATTTATTATCTAGTGATGTCATATTTCTTCTATTTTTTATTTATTTTTTTTGAATCATTCGATGATGCAGAAAATAATGTTATTTGTAAAATATAATAATGAGATGAAAAATAAACAAAACAGTGCATGTCAACCAAAACACTATGAATTATTTGTTTTAACATTTGTTTTGGCAACTCTGACTTAAAAAAAAAAAACAAAACATATTCCACCAGTGAACTATTGGTCTTTCACATATGGATCATTATGGATAATTGGTCTTTTGTCTGTGCCCTCCTTATTCATACTCATTTTTCCTTTAGTCCATTAGATCTCCTCGAGAAACTATCTTCCAAACATTGGATGTTAGCCAAACCAACAGATGATATGAGATCGTTCGACTCTCTTAAAGGCCTTCAGTGCGAGAAGAATCTGGCGGAGGACAGAAGTAGGCTGGGTGGTCAGGCAGTGACACATCAACCCTACATATTATTGGGGTTTATGCATAAGGCCCTAGAGTGCAAGTGCATCTAGACTTAAGTCAAGGCCGCATCAAATCTGTTTGGAGTCGTTGCTAGGGAAGTGACAGTGTAGTTAATTTAGGAGAATTTTAGGTGAACCATTTAAATTTAGACTTGGAAATTTGTATTGTTAGTCTTTTTGTGTAATTATTTGTTTGTTTAAAAAAGAGAAAATTTTCAAAAATATTTTTGTTTTCTTGTTGTGTGAATCTTGCATCGTAGAGTCTGTATGCGTAGTTCAGGACCTACATGACTTGTGCCTTATGACTCAGAACTTGAGAGAACTATTATGAGTATTAGAAAACAAAGAAGACTTCACAAACTTGTAGAATCGACCTGGTCATATTTTTGATTTATAGTAGCAATTGATATAGTCATAGATCTTGATGCATTTTGCATGACAATTTTAAGAATCAAATTAAAGATTGTATGAGCTCTAATTATAAATTATTTCAAATCAAAATGAATATCTAAATAATACATATCTAACGATACCAAAAGTGATCGTATCATAGTTCAAATATGCATATATTAAACACTTGAAGTATAATTTAAAATATTAATTGGAAGACCAAACAATTCTTAAATTTGGCATGTTTATAGTCCGATCAAGCAACTCAATAAGAGGAATTCAACGAGCTTAAAATTATTTAATTTTCAGATTGTTAAGTCATTTAAATGCTAAAAGAATAACAAATGATCGAAGAAATCATTATGGATCATCTAATATACTATTTGGGAATCAGGTTAAATTTATCAAAACACTTTCTAAAAATTTATAAAAAAATTTATATTCTTCAAATATGAAGGAGGCCGAGTTGAGAACTAAGTACACTTATGAAGATAGTTTGTCATCAATAATCATCAACAATTGTCAACGACCACAAACTCTTGTAGCATAACTATAACATTATAGCCTAACCCTTAGTCATCATGGCCCAACACTAACTATTGTAGTTCAACTACAACTATTCAAACCCAATTACTATACTTAACCTAACTACAATCCCTTAATCAATGCTATCATTTCATAATTGCTATTCTAATAACATACTCATAAATAAATATTGCAATCAAATCATCTTCAATTAAAGAGAAGAGTAATACCCTAATTTTAAATTTATATTATCTAAAAAATAATTATAATAATGAATAACTAATGATACATAAAATAAAAAAAAATTAAAAAAAAATTCACTTTCTTATATATTTTATGTTAAGGTTAGGAGACATTTTTTTTCCAATTGCAATATTGGATATAATTGCCGCAGATAGATATAAATTTGATGATATTATGATTATATTCATCATAATATTATCAATTCACACATATGTAGGGGTGTAAACGAACCGAACACGAACGAACATAGCTTGTGTTCGTGTCGATTCGTTTGAAATTTAGTTTGTTTGAAATAAGCTCGTGTTTGAAATTGTTCATGAAGTCACTGTTCGTGTTCGTTTCTTAACGAACGAGTCGAACACGAGCCGAACACGACCTGTTCTCGAACGGCGAGTCAGTTTGACATTTCTAATATTAATATATATAAATAATATATTATATTACTTATGTAATTTATATTATATAAATATATAATATATATATATATTAGTAAATTATTAATATAGTATATTAATATATTATTATTATTTATTTATTATATATTATAATTTATAAAATTTAATTTTTTAAAATACCATAAATTTATATATATAATTATTTTAAATTATTTTATATTTTGAACAATAACGATTCGAACACGAACGAACGCATCACTGTTCGTGCTTGGTTCGTTTAACTAACCGAACGAAAAAAATTGTTCATGTTTGTCTCGTTTATTTATCGAATGAATTAAACACGAATTCATTGACGAACTGAACACGAACTGTTCGCGAAGAACGAGCTTTTTTTTGACAGCCCTACGCATATGAATGCTGCACGAACCCCTCCACCAAAATCATTACGTGGGCTGCGGTTTGCATTAACTGTCGTCATTTACTCTTTGAAAAATCAAACTTACAATGGCAGAATCCTACTTGTCCGATGCATAACTCAACGCTCTCATCCCCTCCAAACACCGCCCACAGGAAACGAAATCGATCCAAATGGCGACCTACGGCACAATCCCCACCTCTCCCGGCGAATCATCGCCCCTCGACTACATCTCCCGCGCCAAAGCTCGCGGCCGATCAGCTCTCGCGACTCGCCGGCCATGGCGCGAGATGCTCCACTTCCACTCTTTCTCCCTTCCGCTCGGCCTCGGCGAAACCTATCTCCGGGTCCGAACCAACGCCACCTATTTCGCCATGAACTACGCCATCATCGTCCTCTTCATCGTCTTTCTGAGCCTCCTCTGGCACCCGATCTCACTGATCGTCTTCGTGGTCACGATGTTCGCCTGGCTTTTCCTCTATTTCCTTCGGGATGAACCTGTTTTCATTTTGGGGCGCACTATCAGTGACCTATTTGTTCTCATCGCCCTGTCTCTATTGACTCTCGTGCTTCTCCTGCTCACCAGAGCTACCATGAATATTCTGATCTCGTTGTTGATTGGAGTGGTGGTTGTATTGATCCACGCCTTGTTTCGGAAGAATGATGATTTGTTTCTTGATGAGGAGGCGGCAGGTCCCGGTGGCTGGTACGCAGCCATTGGAGAAGCAAGCGGTCCTTCACGGAGGTCGTAGTGAACCACCGACCAGGTCGGATTACAATTTTATTTAATTACTTACTGTTTGTTCTTTTGTTTCTGTATTGTTTCGATGACTTAGGGCTTTATATCTGAGATGTTCTTGAAGGATAATAGATTGGGGATTAATTGCTTTTCTCTGTGATTCTTTATTTTGCTGTCAAATCCTCACCAAGCTGTTGTGCAGTTTTGGGGTTTAGGATTCTGCTTTGATAATTGGAAATGCTTGTGCTGCTCAGAATTTGATTTTGATGTATATTTTTTATATTAAAATCAATACTGATTTGCAATTAGGCAGCCGAATGGAAAAATTATAGTTTGTGGACTACAATTAATCTGATTGATATGCATCATTCTAAAGCTATAATCATGCGCTATCAATTATAAAAGTTAAACATCCAGTCATGATTGAACACTGGGAACTGTAACAGAAGCTCTTTTTTTTTTTTCAAAGTATGTCTTAAATGATTTTTTTTGTTAGTTCTTTTAAGGATTTGAAATACAAGTAGTGTGCAGAGTTTGATTGATGGCTTGGCTGTTTATGAAATAACAATAAGAGTAATAAAATTTCATCTTGTGAGAAAAAAGCGATCTTTGAGTTGGATGAGGCCAAATATCAAACAGGTTGCCGACACTGAGTGGGGCTATACTTGGCAGATGTGGGATCTGGTTGTCTCCAACCATTATTTTTT
>NEWO01000062.1:1000497-1017277 GCA_003013225.1 Phalaenopsis aphrodite
TTATATTATGGGTGTTATATTAGTTCTGTGACCTATGTCCACGTAAAAAGTGCAGAACAAGAAGGTTGTGCCAATAAATTTCTTAGGCATAATATCTATTGTAACATAATTTCATATTCTTTAGAGTAAAATATTAATTAGATTTTTATTTTATGGGTGTTTATGTTATTTTGTGACTTATATAATGTGACAAAGCACAAAACAACATGATTGTAACATAATATTTCTTCATTAATATTTCATATTGTCCGAAGTAATATGTTAGAGATAGTTTGAAGCTATTGGTTTTGTGTTGATTTGGTGTGTTATTGCTATGTAAAACACAGAGCACAACTTGGTTGTACCTATCAACTTCTTCAGTACAACAATTGTTACGACACTACGTCATGCTCTCCAAAGTGAAATGTTAAAAACAATTCTTCAAATTATGGGTGTCGTGTTAATCTTGTGACTTATAAAAATGTAAAATGCACGAAACAGCGGGGTTGTATAGATCATTTTCTTCAGTACAACAAATAATTCAGTGAGCAATAATAAAATTCACTGTCATATAAATTAATTATAACGACACATCAACCGTTTCAATTGAATAAATAAAGAAAACACAAAGTTAATGATGGTTTTGACGCTCAGTTATATCTATCATCATTTGGGTGTAACACAACGTTGGTGAACTAATGCTAGGAATTTTCGTGATACTGGATCTTCGCATGAATTCCTGTTAAATTTCAATGGTGTTTGGCCAGTAGCTGACTTGATCCTTTCTAACACTAAATCATATCTAGTGTGTGTAGGTACGGTACGCCTCGTATGCTTCCTTCTCATCATGAATGATGGTGCACAAAGGTATTTTTGAGGCTTGCTCTTCAATTGCATGATTTTCCACTGAATCATGAATTGAACCAATGAATCTAGGTGATTTATGGTAAAAGTAAGATTTTAGTAATAAGAATCAATGATATTGTTACATACATGAACTCAACTATGAGAAACATAGTTTAAAAAATTAAATGATTTCAAAATATAGTTATGCTGATGATAAATAGAGAGAATAAATTATAAAGCATAGGTTGTACTAAAAAATTATATATAAGTATAACATGGTTGCAATGATTAAATATTAAAGAAAATTCTATCCTAAACCATTATGAGTGTTATTTGAAATGTACTTGCTCACAATAACAATTTATTTGACATTGAATGATGAAAACACATCTATTTATAATAGGATGAAATCAATGAAGAAAAATTACAAGTTGCATAGGCTATTCTACTAATTATATCCTCGTGGGCCTGGGGTCTTGCAGTCCTTTGGTTGGTTGATTGGGGCTGAAAAAGGAGAGTTGATTGTTGCCAGTTTGTTTTCTGATGGGGATCGTCAATCTGTTGGCCCTTTATGTTTAAGTGACCGGTTGAATTTCTTAAGACAATCAGTGAGGATGATCTGGCCGACCGATATTAGCTGGACAGATGAGTTGGTCAGATGTAAATCAATCTTTGATAATTTGTATGAGACCACCTTAAATGGAGTAAGAAATCCTTTTCTTGATCAGATTCAGTGGTAAATGTGAGTCCCCATGCATTTTACCATGAGTCTATTCTTCTGATTAGTCTTAAGATGGATGTTAGCCATTGAGCTTTCTATCTTAAGCTAATCATTTTCATTTTTTTCCTTTTTTGGATTTAAGATTTTTTTTTTCTTTGAAGAAATTGTTCCAAAATTTTGTTCCAAACAATCTTTCAACTTTCCTTAGGCTTTTGTTGCCTAAGACTCCCTAAGAAAATTTTTTTATAGTTTTCATTTTAAATTTATAAAAGAAAAATCTGAAACAAACAAATTAAAATTGAAATTCAAAAATTTAAATTCCATATTTGATCTTTTCTTTGGAAATTTTTTGCTCAAGATTCCTAGGTAGAAAATCTTATTCCAATTTGATTCAAATTCAATATTTGGTTTGTTTTAAGTATTGTTACTTGAACATTCATGTGGGTCTTATTGATCATTTTGGCCAATGCCAATACGTGCAATGTATTTATCCAGTATATCACACTTATTGGAGATCCATTTGTGGGCCTCATTTTTATAAAGTCTGTCTCTTTCTCTCTAGAACTTAAGGTTTAGTCATAGTATTTCCTAGTGGCTCTGCCTTGCGGACTATTAATAAGATGCAGATCAATTAGAATTTGAATCATTTCTTGACTCGTAGTGCTTTCAGGTATTGACCTTGAATCTTCAACCTTTGGTTGAGTTGATTAAGCTCAATTTATTGGCGCTCTATTCGAGTTACTATAGGATTGAAATGCCCGGAGCATTAACCCTAGAGACTTGGATCTTCCTAGTAGATCTTTCCTTGGGGCACATCACTCGCCTTCACTCACTTTGAATGATTCCTCTTTTTAACTTTGGAGAACTCATTTGATTATAGAATTCACAGTAAGTTAAAAGGAGGCTAATATTGTACCAAAATAAATAAAATAATAAAATCATAAAAAAATCCATAAATTTTCAAAAATAAAACAAAATTTATTAATAAAATTAAATTAAATTGAAATTTAAATTAACATAATGGAAATTTTCAAAATCTATAAATAAAAATTTCTAAAATTTTTTTAATAAATAAAATTTAATTTTTTTAAATAAATCAATAAACTGAAAATAAACAAATAAAATATTAAACATACCGAAAATATTTTAAAACAAGATAAAATTCAAATAAAAAAATCATCAATATATATATATATATAAATATAAGAAAAAAATATAAAGAAAATTTCATAAAATCAAATAAATCAATAAAATTTTGAAAAATAATTCAATAAAAGTAAAATAAAAATTTAATTCTCTTCATCATTTTCATTTAATTTTTTAAATTCACTTGAACTCACTTAAATTCAAAACAAAATTTTCAAAACATCCACTTCATTCACTAAAATATTCACAAAGCTTTCACAATCATTACACAATTTTTCTTAATTGTCAAATCATTATAAATTTCAAAATAAAATAAAAAAAAATCACCAACAATCTCACCCTCAAACACACCCACTCAATTATTTAGCTAAACTAAAAACCATACATTTGAAGCTGCCTATTGGTTACTCTTTTAAACCTGATATTATCTTTCCAATTCATCCATTTTGAAGACATGTGCCAAGCACTTTTAGGAATTCCCCATTTTTTGAATTTTTAAAGTCAAGTGGCTTCCCTCTAATACCGCTTTCAGGTGCATCTACACTCTGGGGGCTCATGCAATCTGAAATGTTGATCCCACAGGGAGCAAGAGAATTAAAATTAGAAAAAGTAGCCTACTGATTTTGTTATTAGACTGAAATTTAGATTGGGTTAAAAGTTCTACAAACCATTCTTATAGTATCTAAAGCAAGTGTAAAGTGTAAATCCTACAAGATTTCTAGTTAATTAGGTATTGAATTGATGAATATTAGCTTCTAAAGCTACCCTCCCTTGCAATGATGTAAGTGGAGAGCAGGAAATGTAAAATGCAAAGTGTAAAAGCGACTAGTGACAAATAAGAGTAACTCTCTTCTTCACCCTCTCCCGACTGCATAAAGAAGATTGGTTAAAATGACTTTAATTCCTTAAATCCTGTTTTGAACCCGTCAAAGAATATTTCCTTAACATTTGCATCTCCTTACGAAGCATATCTACTTATACTCCATAGTTCAATGTGACTAACCTAGTTGATTCCACTATAGCTCTCCCGAGTAATTATAGTTCACAACATATTTTATTTTCAAAATCAAACCTTAAAAAAAAAAAATAAAACCAACAAATATGTAGTAATATATGGTTGGTATCTTCAAATAAAAAGATTCAATATTTAGAGATTTTCAAATGTGGGAGTTTCAGAGTTTGAAAAGATTTTCTTTGAATTTAAAATTTGAGACAGACGTATCATGAAAAGGCCCATGAAGGGAATTATCAATAAAATTTAATAAAAATAAAATAAAAATGTAATTTCAAAATATTTTTTTTAACATTTTCATTTCATTTTTTTAAATTCACTTAAACTCACTTAAATTCAAAACAAATTTCGAAACGCCCACTTTAATAAAAAATGTTCACTAAAATATTCACAAAGCTTTCAAAATCATTACAAAATTTTTCTTAATTATCAAATCATAATAAATTTCAAAATAAAATAAAAAAATCACCAAAAATCTCACTCATAAATACACCCACTCAATTTTTGAGCTAAACTAAAAGCCATACATTTGAAGCTGCACAAATGTATGGCTTTCCAATTCATCCATTTTGAAGCCATGTGCCAAGCACTTTAGGCATTCCCCATTTTCTGAATTTTTAAAGCATGTGGCTTCCCTCTAATACCACTTCCAGGTGCATCTACACTCCGGGGGCTCATGAAAGTGCACGCGTGTATCAGTAATATCATATTTTTGAATCTGAAATGTTGATCTCACAGGGAACAAGGGAATTAAACTTAGAAAAAGTTTTAGCCTACTGATTTTGTTCTTAGACTGAAATTTAGATTGGGTTAAAAGTTCTACAAACTATTCCTATAGTATCTAAAGCAAGTGTAAAGTGCAAATCCTACAGAATTTCTATTTAGTTAGGTTTTGGATTGATGATTATTAGGTTTTAAATCTACCCTCCCTTGCAATGATGTAAGTGGAGAGCAAGAAATGTAAAGTACAAATTGTAAATGTGACTAGTGACAAATATGAGTAACTCTCTTCATTCCGCTCTCCCGAGTGTATCAATGAGATTGAATAAAATGACTTTAATTCCTTAAATCCTGTTTTGAACCCGTTAAGGAATATTTCCCTAACATATGCATATCCTTGAGAAGCATATCCACTTATACTCCACAGTTCAACTTGACTAACCTAGTTGATTCCACCATAGCTCTGATGAGTCATTATGGTTCACAACATATTTTATTTTCAAATTCAAACCCTAAAAAAAAACCAACAATTATGTAGTATTATATGTTCGGTATCTTCAAATAAAAAGATTCAACATTTAAAGAGATTTTCAAATGAGGGAGTTTAAGAGTTTGAAAAGATTTTCTTGGAATTTAAAATTTGAGACAGACATGCCATGAAAAGGCCCGAGAAGGGAATTAACAATCGTTGGGAAGGTGTACTCTGGGGATGAGAATGGAGAATAATTGAGGAGTTATGTTTGATTTTAAGAGGTTGGATTTGATTGATTTGGTTTAAAAAGCTTGATGTGAAATATTTGATTTGAAGTTTTAATTTTGAAGAGTTCATTTGAGTTGAAGGTTTGATTTGAGTTGATTTGGTTTGATTTAAAGGACTAATTGGAGTTGAATTTATTTGAGTTAAAGGTTTGATTTCAAGGGCTTAATTTGAGTTGATGTGAGTTAAATTGGGTTGAATGTGCAATTTGAGTTGATTTGGATTGAAGGATTTGAGTTAAAGATTTGATTTGAAGTTTAATTTGATGGTTGATTTGAAGCTTTATTTGAATAGTTTGAAGTTTGGTTTGAAGGTTGATTTGAAATTTGATATGAATGATGATTTGAAATTTGGTGTGACGGTTGATCTGAAGGTTGTTTAAAGGTTGATTTGAAGTTTAATTTGAAGCTTGTTAGAAGTTCGGTTGAAAGAAGCTTGAAGATTGTTAGAGTGTTGTTTGAAGGTTGTTTGAAAATTCATTTTAATTTAAGAACAAAAAGGTTTGAATTTTTGAATTTTTTGAAAATTTTAAAAGGTTTGAAGTTTCAAAATGAAGCCTTCAAATTCTAAGGGTTTGAGTTCGAAAAGGTCTTGATGTTTTAATAAAAGGTTTCAAGATTTAAAGTTTGAAAAAGGAATTTGAGGGTTTGGAAAGGTTCGAAGTTTGAAAAGTTATGAAATTCGAATAAGTTTTAGAACTGGAAAAAGTTTGAATTTTAAAAAATATTTATAGTTTAGTTTGTTTTGAAAAGCTTGGAGCTTGAAAAAGGATTGAAATTTGAAAAAGTTGAAATTTTTTTTAAAAAAAATTGAAATTTGAAAAAGTTTGAAGTTCGAAAAAGGTTTAGAGTACGAAAAAAATTCCTGTACTTTATTCATTGAGTATGATTCATGGACAAATCAAGATTCAACAATCCTGTAATATGCTTATATATGTAGATATCTAACACCTAAAATCTTTTATTTACATATATAACTCTCAAATCTTTAATATCACCTCAAAAATGCCATTATAATTAACTTTTTAAAACTCAAATATTTCCTTCCATACATAATTTTTTAATTACAAATATAAATATAATTTTATTTGTAAGACATGTAAATGCATAGGAATTATATGCTATATATTAACTTTTCCTAACAAATAATTATCAAATTAAAAAAAAAAGCAATTTTTTTCCAGGCTTTGCTTTCAACATTAAACAGTTCATTAGGCGTGCTAAATAAAATGACAGCGCAGCCGCCCCTACATTTTGTGGACCCCAGCTACCCAAGATGCTGATATTCTCTCGTGCTCATTTCGGAAACATGCTTCCATGAATTTTCCCTTGACTTTTTCCGTTGACCGGGGAAGAAACTTCAGGTCAATTTTCTACACGTGTCCTTTTGGAATGTGCCCACTGATTTATTTATTTTTTATTTTTTTATTTTCTGAAGTTAAATGCATTGTGACAATTTGTTTTGATGGTAACTTCATCATATTGAGCTACAAACTTGTCCAAATTGGCATCCTGATTTGTAAATAAAGACTTCTTTCTTCTAGAAATGTTCCATTGAAATTTGCATTGAAATTTTGTTAAAATATGACTAAAAGTAATGTATAAATCAAGATTGGAATATAATATGACAAAATGACTCTTTGCCTTTTTGATTAAAGGATTAATTGTATGTGGAGTTGTGAATTCAAGCCGCATATTGTACTATCTATGTTTCACCATTTGATAAAATGAGTGTCGTGTACTCCGGTCTGTTAATTGAGATTCACGGTATAAGACCCTCAGGTCGAGGGTTCAAATCCCCTCTGGCACAGTTGGCCTTGAGGAGGTATACCTGAATTGTTAGACACATTAAGAGTGGCTGGAGGTTCATATAATAGTCTCTGGCCATTACTTTACGAAAAATGATTTATCAATTGGTTTTTTTTTTAAAATTAAGATCATATTTCGCTTACAGTTTGACATTAGAAGAATTCATACTTAATTTGAGATTTATAATTTGACTAAGAAAAAACATTAAGGGTTTGTCCAATATTTTTCATATAAATGCATAATTCTAAAAACTACAAACTACTTTTCATATCATTAGATGATAATTTTATGTTCAAATAAAAAAAAATATCCCCATGAAAATATTATTAACATTTCGCTTTCATCACCTGCAATGATGATGTAAAATCAACCTTTAATAATACAAGGAAATCATCAGGGTCGTTGAATTTCTTGTTATTTAATGAACATGTATACATGTGTCAAATTTAGATTCATATCAATCAAGTTGATGATGTGAGAGCGCATCTATTGGATTTAAAATTGCTGATGGGTAATACTTGAATTTTTTAACACATCCAATTTGAAAGAGCAAAAAAGATTAGAGAATTTAGAGCAAGAAGATCTAAGAGTTTATTAGAAGGCCTTGTGTACAAAGGAATTGCTCTCCTAGGCTCCACCTTTGACCTCTCATTTATAAGATTAGATTAAGATTTGACCTTATTAAAAAAGCTACATATAATACATATCTAGACTTAATAGTTGTTTGTCATACTAATGTTAAGCTCAATTGCTTCAAATTTCTTATAATCATATCAAAACTTTTGTAAAAACTCATTTGAATCTCTCTATAAGCTAGAAAAAGTTTACTAATATGGAATATGAATAATAATTTTGAACCATAAGAAATTAATTTCCTTAAATTTATAAAATCATATATGGCGAACTTCTAGCGAAATCTCATAAATCACTTTACTTTCTTCCTAAATTCGGCTAATCTTCTTCTATCTTATCATCCTTCTCTTTTATTACTTCTTGTTACTCCACTATTATGACTAGTACATTGCTTGGTGAGAATCATAATGGTGTACAAATTTTTTAAATTTATTTTTATTTGATCAAACATGATAATAAGAATAAAATGTTATTTCAAAAGATAGAAAATAAAATTTTAGGACCATTTTATTAACTGAATAAGATATTTTAAATGTTGGTCTATGTGAACCAGACATTTTACCCTACATAATTTAGATGAAATAGAGTTTATTTTAAGTTTGGATTCATATGTTTTTCTCATCAAGGCAAGAAATTATAATTAATTATGTTATATAACTGACAATCTTCTAAAAATGTAGTGACAATTAAAATATTCATTTATGTCTCTATGAATTTCTAAATTTATATTCAAAAATATTATTTTAAATATTAATAAGGATATATTAAATTGGAATGGTTGCTTTTAGAAAGCAAATAAAAAGGTAATAATTGCTAAAATACTAAAAAAACTTGGTACCACTCTAATTATCGTATATTGCGCTTAATATTTTAGATATTGAGATTTATTTTATTTGAGCTGTTCTTTTTTTCATAAAGTCAAAGCTTATATCCATATCACATGATTATGAAATATCATAAGATGTGAGTGCTTATGACTAGAGATGTGTATTAAGCGAGTGGCCTAACGAACTCGTCATTAGATAACTTAGAATGGGCGATCTTAACTATTAGAAAAATAGGCACGGCCCGGACCCTCTTTGACTTAGTCAAAGTTTGAATAGCTTCGGCCTATGCTAAGTCCGACTCGCCCAATGGCCAAGTCACATAGATATAGTTTTCAATTGCAAGCTTTCGAGGCAATTAATTCTTTTTTTAAAATCATTTTTTGATACTTTGACGGGAATTTGAAAAATAGATGTAACATATTAAATCACATAGTTTTCTTCGAAAGTACATTATCCCAATCCTCTTGTGATATCAGGGTTTAAATTAACACAATTAAAGTTTTAGGGCCTGCTTGGGAAAAAGCATAAGTGCTCGTGTAGTTACACAACATTGGAGTTCTCCATCTTGTCCAATTAGCAGAAATATGAACAATTACATATATAGCACAAAAAAAGATTGCTAATACAAAACTAGCTCCAACTTGAAACTATTTTTAAAATTCCCACCAAAATATCAAAATGATACTGTGTAACATATGAAAAATTACTCTTCCTATAAGGTCTGTGGACCGCAAGCCGGCCCGACCCATTTAGTGGACAGACATGTCTATGAAGTTATAAATAGAAACCAGGTTCTAAAGACCGATTTGACTGGTCAAAGACCAAATAAGGCCAACCCATATCAAGCCAGGTTCGTCATACTTATGACATAACAAAGGAAACTATTATCAAAGTAGAATAATGAATCTAAGTTATGCATTATTGTAAATCAACGTTGTTAGCAAGAATCTCGAGAAGATTTGGCTGCACATAATAGGAGTTCGATGGTAGAGAACCTTTGTGAAGAATCAACGAGACTCAAAGAGAGCCAACAGAGACTGTAAAATGAATCAATTGGCCGAACAAGCCAAGACTCGAGAAGGGAAGAAGAAAGGGCCTCTCAACACAAGTACCTTTAGACGGAGTGGTCTGTGCTAGTGCCAACCATTTTTGGACGCTCTGGAAGAATCATATAAGGCCTAACAAACTAAGCTCATTCATCACTTGTATCTAGAAGGAGAAGTTAGAAGTCAGGGAAATAGAACCCGTAGTAACCCTTGCCGCCCTAGCTCTGGAGCTAAAGGGAGGACCATTTTGATATTTGTTAGGCCTATAAAGACCAAAGATGTTAGTTGAGTTGTTGGAGCTTACCAATAGATCTCATATCAATTTAGGAGCATAACTCTACGCCCTTCTCATTCAATGCATAATCCACACGACACCCGCTGAAAAGGACTTCCCATAATAAAGGCTGGATGCCGAGACACAATACACATCCTTCTGTTTGCCCTCATTTTGAAGACAACTGACTACACTGAGATCATTTGGTGACCGATGAACAAACCATCAATGGAATTCGACCCAGTATCTTAACCAGCATCTGGGTTAGTATGTGGAGCAATAACAACCCAATCATAAAAAGACCAAAATCAACTAAATTGAGTGTTTCCATGCCAGAGATAGTGGAGTCCATACAAAATAAAAAAATACTTCAAGAAAGTACATTTGATAAAGAATATAGCTTACCTTTAGAGTAGAACTTTAGGATATAAAGAAATATTATGCCAATCATTGTGACCACGGTCATGACACAAAGGATTGTCGAAACCTTAAAAGCTTGATCAAATAATTGATCAAATTGGGGAAGTTGAATAAATTTGTGGCACCACATCAATATCACATTGGCAGAAGAAGGCTCCATTTGAGGAAATAATGAACAAGCTAGTCCTAGTTCATGAAATTCATATTATTATCGTAGTTCCTGCCATACTTAGAGGAGATGAAGACTCACTCTACTGAGCAAACTTGAAGATGTTTCAATCTAGAGAGCTATATGTAGTCACTCTCACATTCAAAATTCGCTCGAATCCTTCTATTGCCTTCACCAATGAAGACTTTCCCTAAAAGGTAATCCCTAAAATGATGTTATCACTGAGACCAAACTAATAGCTAACTACCAGATCAATAGTATCCTCATCATCACCTACAACTCTGTGAACATTCTCTTCAAGTTGGTGTTTGATAAGATGATCCTTGGAGCAAATGACTGATAACTATGGTCGGGTTATGCTATGGCTTTTCCGGCAAAAGGAATGAGTCATTATTAACCATCACTTTATAGGTTACCTAGGGAGAGAAATACGAGCAGTTAAACAACTTGGTGAACTTAATAGTAGTTGACTCGTTACCTATATATAATATTGTTTTCAGTTATCCTTTACTCAATTCATTAAGGGCCATCACCTTTACATATCATGTAGCTGTGAAGTTCCTTAGTGACAGAGAGGTGATCACCATCCGAGGGGATCTAGCATAGCTTCACACCTATTAATTTTTGGCAATCTGTAGCACATTGTAGGAACCCATCGAGCTCGATAACCTGTGAGAAGGGGGTCTCAACACTAGTGGACAATCCATTAGATCCTTACAGCAAAAGGTGACAATAAAAGTTTTTTTTTTCTAAGTGATGTATTTGATGCAAGTAATAAGAACATGTTGATCGACACCCTCTGAAGCCAAAAATATGTATTTTATTGATTTCTCATTGAGATTACTAGGATACCAATCATTGTCGTTTATCACCACCAGAAAGTTAACCTGAAAACTCAATCGATAAAGCAAAAGATGAGGACATTGACTGTCATGGTGATAAGATTTTTGAAGAGGTCCAAAAGTTGTTGGAGGTCGGCTACATCAAAGAAGTCCAGTGGATGTCATAGGTATCAAACATTATAATGGTGCAGAAATAGAATGACAAGTGGAGGATGTGCATAAACTTCATCAATCTGAATGTTGTTTACCCAAATGATAACTATCGTTTACCATGGATTAACATGCTCATGGATGCAGAGGTTTTTGTTTTGTGTCAAATAGGAGCAATCTTATTCTCTACCCTCTTCCGAGCGCTATAAAGAACATTGACTAATCCAGAGCTTGGTCCCTAATTCTGTGGTTAGGCTGAGAGGATACCGGCTGCTACTCCAGAGCTCTCAATACTCCCTCCCCTGAGGGCTAACATGCTCACATTAGTTTCCAATCAACTGAACCAAATTGAGGATTCTAATCTGTCACCTTAAAATCTTTCAATTCTACATCCAACAAAATATATTTTCTATTTATTTGCACCCAATCCTATGAATGAAATACTCTCCGATGAAATCAAATGTGATTCTCCCTTTGTTGTAGAAATCATATCCCCTTTTCAGAACATATAATTCTTAACACTTTTTAACAATTCAATTGGTCAGATCGAAAAGTAAATATAGATCAGAGTTCAAATCATCACAAATTATTGACATTTAAAATCGTAGAAAATAAAATCAATTCTTCACAAAACCATTTCTTCAAAGTAGAGAGAATGATAAAGAAGACTACTCAGAATTCATGAGAATGATACGATAAAATATAGATTTCATATATAAAAATAAGTTTACAAATAAAAGAAGTGAAAAGTACAACTTAACTTACAATCATTCCCAAGAAAATCCTTAGAAGTTTTCTCCAAGTCTTTCCCTCTTTACAATCTGTCCCAATTCTCTCTTAGAAATGTAATGAAGAAGAAATCTCTCAACTTACCTCTCCTCTTACAACCCTAGAAGAAAATCTCCTCATTTTTCTCTCTCTAACTCACGCATATCCTCTCTCTCTAACTTTTACATCCCCCTCTCTAAGTCCCTTCAGAAGTTCACTTTTGTTGGCTGTCTCTCCTCTCTGAAAGAGTCTCAATTCCCTCCAAAATTCAAAAGTCAAAAATTTAAATTTCAAAAGATGTGCCTCATTGACCCAAGAGTCAAATCTTTTCAAATTCGAACCTTCCAAAGTGTCTACATGCATTGAATCACTTCATGGAGTGCTTAGAACATGTGTCCCTTTGAAAATTCGTGCAAAATTCGTCTCAAACCCCCTTAATTTAAAAATGTCGCGCTTTGCGCTTCATGCGCCAATCCGGCGTAGCATGCGCCAATCTGGCGCATCATGCGACAACGCTCTGGATTTTGGCGCATCATGCACCAACCCCAAAATTGGTTGTTTTTGCTCCAAATTTTGCTCTTTTGTCATTTTTGCTCCAAATGCCTAAAAATGGTATATCTACAATAAAAATACAAAAATATTTTTCTTTAAAGTGTAATATCACCAAAAATAGACATAAAAAGGGTACTTAAAAAATATATATTATTTTTGTGGATTAGTTTTCCATTCCGTGTTGAACTTCCTTAATGTCTTATCTGGCTACCATCAGATTAAGATGCATACAACCGATGCTGAAAAAATTGCATTCAATACTTCTGAGAGAGTATATTGTTATGTTGTAATGCCTTTTGGGCCAAAACATGCTGGCTCTTCTTACCAATACATGATGGCTGTATTTTTCACTAAATAAAAAAGAAAACTGTTAAAGTCTATGTGGCTGATATCTTAAGGAAAAGTAAAATGCTTGAAAAACATACGAATAATTCAAAAAAGACCTACAGAAATTTAAGAAAATTTAACATAAAGCTCAAACCTCTCAAATGTACATTTGGAACATCCATAAGCAAATTTTTAGGCTATTTTAAAATATTTTGACAATTGTCAGGTTTGATCACCTTTCGTTACAAATCTGTTAGTAGATTTTCTACAATAATTAAATATTATGTATTTAGTTGTATGCACTTTAAAATATGTTAATTATTCTCAGGTTTGAAGGTACACATGGATATTTGTATATTGAAATCTTGGATGTACAACAAACTTTATTTGGATAGAAAAGGGATCACCTAAGAGTTCTTAAACTATGTCGAAACATTCATGGTTGCATCATCACAACTTGCATCATATCTATCTAAGGGTAGATTTCAATGTCCATTATCAAAATATAGAAATCAAGCACACTTAACATCTGACAAAGTAATATATGATCTATATTGTTGGGAATTTCAACTTGATTACTGGATTTGGACTTCGCATGGGGAAGTTGACCTTGCAACATTTAGCTTAGTTCCTTTGACGAGATATTATCCTCCACCTGGATTTTACTCAAGTAGCTATGAAGAGATGATCTTTGAAAGGATAATGTTGCATTACCCAAGTGAAGTTAGGAAGAGACACCAAATTAGAAGGCTCAAACTTTTTATGTTTTACTGCAAGCTGCTTAAAAGTCACTGCGAGAGATATGTATTTCTCATTCTGAGTTATCTGTAGTTCTTAAAATGCTAAAAATTAAAATCATAGTTTAATTTTCTTTGAGAGTACTTTAATTAGTTTGTAACATTATTTAAAGATACGATCGGCACTAAAAAGTTGAGGAGTTGCCCGTTGGAAGCTGTCGGTCACCAGGATCGAAATCCTGTTGCCCGCTTTGGAAGGACATTTTAATTTACATATATATAAGTTTTAGAAAAATATGAAATCAAACTAACCCCATACCTTTCACAGTTTAAATGAAAGAGCATTATACCTCAAACCCTGTATCTATCACAAAGGATAAACACAAGACTTGAGGATGAGGTCGATCAAATAAACTAAAAAATATATAACATCTGTTTGGTCTGCAAAACCGTTTTATTTGCCGACAATTTCTCCTATTTAATATGAAGAATTAAATAGGGTTTATTTTAATCTGGGTTCAGAAAAGCTTCCTATAAGGGCAAGCCCCTATAGTTAATTACATCTTAGATAACCAAAGTCACATAAGAAAACTATCAATAAAAATCAGGGAATATTATCTTCAAGGAGTTCAACAGGATGAGACTTTTCAACGAAATCGAACAAAGAGGTGTGAAAGGGGAATGACTCACTTTTGGAACATTTTGTTGTAGAGTCCAAAGACGGAAGAACTAAGGAATGTCATAGATCCGGGGGAGAACATCAGTGACTTCCCAAGCTATCCTATGGTTTGGCTTCAATTTTGAGGAGAAATATTTAGGTGTTTCATCCTGCCAATTTTATTAAGTAGGGCTTATATTTGTGTAAGACGATCACACAAATAGCCTGGAAGATAAGAGGATTTAAGTCGTGACAAACGACAACCTCATAATCCTAAAACTAGTTAGGGCTTATAATGTATAGCAAAGTTGTACAAAGGCCTAAAGATAAGGTGAGGATTTACGTTGCATAAGCAAACAACCTTGAAGTCCTATGACTTTGTTGTTTAATTCTAAAGAAGGATATGTTGTTGTAGTTCCTCTTGCTATTGAAGATGATCGTGCTGCCCATAGTGTTAACTCCAAGCTCCTTGTCGTGACGAGTTTAAGTTTTCTAGTGTGTCAGGTTATGATGTCAAATCAGATGTCCCTTTTAAGTTTTCTAGTGTGTCAGGTTATGATGTCAAATCAGATGTCCCTTTTAAGTTTTCTAGTGTGTCAGGTTATGATGTCAAATCAAATGTCCATATGATTGTAGTTCTTTAAATGTTATGGGGCGTATTAAAGTTGATTAGAGCGACACCGATTAAGATCCTATAGTTCCGTCGTTCCTGTACCACTATTTTTTATTGAATTAACTTAGACCAAATGAATTTACTAAACTCAACTTAATGAGTTCCATACTTTAATCTAGACCGTGGGAAGTCTCTTTAGCAACCGTAGGTTACCTCCTCTGAGGGATTCCCGCTCATCCTATAGAGGCGTCTTAATTTAGTTGCAATTGTTATTTGTGATTAAATTTTGATTTGTCTTATATTATGAATGTTGTGGTGGTGAATTTTATCTTGGTCAATTTTAATTTGGTTTTGGTTTCAATTTTGTGGCTATCCTGGCAGTTTTGGTTTTCATGCAGAGTGACATCGTTGTTTAGCATGCAAATTCATAAGCATAAAAGTACAGTGTAGAAAGTACGAGAAAAGAAAGCACTGTAAACTATAAATGTGTACCTGGCGAGTCTTCTCGTTCCTCAACCTGAAAAGTCAGTACTTGCAAAACACATATACGTATATATAATTTTGCAGGAATTAAAGTATGCTTATAAGGAAAGTAGAAAATACAAATTTAAGGTGTGTCTACCAGATCCTATGTCATAACTTAATGGGTTTAAATTTTGAGGATGATTACATAATGCAAATCATAATAAGTCCAGATGTCCTACAAGATTTCCAAAAGATTATGAAGAAGTTTCGGGTAATACCCTAGACATTTCATAGTCTTTAGAATGATTTTGAGTTCGTTTTGGTCTTATTATGTTTACTATATAGTTCATCCAATTAATACCCTTATGCTCAGTGAATCATGATGTTTTGATTATCTCTTAAATGGGGTAATCATCACTTAATATCTCATTTATGCCCTTTGGGGGCAACTTGATTTAATTAAGGAATTTATTAATTTGATTTTGAAAGAATGGGCTTGTAGTGTTTTGAAAGGTTTAAAATTACAAGTTATTATCTAAACCTTATTAAACAAAATTCTGATTAAGCCTAGTTCACTACTAAACCCTTAGGATTTAATGGGTAGGTTTGCAAAAAAGGATTTTTCTAATATTTATATTTTTAATCCTTATCATGAATTATAAATCATTTTTAAAACCATTGGTTGGGGGTTAAAATCAGTGAGTTATAATCTTCTAAAATCAAACCCCTCGCTTTAATATCTTCCTACTTAATTATTTTTCCAAATTTCATTAATTTGAAAAATTATAAATTTATCCTTTATGAGATTCAAAGTGAGGTTGGTTTCTACCACTTATCCCTTTTATGTTCCAATCGTCAATACATGTTATTTTAAGATCACTTATTACCCCTTTACACTCTTGATTAGACCTAAATATTAATTAAGCTCTAAATTCCAAAATTATACTTTGCCCCTAAGGCCTCAATAATTCGTTAAATTAGCCTCAAATGACTGGAAAGTTTTATGTTACCTTACTCATGGGTTAATTAAAATATCAGAGGAGAAAATGTAATTTTTCCAAGTTTATTTAATTTTTATAATTATTTTTAATGCAAAATAGGGATTTTCAATGAAAATTTAATAACTCGACCAAAATAAAACATATGTCCTGAAGAAAATTATTGAAAGTTTACCTAGATTATAGGATCATTTGAACCAGTTTTCATGATTTTTAGAGATTTAATTTAATTTAATTATTAAAATTATTTATTTATTTTAAGTATTAATTAAATATAAAATAACATTTAGATGGAAAAATAACATTTAGATG
>NEWO01000062.1:1017862-1041298 GCA_003013225.1 Phalaenopsis aphrodite
TATTTTTTATGAGTATTTTAATTATTATAATTTCTAAACCAAAACAGGGACCATTAACTTAAAAATTAGATTTCTATGCTTAGGGATCTCCTATGACCTTGGAAAAAATCATGAAAAGAATCCTAATAATATGTAGAATCAAAGCCCTAAATGTCAAGTTATGGTGAAATGTCTATGCAAATGGAGAATCAAAATAATAAAAACACTATTTAATTAATTAAAAATAATACATGCATCAAATAAACTTGAAAATATTTTCACATTGTTCTCCTCTCTTCACTGAGCAACAACATATTTTTATTTTATTTTTATAATTTTTCTATACAAAGTTTTACAATTTTGAAGTTATGGGAATTAAATAAATAGAAAAAATTTCCTAATTTCCTACTTATCCGCGTCATCCTTGTACGCGTCGAGGAGACCCGTGTCGCCGAGGGATTGGGCGCCGCCAGCTGAGTCAGCCCGCTCTTTTCGAATCACGGCTCCGTTCGTCGCAATCAGGACCATCCAAGCGATATACGGAAGATTGAACGACGTGTGGTCATCATCCCCAACGAAGCCAACCCGAGAACCGTCCATTTTCAAACACTAATATCTCACTCGATTATTAACCAAATCAAGTGTGATTTTTTTTAAATTGCTCGTCTTGATTAGGAGAACACATCTATATGGTTGATTGACACTTAAATCAACTCTATGCACATGGAGAATCAAATGAAGCTCGGTTTAGGGTTAACTTTCAATACCTTGGTCAAAGAGGGGAAGCCTCGATTAGATTTTTGTGGAAGCTTTGTGAGGGTCCCAAGAGCCTAGGGATGGAGCCTCAAGTCATGGTGAATCGCCTAGATATGATTTCGACCAAGGTCGAATTAGGGGGTTGATCAAAGTCCGCCTTAGGGTGCTCTGGTGATGGGGCTTTTGTGGGGGATCTTCTTCTCTTAGTGTGGGGATGGTGTGCATGCAATTAATTTAAATTTGGTGGAGGTTTGAGGAGTGTCCTGTTTCGGCCTAGGAATTGAGCTCAAAAATTGATCTCGAGCAGTGGATTTGGGTGGCTAAGGATGGTTGGGTTAAGCTCAAGTGGTCTCAAAGAAGCTTTGGAAGCAATTTGACAGAGTCTCCTCAAAGAATTTCAAGCTCTCCCCCTTTGGCCATCGAGGTGGGGTTTAAATAGAGGGGCTTGAAGAGGCCACCAGGGGCAAACTGGTGGGTGTTCTACGTTGCTTATGTGGATGCCAACAAGGTGTAAAAATACAATTGGGATGAGACAACTTGGATGAGTTTAATTTTGAGTTTTGGCCTAGATGGTACTTTTGAGATGATATTTGGACAAATTTGGGTATTTTGGGATTTTTGGCAAAAATTAGGGTTGTATAGGTATTTTGGTATTTTGGTGATTTTGGGCCAAAATGGGCCAACAAACCAAGATGTCATATCAAACCAATAGGAGTCATGTGAGGACACATTTTGGATGCTCAATATGCTGGTTCTAACCCTCTTAGACAAATACTAGGGGTATCAGGCCATCCATATGAGCCTCCCAAAAGGAATCTAGAGACCAAACTAAGGGGTCCTAGGGTTCAAGGGGTGTGAGAGAGTGTAGTGTGTGCAAGTTAGCCCCACCAAAACCATATCACCCAGGGTTAATCCTAAGGTCTGACCATCCTATGGGGGACTCCCCTTGAGCTCCTTCATACTGACCCCACCTACTAAGTGCTAGAGGTTAGGACCAACATGTGGAACTTCAAGTTGAGCAACGAAGGGTTTAGAATTTTTTTTGGTGAGGGTTCATTTTCTAGTCCTCTAAGAATAGTCAACAAAAAAGTTATACGGTTAGACCCTAGGCTAATAAAAAAGGAAAAACTAAGCCTCAACCAAAAATGAGGTCAACGGAGACTAATACACAAGAAAATTTAGTTCCAGAAGACTTATACATAACAAAAAAATTGGTCTTCAAGTTAGGGTTGAAAACGGAGAAGATTTTGTGTGAACGGTTGCACGTTATTTTATAGGTCTAGTGCAACGGAGACACGTTAGAGATTATGTACTTCTCTGAGATTTAAACATCAAAGTAAAAAAATAATAATAAGAGTAAAAAATAAGTTCATTATAAGCGTCTCTTCTGTCTACCACTTATTCCATGTCTTTAGAGACTATTTAATTCCACGTATACTGCTCCACATATGAGGGACATCGTAGAAGGTTAGTGGATATAAATTTAATAAATAATCCTACTGATGGAGAGATGGAAAAGTTTTGATCATTTACATCCCTAGTTTGTTGCGGAGGGAAGTAACGTAAGACTGGGCTTATGTTTGGATGGCTTCTCACCATACAGTCAGATTGCGACACCTTATTCTTGTTGACCAGCGATCGTTTTACAGTACAATCTCCCCCCTCCCCTGAGATGTGCATGACAAAGCCCTTCTTATTCATAATCTTGATTATTCCAAGTCCCAGTAGTCTTAAATATCAGATTGATGCATACCTGCAGTCACTCATAGATGAGCTGCAAAATCTTTGGGAAAAAAATGTCATGACTTAAGATGTTACAATGAAACACAATTTTATGATGAAAGCAACATTAATGTGGATTTTCTAGTGTATGGAATGTTATCTGGTTGAAGCACTGCGGGAAAGTTAACATGTCCATATTGCATGAATTCATCTAAGGCATTCATGCTTCAGCATGGTAAGAAGATTTCATGATCTGATTGTCATCATATGTTTTTAGATTCCAGACATCCCTCCATAAGGAACGAAAGTGCATTCAAAAGAAATAAAATTTAGAAATCAATATCACCTTCATTATTATGTGGGGAAGATTTATTTTAGATTGTCAATGACAATCTGAAGATTACTGTTTGTTCTGAACTATTTTTGCATCATCCACCAGACTTTGATTTTATTCATAGCTGGTCAAATAAATCCATTTTTTGGGAAATGACTTATTGGAAGGATAACATGATTAGGCATAATCTCAATGTGATGCAAATAAAGAAAAAATATTTTGGCAATATATTTAACATTGTGATGGATGTTAAGGAATAAACTAAAGATAATGTCAATGCCAGATGAGATCTAAAAGAGATTTGTTGAAAACAAAAGATGAAAATTCATGGAATTGTTACTAGCAAGCTTTTAAAGCCCAAAATAAAATATTCTCTTCCTTTAACACAACGTAGATCAATTTGTTAGTGGCTCCAGGCATTGAACTTTCTAAGTAGATATGCATTGAATTTGTGTCGTTTTATATGTGTAGACAAGAAAGATATTTGGAATGAAAAGCCACAATTATCATATTTTTCTTCAAAATTTATTGCCAACCACATTTAGCTGCTCGCCAAGTGATATTTTAAATCCACTGATCGTGTTCCTCAAGCAGATATTTGTATCTCATTTGAATGTTGCTAACATACGATAGTTAGAAACAAATATTCTGATAATATTTTGCAAACTCGAAAGAATATTTACACCTAGTTTTTTCAGCTCCATGGAGCATTTATTGGTACACCTACAACACGAAAAGCCTTACTTGGTGGACTAATATAGTTTTGATGAATGTATCCATTTGAGTGGTACATAGTAAAAATTTAGTGAATAAACTTTCTAGCAACTACTTCATAAATAATATTGTGAAATAATTACATTACATACTTTTGAATAAACTGAAGCGAACAATCATGAATAAAGCACAGCTAGAAGGATCCATATATGAGACACATTTAATGCATGAGACTTTCACTTTCTGCTCCTATTTTTTTTTATGCAAGATGAGTCCATGTCATTGGATGTGATGCCTCTCATGACACTTTCTAATTTTAAACAGTTTTGTGAAACATCGAGGTGTACATCACATTATCTAAGTGATCATAAACTTTGAGCATCGAAACCTTAGGTGCTTTTAAATTGCGACGAAGTTCAACCCTTTATTGAGTAAGACATTAATTTATATTAATAGTTCATTATTTTGGGTGAAATTATTATGATGGATAATCCATAATTTTTTTCATTATGCTAACAATTTATTCTTAGATTTGGTGTACTCAATTGAAGATGATATCACAAACCAGGAGATAAAATAATTTTCCCAAATGATTCACAACACATATAAGTGTTTATCAAAATTATTGATTATCTAAGAGAATTGTTATTAGTTATCTTTAATGACAAATGAGTTATTTATGAATTACTAGATTCATGATAGAAACAATGGCGTAACAAATCAGGGCTTGCTAGATCTTGCTTGAGGTCCCATTACCATCGTTAAAATTTGGCAAATTTATGATGTGAATGGCTACAAGTTTCATACGAAGTGCTGGTTAGAAGGGAAAAAGACTTAAAATTTTGGTGTTTGTGTTAAAGCAAATAATAACTCAGACAATGAGATAGATTACATGAGATTCTCGAAGTAGTTATTAAACTATCTTGTCCTGACTCAATTTATTTGAGTGTATTCATATTCAATTGTGGCTGGTTCAATCTTGTTCCTAATCGTGGAACAAGGGTTATCCAACTGAATAATATCGTAGAAATAAAAGCAAACAGAAGATATGATAAATTTGATCCGTTTATTTTAGCAAGACAAGCAAGTCAGGTATTTTATCTTCCATATTCCTATAAAATAAGAGACAAAGTAGAGTGGGCAGTAGTAATAGCCGACAAACTGAAAACAACTATTAATGTGTAGAATTTCATTGAACTAGCTCATCAGGAATTAGAAATGATAGAGTCATACATTCCACTTGACACTTTTGATGAAGGGATAAATTTAATGGATGTTGATGATGAACACAAAAAAATTGATATCGATGAGCAAGATTCTAGTGATAGTTTAGATGAATTAATTTTAACTACATTTTCAAGTGATTCATCAGAGGAGGTTAGCGAAGATATGTAAGTGTTATTTTGTTTTTACTGTGTACTTCCGTGTTTTTAGTTTTAGTATTTTTAGATTATAGTTTACAGGTTTCTCTTCTGTTTACTGCGTACACTTGTTTTTTTCAATTTCAGTAGTCTGTAGATTGTATGCATGTAATTTGGTGTTACCCTTTCTTTTTACTGCATATTATTGCACTTTCATCTTTAATTATATGTAGATGTACTAATTTAACTTACTTTCATGTCTGCATATGACTTATGGAAGAAGGGGTGGTATGCCCCCATTGGGGGACATGTTGGTTTGCAGAAGTCCATAAGCCGATGAGGTCGTTGACATGGTGGTACAGAGGGCACCACACCGGCACCGTCTCCATTCTCAGCTACCACACCAATTCCTCTACCTGTCACGATACCACCACTAGCCACGACACGACCACCACCACCACCAACGACACCACTACTGCCGATACTCGTGACCACGACACCACGTACTAAATTTTGATTTAAGAAAATAACAAACCAAATAGACCCAACTACACGATGGTTCTATTCGGTTTTATCACGACTATAGTTTTGTTGATTCTTATTTGAAGGTTGTAGACTCAAAATCAACTGGTCTATCAAATTTCCCAATCAAATGCAAAGCACTAATCAAAACTTATTCGCCAAACAGCTCCAAAGAAGACTATAGAATTAAACGCGGATTTTCTTCATCAAATCCGATGGCTACATATTTAACAAAATCAAAGAACAAATAGAGCATTAAAAAGAAATATTTGGATGATATTTCAACAGACTTGAACGACTTTAAAAATAAATAATTCTACAAACTCTCTTTTATTCTAACAAAATTGATTCATGTACATAAATAATACTCCGTCTAAAGAAAATAAAATAAATAAATAAATAAAGTAATATTCCTTTTCGTCTCCTTCAATGAGCCTTCGTTGTCCCTCAACATGCATTCTTTTCATGCTTTCCACGTCTTTTATTTTCAAGTTTCTTTTTTGAAATTGCCTCATTTTTTAGTATAAATAGCCGCACATTGCGGCTGTATGAAAGTGGGTCCCATTGTCATACTGTCCCAATCCGCGGGTGTGAGATACAATAATGGTTCCATCTTTGAATACTATTAGTCACCAGCCTCTCTCTCTCTCTCTCTCTCTCTCTCTCTCTCTCTCTCTCTCTCTCTCTCTATATATATATATATATATATATATATATATATATATATATATATATATATATATATTATTTATATTTATATATGAAATTAACAAAATAATATTGGTCAATTTTGACGGGTCAGAAATGAAATTCATTAGTGGTTGTCTTTGTCCGGGTCAAGTATCGCCATAGTCAAGGCTTGCTTAAGGGAGTCCTCGTCCCAATCAAAAGCCTGCATGGATGCCACATCAATATAAGCATGTTTTTTAGAAGGGCATTTACACACACACCACACAATACTTTGGTATTTACATATCTAGCATCATATATATATATATATATATATATATATATATATTTGTACCGACCAGATATTTCATATCACAAAGTTTTGGTGATAAAGTCAAGCCATAAAAATCATTTCATGCAAAAATTCTATTTAAATTAAACTTCAGCACTGGTTGCTGAAAAAAATAGGGCATTTACATACCTACCCCCCAAATTCCTAAGTATTTCCTTACTTTTTAAATATATAATAACTAAATCTTTTATATTACATTTAAAATACTAAAATTTTAATTTTTAAAATTAAAATGTCATTTATGTAAATGCATAAGAATTGACTGGCATATAAGTAAATGTACAAAAATAACAATATTTGAAAGATAATGTGTCTTTATTTCTATGGTTTTAGCCTCTAACAAACTGATTAATTGCATAAATATTCAATAGATTTTTAATATGTAACCATTTCTTCATGACATGAAGAAATTGTTAGAGGACTTGATAAGTGCTTATGCATAAGTAAGGCAACGATTTCATGATTAATTATTGTCATTTTTCATATTTGAATTGATTTAAAAATCTTAAAATTAGAATATTTTAATCGCATAATTTTAGGTTATAGATAATAATTATGTGTATATTTTTATAATGATTATTAGTTTGTTAGCTTCCCCCATGTTAATTAGTGAATTAGTGCCACCACATTGGGATGAAATATGTGATAATGAGTTATTCAATGAACAATAATTGTTCAAGTCGATGTTAGAAAATTACTATATTTTGTTTATATTAAATCCAGTTCAAAAAAGACAATCAAAGGACTATGAGGAAATAATCAATGCACTTACTAACGACCTACAGGTTATAGCATCTTACACCTATGCATACAACAACAATACCATCTCTATAGAACCATCTCCATTATAAGCTCATAACCAACTTATACAATCCTCACCATAGGTCCAAAGTATGGAATTGTATCCCCGCATTCATTGTTATCTATGTATACTTATGCTACATCAACTACATTGATTATTGTACATGAAAAAATACATTATCTCTTATGTTGTACTAAAAATTTCTCTGTTATACTGTTCTCCATGTCTTCAGGTTTCACATGGTTTTAGAGCTCCTCCTAATCTAATAGCTCATTTGTATTTCCATCAACAATGTCAGAGTCCTCAACTAACACTAATTAATAGCCTAGGAGAATTTTCTCTACCAAACATGGCTTAGAGCAATAACCCTACTTATCTAAATTTTGCAATGGCCAATATCAAATTAAAACTTAGTTCCCATTGAGCTCTCTGTTGATAACTTCCCCACATGTAGTCTTAACGCCTAAATATATCAAGAGCTAATGATTTTGAAGTGTTCTCTACTGAAACCTCAAGATGCCCTCCCAAGAATTCTTTTGATACCTTCAGACAAACCATACCAAATCCTCACTCTACAATTCATAACTCATAGACCAAAATCTAGCCGCATTTTTCTATTCAATGATCTCACCCTCTATCCTCTTTTATATTCTTAATTTTACTACTATAGAAATTTGGTTGATATTAGAAAAAAGGTTCAATTATGTCAGTATATCATGTGTAATTGTTTAAAAAAGAATTTCATCACATCTCTATAAGAAAATAATATATGTTGCAATATCTACTAGAAATTAAAGCTCTTATTGATAACATAACAAAAGTTGACTCTCATTTTGATCCTTAAAATATCATCCAAAATATTGTGAATGACCTACCGTGTTCTTGTTAATCCTTAAGGATAAGCTTTCACTCAAAATTGAAAACTATCATTCTTTATGATATGTATTCCCTTTTAATTAGTGAACAAATTAACATATTTTTTGATGCATCAAAAGACCATATCACAACTTAACTAGCTTTGAACGCCAATTGGGGTAAAGATGCTCATACTATTTCTAGAGGAAAAAGAAGATTTAACCAAATTTGTTGGATATTTTACCACACATAAAATTTACAACTATTATAAGCTTATCGCTAGAAAAGTTATCATGTAAACATACTTTCTCTACTCCAATAATACCTCCAATAATCCTAAACTCTTACATTTCAATATTCCTACTCTGCTTCTTATAACAACTCTTTACACAAAATACAATAAATTATATTACCTTTTTCATTTATTTTACCTCAACCTAACACTTCACATTTTTGTCCCACACCCCTCTCTTCCAACTTTTATGTTCCAATATCTAAAAATATTCCCCATTCCACATTTGAACCATTTTCCAATCGACAATTACCCTGGCTCTTATGCCTTCCCATGAAAACACGTCAAACTGGCTCTCTTAAGGCTAAATAGGTCTTTGACTTATCTCGTGATCTCTTCATTCCTACAAATCCCACATTATACATAAAAGATGTTATGTTTTTTTATTGGTGCGCCACTATGTTTCAAAATTTTCAAGTTCAAAAATAGACAAACATATGAAAGTTAGTTCCCTCACCACCAAATCAAACCCTCATCGAGAGTCAGTGACCAACAAAATTAAACAACGTACATCCAAACAAATTTATTATAAAATATAAATTGTGGCATGAGGGTTTAATCAATAAATGGAGTTGGTTATTATAAGAGCTTTAGTCCAATTGTTAAATTTCTAATAACTCAAATTCTTCTGACCATCACTCAATAATTTATATGGTCTATTCTTCAACTATTTGCATCTAATGCTTTTTTATAAGTCACTCTTGATGATATTGTTTACATAAAACAATTTCAACGTTTTCAGGACTCAATATCCAAATTTTATGTTTTTTTTTCCAAAATATTCTATATCAATGGCTAAAAATGAGGATCTTTACAATGGTACTCCACCTTTTCAAGCAATCTTATGTTGTATAAATTTCATCATTATGCCCTTCTCTATTTTTAAAGGTAAAATCAAAAAATCATATATCTTCTTAAACATGTGGATAATATTCTCCGCATCTTAATTGATGACGCTTGCATTTCATCACTCCTCTAAGATCTCAAACTTGGATTTAAGATCAAAGAAATAATTGGTCCAATGTCTACTTACTTGGATATTCATATCACCAAAACAATTACATGTTATTTTCTCAGTCAAGCAAGATACATTACATTTCTTCATCAAAATGCTAGAATGATGGACTGCAAATAGTCCTAACGAACCACTACCTTCCAAACTTAGACTTGATGGTTTATCAAAGCATCTGTTTACTGTCACAACTTAAAATCAAAAGCTAGCTAACTCCTTGCAATATCTAACTAATAGTCAAATAGATTAGGCCTTCACTATAAATCAAAATTTTCAACTTATGCATCAACCCTAAATGCATCATTTCCAAGTCCTCAAATAGATCCCTTGAAACCTCAAGAGGAATAATTACCTATGGTCTTCCCATATTACCTGACTACCTTACACTATATTCTATTTTTTCTCTGATTGGACAAAGAATCCTCAAGATCTCCACTCTACTTTTGGCCACTGTATATATCTCAAAATTACGCTTATTACTTAGAGAGTTCAAAAGTAGAAGACTTTAGTTGGATCTTCCAGTGAGCTAAATACTGAAAACTTGCATTAGTGGATACTAATATCATTTGATTAAGACGACTGATCCAATAATTTAACATCTCACTCACTCTCTCTCTCTTCCAACTAATGTCACCTCACTGTGATAAAACCCCGATTAAAATCATTGTAAATAATATTATTTTTCATGCTAGAATAAAACATATTGAAATATATTATCATCATATATAAGATCGATCACATCTTCTCAAATGAAATAACAGTAACGTACATCACCTCTTGGATCCTTCATTTGAGGGGTGTTAACTGTACCCCTATACGTACAACAATAGCATCATCTTTGTATGACCATCTCCACTGTAAGCTCATCTGCCTTATCCATTTCTAACCTTTGGCACAAGAGCTTGAAGCTTCTCCAAGCATTCACTACTATCTATATATACTTGTGCTACAAGACTACACTGATAAGTATACATACAATAATATATTATCGCTTATTACATAAAAATTTACTCTATGATTCTTGAAATATCACATTTACCACTTAAGCTATGGATCAACACTCCTATAACTCTTAGCCTAATTGAGAAAAATAAATACTTTTCTTGGTCATCAAATAGCATTCATTAATATACTAACTATTAGCTAAGTTTGAATATTCTCACTTACAACAAGCTCCTTCAAAGAAAATTAACATACTGAAATATTTGAAATTCTATGTTGAATTTATGTTATGGAATTCTTATCCCTCCCTTGTTACGTTTGTTTCGAGTTTTCCTCTTAATGATGTTCTTCATCACCCAAAAAAGTTTGCATAGGAATTACTTAGTACAAGGATGAAAAGATAATATATGAAGAAATTACAAGGGATAAAAAATGTGGTTTTTAGATGGATTTCAAGAGATAATTTTTCCTTAAGATAAAATTTTATTTTTAATTTTTTACTAAAATGAATGAATGAACTTTCTACCCTGATATAAAAAAATAAAATCTTTATTATAATTCATTTTCTTTTAATTTTTATTCATGCACGATCTTTCTATTCATTTATGACGATTTCTAGCTCAATGAACATTAACTAAAAAACTAAATCATATAATAATAATCTAAGTAATATAAAATCTTTATCTTTTTCCATTTTGCCTAGATGTTAACTTTTATAGCTTCAAATAATGCTTTGATTCTCTCTCTCTCTCTCTCTCTCTCTATATATATATATATACATATATGGTGAGTCATGAAGATTGCTGTCAAAATCATAATGTCTTTTCTAAGTCATAACGAAACAGACCTACATATTTTGTTGTGACCCCACAAAATAATGCTCATCATTTCTAAAATAATGCCCATCATTGCAAGTTAAAAGCTTTTATGTAAGTCAATTCAATTGTCATTGGAACCAAACTACACTAATTTTCTAGTTTATTATAGTCACTATTAAACATAAATAAATAAATAAATAGTAAATCTCCATACCTGCTGAACTTGTAATGTAAGGCTCGACATAGTAGGACTCGAGCTTGCATCAATTGTTGTCAGATTCACTATTCCCATCGCTTTTAAGCAATCGAGAACTTTAAGAAGCAAATCTATCAACCTCACCTCCTCTCTTACAATAATCAAAATGTTCATTTGCTGTGATTCTGATGCTCTGATAACTTGAATTTCTACCCTTTCATTGGAGTCAGTGAGTGGAACAGCTTGTTTGTTTGATTTTAGTTGCAGTTCGAGCTTTCTGTTCTTCTCCTCTAGCTCTTTGATCTGAACTTTCAGAGTATTCAAGTAATCTTTGGTCTTGGAAAGCACTGTTACATGGTCCTTCTGTTGCATGAGGAAGTTCATCATTTGCAAGCAGAAATGAGAAACAAGTTAGGGATGGTTAGTTAATAAGCTTTTATTATGAACAAGGTTTTGTTAGTGGATATAGAAAAATTAAATTTATAATAGATTTTATTATTTTCAAAAAATGTTTAGTTTCATGAATGATGTAATAGAACAAGCTCTGGAGTTGATTTGAAAGGTAATAGTTTTGTGTAAACAAGCTTTCTTTTGATTGTTGTCAAGTTAATATTGTATATTTCAAGATAGCTTGTTATATCCGATGAGACACGGATTCCGGACATAATAATATATGAATATTCGATACTTCTATTATTAAAAATATATGGCACAGAAATGCTTCACATTCGGCGTTACAATAAAATTTATTAAAAGTATATATAAATTAAATTTTTAATAATAATACAAAAGAAATTTAATTTTGAAAAATGAAGATGTCAATGGTGAGAAATGCCATCCTAGACGAGCGATTGACAAATCACACGGACTCCTTTGTAAGAAAATAACTAGGCCAACATGTTCAATAGATAGGTTTTTAAATAAAAATAAATTACTTCTTTTAAAAATTTTAACTATAAAATATATATAATTAATTTAAATTAATTCACTAATCTAAGACAAGCACATTGACACACGTCTTATTAATCTAATAATATTTAAATCGGACAAAACGAGGCAGTATCCAACACATATTCAAGCATGTCAGGCGAGTGTCATTCCAAGACTTATTTTATATTCTATGACACCTAAATTAAAAGTGTAATTAAGAGTCCCGATGCATTTTCGCATTCAACAATTCAAGTGCAATTGTAATGTGACAATTCTCAAAAACAAATGATATTCATATAAAGTGTCATTAATTTTAAGCTTGGAAACTAAAATTCTTGTGATCCACATAATCAAGTGATGTGACATGTTCTTGGGGAGTATATACATAATCAATCTAGAAATAAAATATAAATTTGAAAATCAAATGCAGTAATTTAAAATCTAATAGAATTTCATAAGTTTTGTGCAATGCAATTTTTAACACGAACCAAATTCAATCAAATGGTCATAGTAAATTCACATAATTTAATTTCATCAAGTGTAACTCAACATAATGCAATTACATAAAAAAATTTTGGTAAATCTAAGAATTAATGTGAGTGTATATAGAACATGAAATGAAGCTTTACCTTAGTGCCAGGAGGAAGCTTTAGTAACATTCTCAGATCTCGCAAGCTCTCACTAATTCTCACTCTCCTCTTCCTCTCTGCAATAACATGATGCAGTTTACTGCTACTCATAGGTGGCTTATCATGCATTCTAGCTGCAGCATAATTCAATGCATGAACCTTTCTCAACAATGAGATAGATCTCTTTATCATTTTTTGCCCTTTTGAGCTAAAACTAGATTCAAAGCTTCCCGGAATGGAGTCGTATGGCTCGAAGGAGCTCGACGGCTGATTCATTCTACCTTTCTCTTGCTGCTGTGGATCTCTCCCAGAAGAAGAGAACACAGCCATTAATGCTCTTGTTAATGCAGCATCTGCACTTTGGGGAGAAGGAAGTAGAAGATATGGATCCATAGTTATTTGGTGTTGTGATGTTAAAGTTTGTCCATTTTTGATTGATTGGTCTGTAACTGGATTGCTGAGAATAAGAGAAGTGTATTCCGGGCTGCCAACTGAGAGAGATTTCAAAGAAGAGGTGGAAGAAGATGAGAGTATGTTCTGTGCAGGCATATAAAGTTCACCAAGCTGGATTTGGGATCTCTGAAAGTTAATGAAGTCATTGTTAAATAACATTTGCATGTTTACCTGCAAATAAAACTTTAATATTTGTAAAAATATTTTTTATATAGTTCTGAATGTAATATTTAGTTATGTAACTTACATTATTGGAAGTTAATGATCCTAATTCAATCTCTCCACAACTACATCCGATGAACACAGCTTTCTGCTCATTAGATTACAAAGATTTAGTCAAATGAAAAAAATTTGCAAAATTAAGATAAATGCAAGCAAATTAAAAGAATAAGTTCCGATATATGATACCAACTTTTATTCCAGCTTCCTGCAAGAGAAAAAAAAAGGTCAAATTAAGTTAAATTAGCATCATCTCATAATCATCACCATTTACTTGACTACTTGTAGGTGTTAAAAATCCTTTTTTTTTTCCCATTATTCAATTTTCTTAGCGCTAATTTCTTTTGAAATTATGACAAAGAGAACACTAATAATCACCTTATAGAACTCCAATTGTGCGAGACTGGAAGCTGAGTTTAACAAATCAAAATCCTCTAGCTCTATATAAGGCAATTTCTGTTTAAAAACCAAGCCTGGAACACAACTAATAAAAGAAAAAACAAAAACTAAAGTCAGCCGAATAATGGAGGAACTATTTTTGTCTATAAATAATTTGAAATTTTTTCTCTTCCATTTTTTGCATATGATAAATATTATACCCACTCTCTGTGCTGCAAACTGAAGCCTTATAATCTTCAAAGAGTTTCTTCTTATAGCTACCCGAAGAAGAGCTCGGTTGTCCATCATCTTCATTATACCATCCATCCATGGAGATCAAAAAGCTATATATAAACCAAAATCAAAGCCAATCATAATCTAATTGCTCTTACAATATGATTAGAACAAAACTTAAGGCCACATAAGATAACTTTATAATATATTTCATAGAAATATGGGAAGAGAGTGGTAGCCTACTTGGATGGATGAGGAAGATAATACCACAAGCATATATATGAACATCCAAGTGTTCGGGCTTCTGTTCGTAAGAAATATAAGCGAGCTTCAGAACTAAGAAAAAAGAGAGACTCCATGCATGAATAAGATGAAGAAGAACAAGAGAAATGTAAGTATATAAGGAAGAAGATGAAGGTTCCATAGTTGTGAAGTGATTAGGGTTAGGGTTATGTGGTCTACTGTCATTGGGAGGGAAAGGGAAAGTGATAGAGAAATGGAAAAGTAATCAGAGGTGGGAAGCCACGCAGAGAGAAAAGATAAATGAAAGTCAATTCAAAGTCTTTGTTTGAAAAGTATTGAAACGTTTTGGCAGGATGGTACAATTTGTTCTCTGCCTTTCAATTTCAGTCTATAAATCAGTTAAATTAGATTTTAAATTTATTTATTTTATTTATACATAGTAATTCCTATTTAAATGAAAGAATTCTCACAAAAGATAAAGTATTTGCATGTCCTGATCATTGTGTTGCAATTTGTACAAAAGTGGGGATGAAAATGCCTCATCTTTCAATGAAGGAAAGATATATTTAGATATGTAGCACTTTATATTTGATATTACATTTATAATACATTAGTGTTACAAACTTATGCATGACAAAATATATTTCATCTTTAAAAGTTAGCAAAAATGATATTTTTGATGTGATGTTAGAGATTTGAGCGGCACAAATGCAAATATAAAAAATTTAGCCGTTAGATATGTAAATTCATAAGAATTTTCTGATATGTATGTGAACTTGGCATCAAAAAATGATTTTTTAAAAAAAATTAATGCCAGACTATGACGTACATTACCATCGTGATGATGAAGTTTGAATGCAGTGGTTCCCACTCTTGTTGAATTTTTTGGTAGATATTTTTGCTTTAAATTTGAATTTCTAAGAGCATATGGTTTGCTGGGTTGTTGTCAATAATGAAATAAGAAAATTATGGTCAGTGGAGACAAAGAGAGAAAATGCTGTCCTGAGCTTAACTTGATGTCTACCTCAGTGAGGTGCATCACTTTCCCGGATCCTCCCTCTGAAGTAGACATTCATATATATATATATATATATATATATATATATATATATATATAGATAGATAGATATAGATAGATATATAAATTGCTAAAATTGTATTATGTTTCAATAGGAAAGCAAGAGAACAACTAAGGTGGATCCAACTTGAAGGTGTTAAAGGCAAATCTAAGTTTCATGATGTAATTATGTGGAAGGATATAGTCTCACTAAGGGCCATCATTGCTTATTATGATATCCACATTTTCTAAGTTGATTAGTGATTTACTTTGGTGTCTCGTAAGGAACATTGTTGTCGAGTATTTTTTGTGCTCATTGAGTCATTGAAGGCATTCTTATTTTTGGGCTGTATGGTAGTTTGTCTTCATACCCACTTCAATGTTGAGTTTTTTGTTTTTTTTTTGCTTATTTCCAATATTAAGGGATTCATGTCTTTTGGGTTCCTTCTTGTTTGCATGGTGCACATTAGTGGTTTTTTTGATATTCGAGTACCAAAGTGTAAACCTTTTTTTCTAACTCAAAATTCAGATTAATACTTAGTATTAACACATGTAATATACTTTTACTATGCCTATAACACTAGGGATCTATTTATAGATTTCTTTTTTTTATGATAGGTCAATCAATATTAACCATAGGAGCTTTAACTTGTATTAAATTATTTTGATTATTACATACAAAAATTAGTTTTAAGTTAACAATTGTTTTGATTGTACTGTGCAGTTTATATATTGACCTTTTAGGTATATATTGGAAGATAATTTAGAATTTTCAGGACACTGATCAATATATATTGCTCTAAGAAGCTCTCAACTGTTGACCTCATTTTTTGTTGAGGTTAAGCTTATTCCTTTTTAGTAGTCTAGGGTTTAGTCATAGGACTTTCTGTTGACTATTCCTAGAGGACTAGAAAAGAAACTTTCACCATTATAAATTTTACATTCTTCTCTGCTCAACTTGAAGTTCCACATGTTGGTCCTGACCTCTAGCATTTAGTATGTGTGGTCAGTATAGAGGAGCTCAGAGAGAGTCCTAATAGGATGTTTAAGCTTTAGGACTAACCCTAGGTGGTCTGGTTTTGATTAGGCTAGCATGCACACACTTTCTCACAAACCCCAAACCTTAAGACCCCATTATTTGGTCTCCTGACCCTTTTTGGGAAGCTCATGTGGATGGACCCAAACCCCTAGTCCTTGGCTAAGAGGATTAGGACCAGCATATTGAACATCCAAAATAAGTCCTCATATGGCTCCTATTGGTTTGGCATGGCTTCATGACTTACTTGTCTATTCTAGCCCAACATCACCAAATTACCAAAATACTCCTACAACCTAATTTGTGCCAAAAATCCCAAAGTTACTCGAAATACCCAAATTTGTCCAAAAAGTTCTCTCAAATCACTCACCACTACCTAAATTGACCAAAATTCACCAATATCACCAAATTTCCAAAATACCCCCAATATTATCAAAAATTACCAAAATGCCCCTCATGACCCAAAAATTTCAAAATCATCCCAAATATTCCCATTTTCAATTTTTAAACATCACATTGACCCAATTTGACCAAAATTCCTAAATTGCCCTTAAATGCCCAATCTCCCCAACTTAGCCCCAATCTTGGCCCAATTGGCCCCAATCTCGCCTAATTTCAATTTCAAATCAAAATTCAGTATCCCCAATCCCAATCTAAGCAAAATTCAAGCCCAATTTGTCCCAATTGAGAACCCAATTTCACCCAAATAAAAAAGACCCAATTTTGACCATATGCCTAAATCCACCAAATTGACCATCCAATTCAATTCAAAATCACCTGAAATCCTTTCCAAACTCTTCATGACATCTTCCTATACCATATTTCAACATTCAATTAACCCAAATTCGATCTCAATTTTAAAAGCCTAAGTCCTTAAGTCATTCAAAAAGCTCAATTTAAATCAAAAGCCCATATGATGATTTTCCTCTCCAACATCCTGTCGACACTTAAAAGTTGGGAGTTGTTAAGTTGTAGCTGCAAGGATGGATAATTTAGCACCCATTTTAATTTAATACTTATTGATGAAGACTCGATTAAAAATACTAAAGATTGTATGACATCCGTTTATGTCTGCGAAACCATTTTTTATGTTGACCGACAAATTCTCCTATTTAATACGAAGAATTAAATAGAATTTATATTAAGCTGGGTTTGGAAATGCTTCTTATAAGGCAAGCCCCTATAGTTAATCACATTTTAGACAACCAAAGTCATCTAAGAAAACTTTTGATAAAAAGCAGGGGATATTATCTTCAAAAAGGTCAACATATTAGAACTTTTCAACGAGATCGGACAAAGAGGTGTGAAAGTGGAATAACTCAAGTTTGTAACATTTTATTTTAGAATCCAAAGGAGGAAGAACTAGGGGATGTCATAGATCTGAAGGAGAACCTTGGTGACTTTCTAAGCTATCCTATGGTTTGGCTTCAATTAGAGGAGAAATATTTAAATGTTTCATCCTGCCAATTTTATTAATTAGGGCTTATATTCGTATGAAACGATCACACAAATGGTCTGGAAGATGTGAGGATTTAAGTCGTGACAGACGACAACCTCGGAATCCTAAAGCAGGTTATGGCTTAAATTGTACAGGAGAGCTATATAAAGGCCTAAAGATAAATTGAGGATTTATGTTGCATAAGCAAATAATATCGAGTTCCTATGGATTTGTTATTTAATTCTAAAGAATGGTTTAGTTGGTGAAGACATGTTTTACTGTTGAAGATGGTCGTGCTGCCCACAATGTCAGCTCCAAGCTCCTCGTCGCGACAAGTTTAATTTTTCTAACGTGTCAAGTTATGATGTCAAATTAGATGACCAAATGGCTATGGTCATTTAAGTATTATGGGGCATATTAAAGATGATTAGAATGACACCACTTAGGATCCTATGGTTCCCTCGTTTCGCTACCACAATTTTTTGTCGGATTCAATTAGTCCAAATGAAATTACTAAACTCAACTTAATGATTTTCATACTTTCATTTAGACCGTAGGAAATCTCATTAGCAACCGTAAATTACCTCCTCCGAGGGATTCTCGATCATCTGATATAGATGTTTTAATTTAGTTGCAATTGTTGTTTTGTGATGTTTGCGATTAAATTTTAAGTAGTCTTATTTTTGAATATTGTGGGGGTGAATTTTATCTTGATTGATTTTAGTTTGGTTTTGGTTTCATTTTTGTGGTACTCGCAAGTCACACACACAGACACAGACACACACACACACACACACACAGATATATATATATATATATATATATATATATAATGCTGCAGCAGGAATTAAAGCATGCTTATAAAAGAAAGGAAAATACAAGTTTGAGATGTGTCTACCAGATCCAATGTCATATTTTGGTGGTTCCAAATTTTGAGGATGACCCTATTAAGTAAATCATAATAAGTTTGGATGTCTTTCAAAATTTTCAAAGGATCATGATTAAGTTTCAGGTAATACTCTAAACATTTCATGATCCCTAAAAGTATCTAGAGTTCATTTTGGCCTTGATAAGTTTACTATGTAGTTCATCCATTTAATACCCTTATGCTCAGTGAATTTTGATGTTTTGATTATCTCTTGAACAGGATAATTATCACTTGATGTCTCATTTATGACTTATATAGGTAAAGACCCTTGGGGGCAACTCAACTCAATCAAATAATTTAATTAATTTGAATTTTAAAGAATGGGCTTGTAGTGTTTTAAAAAGTTTTAAATTATAAATTATTTTCTAAACCTCATTGGACAAAATTTTGATTAAGCCTAGTTCACTACTAAGCCCTTAAGATTTAATGGGTAGATTTGTAATTTTAAGAAAAAGGGTTTTCAATATTTATATTCTTAATCCTTATAATAAATTATAAATCATCTCAAAACCATTAGTTGGGCGTTTAAAATCAGTGAGTTATGATCTTCTAATATCTCCCTATTTAGTTATTCTTTTAAATTTTATTATTTTTGAAAATTTATGCATTTATCCTTTATAAGATCAAAATGAGATTGGTTATTACCATTTATCCCTTTTATGTTTCAATCATCAAGACATGTCAATTAAGAATATTTGTTGCTCATTTAGCACTTTGGTTAAGCCTAAATATTAATTAAGTCTTAAATTCCAAAATTACCCTTATAATTCATTAAATTAGACTCAAATGACTTAAAAAATTTATATTACTTCACTCATGGGTTGATTAAAACATTAGAGGAGAAAACGTGATTTTTCTAAATTTATATAATTTCACAATTATTTTTAATGTAAAAATAGAGATTTTCAATGACTATTTAATAACTCAACCAAAATGAAACCTCTTTCCTTAAGAAAATTATTGGAGGTTTACCTAGATCAAATAACCACTTCGAAAAATTTTCATGATTTTTAGAGGTTAAATTTAATTATTAAAAGTATTTGTTTGTTTTGAGGATTAATTAAATATAAAATAATATTTAAGAGGAAAATTAAGTTTTATATTTTTATCAAATCTCTCTAAGTTCAGGAAACCCAAAGAAATAAATTTCATATTTTTGTGACTTATATTTTAATTATTAAAATTATTTTAGTGAACAATTAGAGAAAATTCATTTTTAAGCCTTTAAAATTAATATCTTGACTTAGAAAACTAGGAAAACTATTTTAATTGGTTCTAGGTGATCAAGAAGTCAAATGTAACATTTTAGTATGTTTTTACAATTTTGCAATTTTTATGATTTTAATTAATTTTATTAATTTAAATGCTTAAAAATAGTTTAAAAAAATGAAGTATTTATTTTAATTCCATTTTTCTTAGGTTCCTTTGGTCATTAATTCCATTTTTCTTAGGTTCCTCTGGTCATGAGAAGCTTCCATGATCAATTTGGTAATTTTTTGAGTTGTATTTTAATTATTACAATTATTTTAATGCCAAAAGTGCGATTTCACTTAATTAATCCATTTAAGTGGTCAAATTAACTTCAATTGACTTGAAATTTTTATGGGGGGGGGGGGCTCCTTTAACATTAAATTATAGTGTTGATTAATTTTTATGTAATTTACATTTATAATTACTCCAAATTAATTTTCTTTTTATTTTTAGGGTTAGTGACAATTAGGGTTATTTTTAATGAGTTAAATCAAGTTTATATTTTTCCTAGGATCCTGTGACCACAGTGAACCTACCAAAATAAATTTTGTATTTTTTTATGAGTATTTTAATTGTTATAATTTTTGTACCATAATAGGAGCTATTAACTTAAAAATTAGATATTTACAGTAATTCCATTTTTCTTAGGTTCCTTTAGTCATTAATTCCATTTTTCTTAGGTTCCTCTGGTCATGAGAAGCTTCCAAAACCAATTTGGTATTTTTTTTAGTTGTATTTTAATTATTACAATTATTTTAATGCCAAAAGTGTGATTTCACTTAATTAATCCATTTAAGTGGTCAAATTAACTTCAATTGACTTGAAATTTTTATGTGGGGGGGGGGGAGGGGGCTCCTTTAACATTAAATTATAGTGTTGATTAATTTTTATGTTATTTACATTTATAATTACTCCAAATTAATTTTCTTTTTATTTTTAGGGTTAGTGACAATTAGGGTTATTTTTAATGAGTTAAATCAAGTTTATATTTTTCCTAGGATCCTGTGACCACAGTGAACCTACCAAAATAAATTTTGTATTTTTTTATGAGTATTTTAATTGTTATAATTTTTGTACCATAATAGGAGCTATTAACTTAAAAATTAGATATTTACAGTTAGAGATACCCCTGACCTTGGAAAACTCAGGGGAGATGCCTAACAACAGAGAAATCAAAAGCACCATAGTCTCATGCCATAGTGAAATGTCTATGCAAATGGAGAATCAAAATAAGAAAAAAAATATTTAATTAATTAAAAATAAAATATGCTTTAAATAGACATGAAAATATTTTCACATTGTTTTCCTCTATTCATTAAGCAAGAGAATATTTTTATGAATTTTCTACACAAAGTTATGGATTTTTTAAGTTATAGGGGTTCAAATAAATAGAAAAATGCCCTAATTCTCTACTTATCCATGCAGCGCTATGCAATCATCGTACAAGTTAAGCTTTCCACGAGGCGCACTCCCATTCGACGCCGCCGTTCACGCGTCTGCCCCGTTTGCCCTCTTTTTCAAACCCTCCCTCCGTCCGGCGCAATCAGAGCCTTCCATTTGATAAACGCCCGATCCAACGACTACAGGTCATCGTCCCCAAAGCCTCTAGCCCGAGAACCATCCACCTTCAAACCCTAACATCTCTCTTGATACTTAGCCAAACCATCCACCTCAACCTGGGGTGAAATTCCTAGGTATGATTTCAACCAAGGCCAGTTTAGGGTGTTGATCAAAGTCCACAATAGGGTGCTCTGGTGTTGGGGCTTCTATGGGGGATCTTCCTCTCTCACAGTGGGGATAGTGTGGGTGCAATTAATTTGAATTTGGTTGAGAATTTGCGGATGTCATGTTTCGGCCTAGGGATTGAGCTCGGACAGTGGATTTGAGTGGCTAAGGATGATCAGGTTGAACTTAAGAGGTTTTGAGGATGCTCTGGAAGAAATTTGGCAGAGCCTCCCCAAGGAATTTCAAGCTCTCTTGGTTTGGCCATTGAGGAGGGGTTTAAATAAATGGGGAAGGAGAGGCCAACAGGGGCAATTGGTGGGTGCCCTAGGTTACTTATGTGGATGTCAACAAGATGCAAAAATCCAATTGGGACGAGACAACTTGGATGGGTTTAATTTTGAGTTTTAACCATGGGGGATCACTTGGCCATGGCTTTTCCGGTAGCCAAGGTGGTCGGCTGACCAGGGAGAGGTCACCATCCCACTGAGAGAGGTCAGGGCTTGGGTTTGGTGAAGTTAATTGGAGTTGGCCATGTGTAAAGGTGATGAATTAAAATAGGATGTGGGAAGCGATATTTTGGGTCAAATTGGGTCAAGTCAGGGATATGGGTTGGGTTCACCCACCAAGGCTGGCTTGGATGCTGAGGGAAATCAAATGGTCAGTTTAATCATTGGTAAGGTCCCTATCCAAGTGATTTGGTTAAGTATGGGGTTTAGGTGATTCATGGGAGGGGTTAAAAGAATCTTAAGGATATTTGAAAGTAGCTTGGCCTCTTGTCACTAATATTATGGTGATGTGGCATGGCTCTCTGGCCGGCAACTTTATATATGCTTAAAAATATAAGATAAATATGGACGTAATAAATATTCAATAATTGTAAAGTCACACTTATCAACATAAGTATATATATCGCTCAAGTAATATAAGGCTCTAATGTAGTCCTAGATATCGATCCCACAGGGAGTGGTTTAAAACTACGAACTAAGATTTTAGAAAAGCCATATTTTAATTGCAACAACGAAGTTCAATTTGCTTATCTGTCACTAATAGGCAATTGAAATAAATATGTAATTTTAATAACTATTAAATAACTAATGATACTAATGAATGTTTAAATGTGATATTCAATTTATAAGAAAACATTCTTCTCCTTGTCAAGAAATTATAATGAATGGATAAAGTTAATTAGTTCAAATTATATTGTGTCAAATAGGAGCATACATATTCTTCACTCTTTGGTCCAGGCAAAAAAAACATTGACTAATCCTACGCTTGTTTACTGAATCTACGGCTAGGTTGGGAGGATACTGGCTAGGCTGGGAAGATACCGGCTATCACTTTGGAGCTCCCACGTTTCCCTCGCCTGAGGGCTAACATCTACACTTCAGCACCCAAACGATAGGACCGAATTGGGGATTTTAGTATGTCACTCTAAAATCTCTAATTCTACGCTCGATAATATTATTTCCCTATTTATTTGCACCCAACTTCTACGGGCTTTGACCTCCTTGAATCTTGGATGTAATCTTCACTTTAGTTGTAAAACTCAACATATTTTAACAAATCAATTGGTCAGATTGAAAGTAAAT
>NEWO01000062.1:1042163-1118899 GCA_003013225.1 Phalaenopsis aphrodite
CTTGCCCTTAGTTTGGTCAACTTTCATGAGGAGGGATTTTTGAATTTATGAAATATTTTGGTGGAGTTTGGCATGATGCTTGATTTGAAATGATTTGATCATGAACTTAAGACTTAGGGAGTGATTTTGATCAAAGGGATGATGTGGAGGAAAATCATCATATGGGCTTTTGGATTTGGGCTTTTTGGAATGACTTAAAGATTTGGGCTTTTAAAAATGAAATTAAACTTGGGCTAAAATTTTTAGCTAATTGAATATTGAATTTGGTGTAGGGGGATACCATGAAAGATTTGGAAAAATTTCAAGTGATTTTGAATTGAATTAGTGAGCTAATTTGATGAATTTAGGCATATGGTCAAAATTGGGTCTTTTTAATTTGGGTAAAATTAAGCTTTCAATTGGATCAAATTGGGCTTGAATTTTGTCTAGATTAGGATTGGGGATGCTGAATTTTGATTTGGAATTGAAATTGGGCATGATTGGGGTTAATTGGGCCAAGTTTGAGGTTAATTTGGGGGCATTTGGGCCATCAAGGGTAAATTAGAGCTTTTGGTAAAATTGGATTAATTTGGTCAAATTGGGTCAAATTGGTTATCAAAATTGAAATTTGGAATTTATAGGTCGTGAGGAGCATTTTGGTAATTTTGGCACTTTTTGGGGGGTTTTTTGAAAATTTGGTAATTTTCCCTGAAAATTCAGGTGGTGGGGAGTGGTTTGAGATGATTTTTGGACAAATTTGGGTTTGGGATTTTTGGCAAAAAATTAGGCCAGGAAGCCATACCAAACCAATAGAAGCCATGTGAGGATTCATTGTAGATTCTCAATATGCTGGTTATTACCCTCTTAGCCAAAGACTAGGGGTTATAGGTTCATTCATATGAGCTTCTCAAAAAGAGTCAAGAGACCAACCTAATGAGTATGTGAAAGAGTGTAGTGTGTACCAGTTAGCCCCACCAAAACCAGATCACCCAGGTTAGTTTTAAGGTCTAACCATCCTATGGGGGACTCCCCTTGAGCTTCTCCATATTGACCCCACCTACTAAGTACTAGAGATTAGTACAACCATGTGGAGCTTCAAGTTGAGAAAAGAAGAGTTTGTAATTTCTAATGGTGAGGGTTCCTTTTCTAGTCCTTTAGGAATAGTCAACAGGAAAGTCCTATGGCTAGACCTTAGGTTACTAAAGAGGAAAAACTATACCTCAACTAAAAATGAGGTTAACACATCCCTTTAATCAAAATAATTCCCTAAGTTCTAAATATATAATCAAATCATTCCAAATCAAGCATCATGCAAAACTTCACCAAAAATACCAAATAAATTCAAAATCCTTTCTCATGCAAAAGAGCTAAGCCAAAGGGAAGCCATGAAGCCATTCCCAAGCCATAGGTGAGTCATATGAGCCTTACCACCTCATCAAGCTATTAATGGCAAGAGGCCAAATCACTTTCAAATATCCTTAAAAGCCTTTTTAACCCACTTAATGAAACACCCAAACCTCATGTTTATTGTAAATCACTTGGATAGGGACCTCACCATGTTGATTAAGTTGAATCATCTGATTTATCCTCAACATCTAAACCCTTCTTGGTGAGCGAACCATGACTTGACCCAATTTGACCCAAAATGACCCTTTCCCCATTCCTTTTTAATCCAAAGCCTTTACATATGACCAACGCCAATTGACTTCACCAAAATCAAGCCCTGACCTCCCTGAGTCAGATAATGACCTAAGCCTGGCCGACTGACCACCTTAGCTGTCGGAAAACCCAAATCCAAAAGCACCCCCTTGGCTAAAATCCAAAATTAAACTCATCCAAGTTGTCTCTTCACAAATTGATTGTTGCACATTTCTGCCCTCCACATAAGCAACCAGAACCACCCAATGGCTGGCCTAATTGCAACCTGCAAAGCCCTTCTATTTAAACTCACCCTCCACATCCAAGGGGGAGAGCTTGAAATTCCTTAGGGAGACTTTGTCAAATTGCTCCCAGAACTTCTTCAAGACCTCTCGAGTTCAACCTAACCATTCTCAAGCCCTCAAACCCACTGTCTGAGCTCAATTTTGGAGCTCAAAATCAAGTTTAAAATAAGACATCCCTCTAGAATCCACCAAATCTAAATTAATTGCACCCACACCATCCCCTGAGTGAGAGAAGAAGATCCCCTATAGAAGCCCCATCACCAGACCACCCTAGGGTGAACTTTGATCGAACCCCTAAATTAGTCTTAGTCGAAATCATACCTAGGCATTTCACCGCGACTTAAGACTTCATCCAAGAGCTCGTTGGACTCAAGGCAAGCTTTTGGAAGCACCCAATCAAGGCCACTCCTCTTGGGCAAAGGTATTGAACTCTCCCCCTAAACTGAGCTTCATTTAATTCTCTATGCTCATAGACTCAACCAAAAGTGAGGTCAACAGCCTGAAAAATGCTAAACTCTATTACTTCACTCCTTGCTCTATTTCTTGATCAGAGAATACTACTATGTCATATTCACACAACACACAATTGAGGTTTATATTTGAGGTGCTAGGGCACAAAAAAGAAAGGTCTTTCAAATTTAAAAATGACCGAGCTCTGTCCAAGAGACGAAAGGCGGCAGCATGGAGGAGTAAATCTGAAACATCCAAGAGGGGAAGGTTGGAGTTCCCTCGGCCTCATCGAGCAAACAAGCTTATGTCAAAAAAACATCATTACAATGTAGAAACAAGTGCGAATATGAGTGTGCGAAGGAGAAGTACCACTGCGCCACCGCTAAAGAAAACCCTAAATGAAATGATGGCATCAGTTCACACCCCAATCCAACCTGATATCGGGTCTTTATTCAAGACCATTTAACTTTAAAGGAAAAAAAATAATAAATAAATACCTATTTTTCAAATCAAATTGATACAAATTAAGAAATACTATTAAATATGCTAAGCCTTTTTTATTAACAGCTCAAAATTAATAATAAATTCAGAATATCTTCGAGATTGATGCGCATAAATCAGATACTTAGCTAGTAAGCAATAAGTCAAATATCAACATATCCAAGTTGCATATAGTTGTTTCTAGGCAATTACATACATATAGACCAATGATTTGACTCAAATTGTTGTCTTTATTGACATTTAACTAAAGTATGATATTTTCACATTTTTATCAGAATTTCTTTTAATATTTTTCTTTTTATAAAAATTAAAATTTAAAATATTCTAACATCAAATGTACATTTTAATTACATAAATTACTATAATTATTTTACAAAAAATTGTTAAAATTATTTCTTAAAATAATGTACATAAATGTATATATATATATATATATTATTATACTTTGTTTTGATAAAATTGTACATAAATGTTTAGTTTAATATAAAATATAAAATAAAAATTATAATTTAAAAAATATAAATGGTAAACAGTATAATTTAAAACTTAAATGGTGTTATAAAAATTAAAAAAAATTATTAATTTCTTAAAAAACATTTATTATTTTTACTTTAGAATTTAAAATATCAATAAAATGGGACAAATTTTATCCCATTTGCATATAAAAAATGTTGGATGAGAATATGTTGATTTTATTTTGTTCACATTACATTTAATTTATATCAATTTAAAAATTAATTATGTATGCATTTTTTTATTTTTTAATAATTTTCTTCACCAGAATATTCTAATCTTTTATTTCAAACTCAGTTGAAAACGAAGTCAACTTTTTTGTGAAAACACCCGTAAACGAGCTGGAGCATTAAATTGTTGTGGCATTTACATACATACCACCCAATTTCTATGAAATTACATATCTAACCCTGAATTTTATTTTTTTACATTTCTGCCACCCAAATCTGTCAGATCACATCAAAAATACTACCTTTTTAACTTAAAAAGTGTGCTTACATGTAAATAACAATGTTTCGGGCCTTTCTATATAATTGCCCCAAAACTTACGTATATCATTTCGTCATAGGAAAGGTGGCATGAATGTAAAATTTGAATTTGTTTTAAATATGTAAGAATTAAGTGAACATCTACTTAAAATCTTCCTAAATCTTTTTTAATGGAAAAAATACAAACTTAGCGAGACGTTTTTATTTTATGTTGACTGGAATTGAATAACAATTGCTACATTCAGTACTATTGAAGTTAGGGTTGTAAACGAGCCGAGCTTGACTAAGTTCAGGCTTGGCTCGTGTTCTGCTTGTTCGAAATAGCTTGTGTTTGAAATCGGCTCGTGTTCGAAATTGGCTTGTGAACAGTTTGTTCGTGTTCGGCTGGATTTAAATATTTGTGTTCGTGTTCGGTTCGTGTTCCGCTCGAAATTGGCTCGTAAAAATTAATTGAAAAAAAAAATGTAAAATGTGAGATTCGAACAAGGACCAAATGTATACAAAAGAAAACATTAACCGCATTACCACACGAGATGTTATATGTTAAATTTAGATATAAATATAAATATATATATATATATATATATAATATTATTATATAAAATATATCTGTAATATATTATTATATAAATAATTATATAATTTTTTTTTTATTTCGAGCTAAAACGAGGCAAATAAGAGCGAACAAAGAGTTGTTCGTGTTCTGCTCATTTGCAATTCAAGCTTTAAAAACATGTTCGTGTTCGGCCGTTTACTTAACGAACGAGCCGAACACGAGCTGTTCGCGAACAACGAGCTTTTTTAACGGCCCTATATATATATATATATTTCTATTTTAACAAAATATATTCCTAAAAATGATTCCAATTAATATTATCATATTTAGAGCACATGTGACGCGCAACGAAAAGTATTTTTTAGCATCACGACTGACCCGTGTTGAATCATATGGCAAGTGTTAAAAAGAAATCTCAACCTCCAAGATATAATATATAGACTTTAGATAGTTCTAATCGTTGAGTCAAAAACCTAACTTAAATTAACATTTAGATCAAGATCTAGATGGCCGTACAAGTACTTGATGTGACAATTATAAGTATTGGTTATTTAATAGGAATAGTCTTAGGTTATTTAAATGGGATTTAACGAAAAGTATAGTCTCAAATTTTATAAAAGTGTCCAATAAATCTTAAATTCTTTAAATTAGGACTAAAATTATTCTCATCGAGGAGGCTGGAGACTATTTTAGTGTTTCTATAAAGTCTAGGACTGAACAAATCATATGTAAATAGTCTGAGACTATGTTGGCAGTTACTTTAGAAGATGAATACATTTTAAAGGATTTGGCTTAACAAAACTCTACATCTATGCTTAGATACATCATACAGCTGGGGATTCATTTACTTGAGAAAATTCTTATTTGTTAAAGAGGAATCTTGCTTGCACATTTGTCATAGGACTTTGTTAATGAGGAATCATGATTTCGCATTTGTTATGACATCACCTCCACATCATCTTTAAAAGTCTTGACATAATTTACAATGGCAAGAAAAAATTTAAAATTAGGAAAGCGAAAGTCTTACATGTTGATTTTAATGAAGAGGGAAGTTTCCTAATAGGGATTGTAATGACATGCATCAAGAAAATTAGGTAGATCATTTAATCACATATGGTTAGATTAATATGTTTCTATTTGTTCTAAAATAGTTTCATGAATACCGACTACTTTTATAGAGTGTCAAGAAGAGCTGGTAGAGAGCCATATAGGTTTGTGTAGGCATATAAAATAAATTAAATCCAATTTAAAAACTATTGTTAGTTTACAGTTTGACACTACGTTTTATAGATGTCTGCTAAGTTTGTGAATATCTACAAACATGTAAAATTAACATAATTAAAATCTTAATAACTTTTATTCTACGAAACTTTGCAAATAAAGTGTATTTACTAATTTGAATTAAGTTATAGTGCTTTTTAAAAGCATGAGAAATGAATTTGAAATAGCTTATTGTTATATATTAAAATATAAGGATAAAATTAAAATATTAATGTAGGTTAGTATTTTTTAATTTACTTGCTCTTTTCAATTTCTTAGTCATATTTTCTTACATATTAAGAACATAACATATTTCAACTTTAAAAACAAACGTCTTAATAAGCATGAGTATTGGTCCTCATAGCTTTTCTTGTTTACATGCAGAAACTTAAGTAGACATTAGTTTCTACAGATTCACATCAACCACACATAAACAGACAATACAATTGGTGAGCTTGCAACTAGAAATTTTTTATTTGGAAAATATTGTGGAATGGAGCTCAACAAAACCCTTCTACCATGAACATGTTAAACTTAAAAAAACACTAGCAACATTAAAAGATGGAAAACAAAGCTTCCCTGGTAGAGTTGCTTAAAGACTATAAGCTTTGAATGGACCTAACACTAGAAAAAAGAAGTATCGCCTCAAGGAGCGAAAAATAAACCTTGATGTGAAAATCAATGGAAGGTATAATAAATACAAACTTAAATATTGTCTATGAAGGATAGAAAATAATCAAACATGATTTTTTTTTTCCTAGAGGATTTGGGTTTCTCATGGCAAAAGCTCTTATATTTAATTACATCCACTTTTTAAGAAATCTAAGATCAATCTTAATTAAAGATGTATTATTGAATTCCTATAATTCAACAAGGAAATGTTTTCTCAAAAGAAAATTTGAATATCAAAATCTTTGAGACAAATAGGGTGTGTAAGTTTGGCTTACTAGAAGGAGACTAAATTTCTCTAGATAAAGGGGGAGTACAATAATTCTAAGAAGGGTTAAAACACTCTAAATTAGGTTCTTCTCACATTCTATATTGAAGAGGGAAGGAATACAATCATCTTGACGGGTATCTTCATTCTAGCAAGCACTTATTTGCCTCATATCATTTATAGTTGCAAGTTACAAGAGCTAACTTTTGTTATTCGCTTCTTTCAGATCACTTCTAAGTTTGCATTTACTATTGTATAGACTTGTCTGTTGTTGCTTTTGCTGTGCAAAAATTGAATTTATTTTTATTATTATGAATGTTGTTAGGCGATTTTAGAGGAGTTGTTATTTGTGCATATGGTGTATCACCACTTGGATATATTGTAGTAATAAATTTATAAATTTGTTGTGAAGGGTTGGTTGACCATTGTCCTCATTATATAATCCTTATTTCTGTTGATTTCTTTATAAAGAAGGCTTGAAGTCAAAACAAAAGGTCATCTTGGAATAATAAAACTTTAGGAGGAAAATGAGTCTTATAACTTCAAATGGATAAAGATGAGAAATGGGTCATGAGACTTGTGCTTTGGAACATTGATCAAATCGTAATTACAACTTAAAGAGTGGTGCAAAGAAAGCATGTTTTAAATTTTTTATGCCTAGTGAGAATCACATACTTAGTTTGAGACACATTGTGCCTCGCACGGGTTCAGTGGCTTAAAAGAATGACTCATACCAAGCAGTACGTGAAATACCTACGACATTCCTAGATAGTGTCGTAGGGAGTGAGGTAGCATGACTCTCTTTGAAGAGAATTGTGCAAGAGGTGGCCTTATATGTGGGCCACCTCATCATGAAGTGTGCAAGCATATATCCACGTACATACAATGAAGTATGTGAGAAGATACTTATAGGTTCATATGCTCAAAGAGACGTTGCAAGTAAGGGTGCTCAAAGAGACAAAAAAAACATGCCAATGGCTAAGTAGCATACAAGGCAAACATAATTTATATGCAATTATATATAACATAGACATAATGTCAAAAAATGAATTTTTATACACATGAAGTGGCATGCAACAAGAAAACACAACAAGCAAATCAATGTGAGAATGCATACAAGCATGGACCAGTTGAACAAAGTTAGCTAAAAGTGGTCGACCAAACAGAAGTGATTGGTCAATCTAGTCGGGATGGCCGAGCGGACCAAAGTGATCAGTTGATAGGGCCAGGGTGGCTGATCAGAACAAAGTGGTCGGGTGATCATATTGAGGCACTTGGGTCAATGTATTAAGGATCATAGGGAGGATCTATAAAATTCGTATGGGTAAAATCAATGAAAAAGCTCTCTAAACTAGTGGCTTTCTTTAGAACACGACCAAGGTCCTTAAATCTCTATCATCCAAACCTAAGGGGATCTAGGAACAAAAGAATGTAAGAATTTAGATATTTCAACGATGCAAAAGTTGATGACATGTTATCTAGGCTTGATCCTTACTCCTTCCACGCACCAGCGAAGCTAACTTCCTCCTTCCCTAAAGTAAGGACGATGCTTTCCACTTCCTAAAGGAAAATGTCAAGCTTTTCCTCCTAAGATGCTTCTTGAAAAAAATCCCTCACACTCTCCTTAGCAAATTAATGGAAAAAAGAAAAAGGGAGGAGGAGGAGGAATATGAATTAGGAAGGAATTGTTGAAGAAGAAGAAGAAGAAGAAGAAGAAGAAGAAGAAGGAAATAAGATGTAAGTCATCTATTGCCTTGTTCTACAGCTCTTCACCAAGATGTTCTCAACTCAAAAAGATCTTCTTCAGCCTCTCCCCAGCAAATGAGCCCATCACCAAATTCAAATGTTGGCTGATTCAAAGAGGAATGAAGATTAATCTCGTTCAATAAGTCTAAAAACTTTGACCCATGCATAGCACAAAATGACCTCTTCTTGGGCATGTGATTCATCCATAATTATGGTAGAAGGCTAAGCACTTTCATACGAAATTTTTCCCTTTCCCCAAGCTCAAAGTGGGTCAATTTGGTTAAAAGAACCAAACAATTGGAATCTCGACACTTCCGGGGCGTCTAGGCGCTGGGCTTAGGCGTCTATTTTCCTTCCACTCGGTTTTAGGACCTCTGTGCAATTTTAAGCTCAAAGGTTCCTAGGCATCTGGCCTAGGCGCCTGAGACTGGCACATACTTTCTAGGCTCTCGATTTTGGATCTGAGGGGGGCTACTTTACAGAGGCAACCAAACTGGCTTCTAGAAGCTAAAGCTTGGCACCTAGATGCACGAGACTGGTGCTTAGGTGTCAGTTTGATATGAAAACTCTGGTTTTCACTTAAAATTTTTAGTGAAGGGATTTAACGATATTTAAGCTATGAGAGACTAAATATGACTAAAATATGGTCCCATAGCTTTAAGGATAATTATTTTTATGGGTGTTTACATCTGAGACTTCAATGCCCACGGGTGTCTCAGATCACTGCGCGGGTGAGATGCCCAAAACCCTAATCTTTCCCAAAATGCATGCAAGAAAGTTTTGTGACTTCCATTGATCAGGATTTGAATAGATGGAGCATCTGTAAACAGATATTAGATGTGTCTCGTGTCAAAATTCTCTCCACCCAACAATGAGCTCTTTTGAGTAGGGCTGAATTCAACACCATCCATAGTTTCATGCTCAAACACATACTGGGAGGTCTGAACAGACGTCTTAAATCAAGGGAGATAGTAAATAAGTAAAACTCAGCCCTATAGCATTCAAGTGGACACCCCACATATATGACATCAAAAGTAACACCGACACTTGGTTCATCAGAATGCCCAAAAATACAATCAAACATGAGGAGAAATTAATGAGGGAGAAAAAGGTTGTTACAACATCATGGCCTATATTGTTAAGATTATAAAACTTGTTAACATTTCTAGCTTGGAATGGATAAAACTAAAAATTGGACAACAAATCAAAAAATTGAAACAATAAAAAAAACAAATGGTTCAATAAGTTTTCTGGAAGAGACCACAATCACCTTGAATTGAAGTAAACATTGATGGAAGCTTTTCTGATAGCATTTTTAGAGATTGGAATGGCAATTGTTCACTGTTTTTCTACTCCCCTTGTTTGGTAGATAACGACATTGAGCTTGAGATTGGGGTTGTTTGGATGGAACTGATGATTGCTACTAAGCTCCATTTGATGGCATTACATGTGGAGTTGGATTCACTTCTCCTTGTTTATATACTTTTGGGGCAGCTCTCTATTCCATGGTCTTTGGTCATTTGGTTTCAACTAATTTAAGATCTTGCTCAAAGGTTAAGGAAAATTTGGAGTTAAGTTCATAGGGAAGGTAACCAACCTCCTCCTTCCCTTACAGTTTTATTACATAGAGACATTCTTGGTCTTCTTTGAATTCGTTGCAAAACCATGTTATCATTTGATATTTCATTTGGAATGAGAAGGATTTCTTTGTGTGTGTGTGTGTGTGTGCCTCTAATTACACTTTCAAATTCAATACATACATTACATGCATTAATTTTCACACTTCTCTCAAAATCTAAACGAAAACAAATAGATAAAATAAAACCTATAAATTTTGGTAATAGTTTAAAACACTCATCACCATATATTTAAGTTTCTTTATCTATATAATCAAATTTTACGCCTCTCTCAACCTTCATAAATCAATCAATATCCTTAATTTTCTCATTTATAAATGATTGGAACACATGGTTTTGAAAGATCATGTGGGTTAGCTAGCCAGCTTTTTTAATTTATTCTATAAGTCTAATATAGTCAAGCTTGATTCATTTGTAGCAAGGTTTCAACCTTGTCAATCTTAATGCATTTTTTTTACTAAGTTTGAGTCCACTAACTTGATAGTAGCATTCATCTTAATTTTAGGATATTGGCCTTTCAACCCTCACTAAAATATAAAACCTCACTTGGTTTCTCCTTAATCTTACGTCATAATATTATAAATCACAACACCCCAACAAAATTAACAACCAAAAAAGTAATTAAATTCCAATCTTAAAAATAAAACCTAGTCATAAGATAATTTGAAGCACCACTCAATCTCTCATGATCCAATATTTCCTCCAAAATTATATTTATATGCTTCTAATAACAACAATTTAAACCTTTATTATATCCTAATTAAATTTTTAAAATAAAAAGTTTTTAAAATTAAACATTAAAATTTATAAAAACATTAGAGCTATTATTTTAATTAAGAGTTTTATTAAAAGATGATCTCTCTTAGGATGTACCTCTAAAGAAATTCAAAACTATAAAATAAAATAAATCATATAGTATACAAATCAGATAATGGGAAAATCTCCAACAATGTACAACATAAGTCTTGAAAACATTAATTTTATTATTACATATATTATCAAATAATATATTTATCTTTTGAGATAAAATATTATTCTCAATATCATATTATATCATAATATAAAAACTTTAGCACTCGTGTGGTCAACACCATTCCCATAAAAGCAACTAAGGTATCATCAAATAGTTAATTCTTAAACTTAGTTAAAATTTATGGGTTGTGTGAATTAATTTTTAGTCTTAAAGATCAAGTGAAATAAATTTTATCAAGATAATATTACTTGATTCAACCACATTATCTTTATCTAATAGCTTGCAATTACTTATGATATGTAACTTTATACAAGCTATTTGAATTATAATTTTAAGCTTTTTTTTTAATTTAATTTAAGTATTTTGATTAATATAAATTATTTTTGGCTTCATAACTCCCATGCATGAGCTTCTATACACTTTTTTTATCTCAATTCTTGCAATTGTTTTTGTAAACTACTCATCTTTGTCATAGCCAATGTAATTATAAATTGGATAAGTTTCTACTTTTAATAACATAATCAAAATTATTGTTTTTCTTATTTAACATTTATTGCCAAAGTAGATTAACATAGTCAGAATCACGATAGAGAAATATTAAATTTTCTTAATGATACACCTAAAATATATAGTATTTTTAGACATTTTTTTATACCTATTTTTGAGATACTGCGCTTTAATGGAAGGTATTTGTGTGTTTTTCTTTTAGGCACAAATAAAAAGGTGAAAAATGCTAAAAGGAGTGAAAAAGATCAAATTTAGAGCAAAAATACAAAAACAGTGCACAAATATTTTGGCGCCTAAGTGCCAGATCCGGCGATTAAGCGTTGGTGAAATAGAGAAGGCCGCGCCTAAGCGTCAGAGGCCCCGTGCTTAAGTGCTAGTGACAGTTACTCGACGGGTTAATTCATTTGAGACACCTATTGGCTAAAATTGGTGGTTATAACCACCAAGGACGAAAATATAATTAAATAACTTGTGAAAAGAGGCATCGCTTTGTAAATACATCAAATCAGGACACATTTTGAAAAGATGCCAAGACACATCTTAGAAAATTATAAGAGAATGAAGTTGAAGCTTTTTAAAGGGGGAGTCCTGAAAAATCTTAAGAACTTCTGAAAGGTTCTTGAAGAAGTTTGTGGAGAAGCTTTTGAAGGAAATTTCAGGCATCATAAATTTATTTTTCTTTTGTTTATAGTTTTAATTTAAGAGTTGAGAGTTTTGTAAGAGAGAAGAGATTCAAAGAAACTTCAAAAATTTGGTGGAGGATTTGAGATAAGTTTTTATCTTTGTTTTAAACTATTTTTGGTTTTAATTGAGACTTCTTGTTGGTTTGACAATGATTTCTACTTTTAAACTAAAGTATGATATTGTTTTCTCCATAGATTATGAGTAATTTTCTTTATCTTTCTCCTTAAAATGATAAGTAATTAAAGTGTTGGATGGAAGTTGTTGAGAGTATTAATCTTTAATGTTAAAAGATGTTGTGATGATTTAATTCCATGCACTTCATTTACTTCTTGTTCTGGCCCATCTAGATGTTAAAATTTGTTGTGAGAACATGCAAGAATCAGGATGGTATTATCTCAGCCAACAATTGAAAAGAATCACATGAGATTGTATGAATGATAATGTAGTTCATATGATTGAGTGCAAATAAATAGGGATATAATCTTTGAAGTGTGTAGAGTTAGAGGACTTTAGAGTGACAAGCTAAAACCCCCAACTTGGTTAATTGTTCTAGGTTTTGATACGAGATGTTAGCCGCAGGTGGAGGGAACCTAAGGAACTCTAGAGTGAGAGCTAATATCTTCCCTGTCTAGCTGGTCTTCAAAACTATTCAAACTTTAAATTAGCCAATGTTCTTTATAACATCTCTAGTAAGGGTAAAGAATAATATTCCTCCTATTTGACACAACACAATTTAAATACCTCCACAATAGAATTCCTATACTTATTACTGATTCATTATAAGGAGAAAAATATTTCTTATTCAGTGTTTTTCTTTTACATAAACTCAAGTTATCTTTAGTAAGTTTTTATTTCAAACATTAAAAATACCAAAAACAGTTCAAATTTCATTCTTATGATAAAAACTATAAGTTTAAGTATTTGCCTTTTTAAAGTAGAAAGTTTGGTTACTTTAATTATCACATACTGTAAACAATCTCTGTGGGTTTGATATTCGGGGCTTAATAAAAAAGTCTTATATTACTTGATGACGATATGTATACTTGCGTAGTATCCTAATATATATTAAGTTAAAAAGTTAAATTCTTATTTTCTCCAGGATCAAATTTTTGTTACTATTGCAAAATAATGAAAGATAAGTGAAAAATATAATCAAATACATTGTTATACTGTTGCATATAAACAGTCGAGATCACTTAACATAATATTTTTTACCATTTATATGTTATCTATTTCAATAGTGAATTATAATCAGGGAGAGATTATAAGTGATTATTTCACCAATTTTAGAATTTATGTAAACTATTTTGTTGATCTCAAAAGAAATAGAATTATTATGTTGGTTTATATCACAAGTAATATTAGATAGGCACAAATATCTAACAAATAGTGAGATATATTTTATATACTTATATATATATTTTTTATTTTTTAACATTACTATAAAATTATCATCATGAAATTAAAATGGAGATTGATATCATGAGCTTATATAACCCATTTTTGATTCATTAGTGAGTTGATTTAAGCAAGCCTTATGTGTCATCATTTGATAACTTGCTGACTATTTTTTATCATTCTATTATTAGTAACCATATAAACAATGACAAATCTCACCACACTTAACACACTAGTTGCTTGAAGAGATGTTTGTGACGACAATTTCAACACATCAAATGAATTAAAACGATGATCTGCAGTAGAGGTGTCAATTTGAGTGTGACACAAAAATGAAATAACAAAGCTTTAGTTAATTCAAATCCAACCCATTTATCTAAGGCTTTGAGAATCTTAACATATACATGGTTAAACATGACACAACTTGGAAAAAAAAAATACTTGTGTTAATTTAGCTTTAACATGACTTGAAATTATATGATTTCTTCATTATAATTAAAATTTTAAAAAAATGTAATTTAATGAGTTTTAATAATAATAATAAATTAAATTGATTCATTCATTATTGGAGTTGACTTAAACCTAATGCAATTGATTTTTTTTCTTAGGTCATTTAGTATTAACACTCCTAATCCTTGCTTTTTGTAGTTTGTGTATATTTATGCATTCTTCATAATAAATTAATTAAATATGATGCAAATGAAATAAAATTTTATATGTATAATATATTTTCTCAAAATGTGTTTTAGATATTATTTAATTAGTTCAAAGTTCTTAGAAATTTATTATCTCAAGTTAATATTTATTTAACTTGCAATCAACTGACTATGCATGCTAAATTACATTATTAATGTATAATTTATGATTATATGACTAAAATTTTCAGCATGATGGACATTGATACTCATATTTTTAACAGATTTATTTATTTCTAAAATTTCCTTTTATCCATTTTATATTAAAAAGTTATTTTATATTTTAATTATACAATTATTTAAACAAATACAATAAATAATATTTTCATTAAATTCCTTAATTTAATTAAATAAGTAATAAATTTTTTTGTCAATTAATCATAATATTTATGGCTTAATTTTAATTATTTCTCACTACTTTATATTAATTAGATAAGTAATATGACTATTGAATTTTGGTTTAAATCTTATTTTGATAGACTCATTAAAATTTTACTTGTGATTTGATGTTTGATATTATATGTTTATGTTATAAACATATCCAGTTGTAACAAAAATAAAAATGACATATTTATTAAAATTCTTCATAATAGATGCCATTATAAAATATTCATAGATATTTCTGACTTGGATTTTGTTGCAACATAATATGTATAAAATGGAATGTAGCGGAATCCTAATTTAAGTGGTAGTAGATGTAGCATGGTTCAATGTATAATTACATAAGAAAATTATTATATCCTTGATCTTTAGTTAAAAATTACTAGCTTGAATCATTAAATTGTAGGTTCGATGATTTATATGTTTGTATGATTATTGATTGTTTATATTATCATGTGCTAATGATCAGTAAAAGTGAACATTTTATTATGCTTAAATTGGTCATCACTCTCTTTCAAGCATAATTCACATAATTTCTTACTTATCTTATGAAAATATTTTCGAGAGGCTATAATGTTTAATAATTTTATCAGCTAATCATATATAGTCAAGTTAATAAATTACATGGTGAATAGTCATACCCTTAGTCATTTGCATTCACCTTAGATCATTTATATTTCTCGTCATGTGAATTGAGTTGTGTGATAATCAAGTGACACATTTATGTAATGGCTTATTATCACTTCACTTAGAATAATCAATCATATGCAATCACTTACATTTTCTTAGTTAAACTTATAGATTAGTTTATTTGGATAACATTTTGGGTATTAATTTATTTGAGTACTAGCCATATTTTTTTTTTATGCTTAAGCTTCACCACTCCCTTTATAGCATCACACATATTGTGTACACCTCATAATCCTAACTTTTAGACTTATGTGTGTGCTTGTTGGAATGCTTGTTTATTTATATTTCATATGCTAATTTAAAAGTTAGGAATTGATTGATTTTCCAAAGAAATCCTAAAGTTTTGGCTCAAATCTAACTCTATCCCTTCTCTTGATATGCCATTGTATCAATCATTAATAATACAAAGGGAATCCTTCAAGTTTTTTAATTAGTAAATAATGAAAATGCTTTTATAGTTGGCGCTGATAAAAAGTTTAGGCTAGGGTTGATATTATGGGGGTTGTTAGCCTATCTAGGGATAAAATTTTTTTTTTTTTATGTAGGGTTGCTTGGAAGGGAAGAAAAACTTCAAATCAGAGGTTGGTAGGTCAATCAGATAAGTGTTAAAGGATATATGGACTTTAAAAGTGAGTTGGTCATTGTTCATAAGGAACTTTTTTGTTTTTACTTTTGAGAGAGAGTTTGGTTTTATTTTATGGGGGGGGGGGGGAATTTAAAGCCTTAGAGAGTGAGGAAGAATTAGGATAACAAGTACTGAAGAAGAGAAGGATATGCTAATGTTGTCAAACCTTAATTATATTTCGTTGTATTCTAAATCCTAAGTATTGGATACACGTAGTCACACTTAAAGCACCTTTTTTGTGAAATCAATCTAAGGCTTTTTTTTCTTTTTATCAAATGATCAAGTAAGAGTAACGCATGGAACAACAAGATGAGATGAGAACTTATACTGAAATATATTAAATTTCGCTCCATAAAATCCATCACAAAAGGAATGTCGTCAACCCTTTTACAATTCTGGAAATAAATTAATAACTATAATCTTTAAAAAATTTGATTGTAATTTGAAGTCCTTAATTTTAGATTAGTAGAGTGTTTAAGAAGATGTTCTTAGTATTTAAATCTTTTTAATGTTTAAATGATTTCCCCCAATATTTCTTTTAATTTTCCTTGTTAGTGATTCCTCTAGTATTCTTAATAAAGCTCTTTACCATTCATTAATTTTATGCTAAGAAATTAAAAAAACAATCTATCTAATTAATTATTTCATTCATTACATAATTATATAAGGTTGTATACTTAAATCATCTTCCCATAATATGAAACATTAAACCATATTATTTTATGGTATTAAAAAAATCTATCTAAATTTATCATTTGCAAATCACCTATTCAAATTATGTTGATTCACATTAAAATATTTTAAGTCAAACTTTGATGTCCTAATTTATAGACACGTACTAATAAGAGAGAATTCACTCGAAATTTTCAAAATAATAATATAGCCTTATTTCAAAAATGGAACTTCTTAAAAACTAAAAAAAATTAAAAAAAATTATTTTATTTTTTTGGTAAAAGAAAAATATCATATCTTAAAAAAAGCTAAATAGCATATACCAAATCTAGCAATTAAAAAAATAGAATTATAAAAAATAGATTAAATTTATTAAGCACTTATTCTAATCATATTTATCTATCTATTATGATTTAATTAAATAATAGAATTATCTCCTAAATTAATAAAAAATACTTTTCAATATTGAACTGTTTATATAATTATCATTATAAAGTTATATACTATACTATATTATATTATATATGTTTATATATAGAATATATATTTGAATTAACTTGATTATTTTCTCACAAACTTTGTCAAATTTTTAATACATTCTCATCAATTTTATTCTAAACTTGATAATTTTAATCAATTATTAACACTTTCAACATTTAATGATATCATAAACTATTTATTTAATGAATAATTAATAAGCATTAATAGTTTTTGTTTCTCATGACTAGGGGTGAAATTGAGTGAAGCGAACTCGTTAGCCAGCTCGGGCTCAACTTGAAATATGGTTCATGTGAGCTAGATGAGCTAACAAGTAAGCCTGTGTCAACTCAAATCATTAGCTTGTGAGTTGATTCATTGAAAAATAGTTAATATTGATTATAACAAAAATATATTAAAGTCACGATTTTAACTTTAAATTAGTAAAAATGCAAACGAAAAATAGGTTTTTCATTTTACCGCTAGTGTTTTCTTATCATTTATTTCATAATTGTTCGTGTAAATTGTCATTTTATTATAACAAGAATTTGAATTAAATTGCCTTTTCTCTTTAATAAACGAGACGATTCATGGGCTGAATGGTTAGGATTACTTTCGAGCTCAGGCTTGTGCTAGATTGATTAGTCAATCTCAAGTTTAAGCTGGGTGTGGCTCGAGCTCGACTCAACCAATTTGCACTCCTACTCATAACCCATATATACTAAATAGATGATTAATGTTGTATTATTATTATTATTATTATTCTTCTTCAGAAATTTGGGTAAATTTAATTATAAATATATTCATATCATATATGTAAGATCTTAAGCTGAGATTATTTTAATTGAAAGACCAAATTCTCCATTAATAGGCTAATGTTACCCGTATATATATTTAATTATTACATAATATATCCGTGCAGCATAGAAGCACCGAGTTTCACCTTCTTCTCTACGAGGTAATGCAACTTCTTTGAGCGCTCACTCTGCTAGGGTTTTGGTTTCTTTTATGAGAACTGTATCATATTGTGCTTTTGTTATCAAATCAGTGGTCAATTGTTATCAACATGTATGTATTGGTGTTTTTGTTCAATTAAAGTTTCAATTTGGGAGAGTTACTCATCTTGTAGTTTTTTTTAGTGAATTTTTCGAGGAATATTTTCTTATTTCTGAAGAAGATCTTTTTGAGTAGCCTATATTTTTCCATAGATTGTCGTTCCGTATAGTTAAGGACCATGGTTAATGATCTTGCGCTTTATCTTGGTGAATGTTCAACTTTTGGTTAGGGCTGGATAACATTTGCAGAACGGGACCTTCTATAAAGAAGGAACGATCTCTAAAGCTGGTTCAAAGCCCTAGAGAACTGCTAGTACCCGGTGAACTCTTATAGGCCGTAGGGGAAGAGAGGGAAATGGTAAGGAGATTTGAACTTGTCTGTTTTTCATTTTGAATGTGGAACCCTTTAAGAAGCTAGATCTTTACGTTGTATCAAGCGTGCGGGTTAGTTATAGTTACGGATTTGATAGAGAACTTGTTTAATTTGTTCTATAGAATTACTTAAGCTATGTCAAAGAATGGTATGCGGTATGTGAAGTTTCCAATTTTTTCATGGTTGCTTAACATGTGGTTAAGGACAGTGGTGGAACGAGGGATCTTTTAAGGGGCGTTTGGCTGCAAGTAGGTTAGTAAATCTAATAAACCGTAAATCCACTCTACCGCTAGATTTAGTAAATTTGGATTTAAGTAGAATCAAAGGCAAAATTTGGGACCCTAAATTTTAAAATTCATAAATTCATGAAACTCCTATATTTAATGTTTGGCTGGATTTAATAAATCTCGTGATAATCCTATTAAAAGGCTCTACCAAACACCCCCTTAAAGCTAGAGCACAGATTAGCTTTATAAAAAAACTATCTCAACATTTTTCATCTAAGTTTGTGATCGATATTGGCAAATTGAAATTTTTATATTAGAATTGGTTAATAAAAAAAATATAAAGTATATCATGATCGAAAAAAAAAAATTATAATTTATATCTAAGTTTGTGAATATATTTTTATTAATTTCGTTAAATATTTTTTTTTCTATTTAAGTGACTAATACATCATTCATTTATTAATCTCTAATTCTATTTTGCGCTCATTTTTTATAATAATCATCCTTTCGACACTTTTTATAGCAACGAGTAAAATTATTATAAGCTTCAAAAGCTTGAAAATAAGAATATATAAAGTTGTCTTTTTTGCTTTGGATGGATCATTTGCTCTTTTAGAAATTTTAATATTTTTATGGATGAACATTATACATTAGATCACATACTGCTAATATAAATTTTCAGTTCATTATCAAGAAGTATTAAATCTATTGAATTTAAATTAGTTGGATGGAAGTGTGTCATTTTGATTAACTGGTCTTTTATTGAATGCACTAAGTGGATTAATTGAATTCAAATGTGCGACTGACAAACAATTATATATCTGCCTATGTCAAAAGATTATTTAGTTTTTGAAGTTTTATATAAATGATAGTGCAGAACATTTCAACTTGAAAATTATGTGAATTTGTTATGTTTTCAACTTTTAATATCAATCATTATGATTTTATATCAGCTTACATGTACTTAATACTATCATTGCTATTTTTGTTATATTTGGCTATATCTTTTTGAGTTGTTTGACTTTCTAATTTTTTCTTAAACAATAGTTATATTTGATATAAAATATTTGGAACGAATCTATTTAATAATGCTATAAATCCTGACCATTTGATTAACTTCTTTCCAAAATGCTTTCGAACAACTTTAAGTTGAAGTATTAATCTATTTCAAAAATTTTTGTATAAAAGTATTTGAATTGTGATTGAAAGGCCCACTCATTCTTTTATTTTCAAAACAAGCTCTGAACATTGAATCTAGCAAGCATTTGGCACAGCTTATGTTACTAAAAGGACTCTTTTTAAATTATGTGTTATAGATTTATCTTATGTTACAAAAATGCCTCTCTTTAAATTATTTGTTATAGATTTTGCTCGAGCACTGCTGTTTGATTTTGATGGCAAAAGTCATGAGTTGGAGTCTTGTTTTTGAGCTTCTATGTATAGAATGAATGCAATATATAATTAGTTTTATTCTATTTTTCTTTAATTGACCTTATTTTTGCAATTGTTATTATGTCATGTTTTTCAATTGAACTCAGTAAGGCTAATGCAGTTTTTGTGAGAGAATTAATAAAAAAGGATTTTGGGAGAGGGGTTAGCGTCCCCTCAGGCCCCCTTGAGTCCACTTTTGGGTAAAGAGATTAACATGTGGACAATTGAAAATTTTGTGTACATAGAATTCATTTGTTGATGTATCCTTCAAGATATTTTTTTGTTTGTTTTTTCTTTTATTTGTGGGAATAAAAACTTCATTCGGTTGACAATTGAATTTCTCGGATGTGAGCTTTGAAAGAGCTTCATGTTGAAGTGATGTTTCGAATGAAGGAAGCATATATTGATATGATCAACGTAATTTTAGATTTAGTATGTATTCAAGAGATTTTCTCTAAAAAGTTTGATGTACCAAATAGGATTTTTTTAATTTTTTTTTGTGTGGGGGGGAGATCAAGCTTTATTATAGACACAAGTTCTTGTGATTAATCAAATCTTAGGATGAGATCTTTGAAACCAATCTCAAGTAAGGAGTTTAGCTTAGCAATCAATTAAAGATGTAATAATCAATACCAATGATCAATGACAATGAGCCTTTAATGATACATAGTAATTTTTTTGTATGTAGGTACTAGATGTAGGGAAGTCCGTTAAATGTATAAGTATATTTTGGATGAGGGACGCACAATTATAGAATAATAGTTGAAGAAATTAGCTTAGAGTATAATTTCACCGATCTCTTAGGCTGCTTGAGTACCAAGGAAAATTATATCCCTAACATTAGGACATTCAAGGGATGAATGGGTCTTAAAATTTTAAAATACAAATCTTTTCATAAGGAAATGAGTCACAATGAGTTATAGAAGTTTGTAGAGCATTAGATAACTTTTAATTTTTTTATAACCTTGGGATTACCGCTCAATGAGTTCTGAAGCAATAAAAAAATAAATATTATATCGAAAATGGATAAAATTTTAAATACTATTTATGGCCAAGGTTCTTCACTTATAATGGAAGATAGGAATGTAGCTTCTGACTCCTTTAATGAGATTCTTCTTTGCAGGAGTTGAGTTAGTTCTAGAAGCCTACACCATGCCCAACCTATGTGAAGGTAAATGAGAGCTTTGAGCTCTATTGAAAGTCGAGTCCAACTTGGAATGAACTTTTCTTCATTGATTTGGTTCAATTGAACCATGCTTGACTTTTAGGCGACTAAAAAGGATTTTCCTTCCATATCTCTGAGGACTCACAAAAAGAGTTGCGGGGGTTGTAACAAATATGAATATGTAATTTACAAATCTGGCACTTAGCGAAATTTGAAGAGCTCGACCATTTAGTGACAATTTGAGATTAGGGTATATTGTAATGTTTGTTCAATGTGAGGGAGAAATTGTTGCCATCAAACGACTAATATTATCATATTGAATGATACAAAATTTTATCTCCAGACTTTTAAGAAGGGATAAAATAATTATGGAAAGTTTTACTTCCTTCGTGCAACTTCGAAAGACACACTACGAAGTGAGCAAAGATTCATTGAAATATGATTTATAGAAAGAATCATATCTCACAAACAAAGGAAAGATAAATAATCTTTTGATTAACATGGGCCAACTTTGGACCACAGGCAAGCACGAATGTAATCTTCTTATTATCGCCACGTGACTTGAAGTTATATAACAAATTCTTTGCTAGAGCAGATCTTTAATAGTTTGGATTGAAGCTTGAAATTGATTGTTTGCATATTAAAAAGGGCACTAAAAAGGCTCCAAAGCTGGAAATAGAGTTTTCTTAGGTGAGTTTCTAGAATTTCATTGCTTTAATAGAGCTACACCGTATAAGGGAAATTATGCCATCCCTAAGGATTTAAACATATCCCGCCATTAGCATCAGTAGGTGATAATTTGATAGCACTTAAAAGGATTTCTCTAAATGATTTGAGGAGCCAACTATAGTTTGTCTTGTTTTGGGGATCAAGAATTTTTATAGGCGTGAGCTTCTTAGTTAATTGCATCTTAGGGCATGATGGTTGAGAACATTCTAACTTAAAAACATATCTTATACTTTTAATTAAAAAAAAAAATGTATAATAGGCTTAGGTATCTACTGTTTAATAGGTGGGAATGATGAAGGATCAATGACAATGTGATAAACAATTCTAATGTAGGGGATGGTTGTAATGAAGGCCATAAAAGGTATTATATAGCATCGATAAGGTACATACAATAATGGAAAGTGGTTAAATTACTTGAGGGTTTGATTATTGATGGCACCTACTTCCTAAATGATGCTCAAGGACCAAGGGAAAGATTATGTTTGTGGACACTCGAGAGGAGGAGCTGGTCGTTTAGTTCCCACAATAACTACATATGTAGATAATTTGTCAGCTAGGCAAGGAAAAATAATTAGTAAGATTTACACTCTGGAACATCAAATAACTCTTGAACATTTGAGGGCCATGAGGACTACAACTCCATGATTCGTGCTAGGATAAATCTATGATTGTTATTCAAATAGAGGTCTTTTGACTTTAAAATGGAAAACAAGGAAGGTGGCTCCTTTCTCAAAGTTTTGAAGGCCCTACCATGGCTTAGTAAGTAGCTTGAAAATCATAGAAAGAGGAGTCTACAGAGTTGATAGTTATAATTTTCATATTGAAGCAAATGGGGAAGCCTCTAGGCTTATTTGATTTTACACTTTGGTGTGCCTTGAACTTTTTAATCATCTTTAGGGGAGAGAGGAAGTGTCAACTCTACTTTCAAGGGGAGAAAAAAAAAGGAGATTTTGAGTAAAAGTGATCTAAGAGGAGGGAGGGGTTGTTGATAGGAGAATTAGACGTTAAAGAGTACGGATTTGAATTGAAAATTTTGAAACAAGATGAAATCTATGTCCTAAATACCCTCTTGGTTCGCCTCCTTTCCTCTTTTAGCTTCAATAGGAGAATCCAAAATAGAGTTTATGCTTTCTTGCTAAGTGGTGTTTACCCTCTTTTGATAATGATGGGGTGATTCAGGCGAATTTAGGAAGAACCGGTAGCTTGTTGCTCATTTTTAAGGCCTTAGGCAAGTAGGAGGTTGTCCTTCGGCATCAAGATTTTGTAAACAAGGACATGGATTCCAATTAATTAAGTTGATGTGATACAAAGTGGGCCTCATCAGTGAGTTCTCTGTTCTGTTGGTACTAATAGGTAAAATTGATAATAGGTCTTGAGAAGGGAAAGTCGATAATATGTTCTAAGAAGGAGAATTTGATGGTATGCTTTAAGTAAAATGATAGTGACAAGAACTCAAGACGAAGGGGTGCTAAACTATTAATATTGAGATGGGTTGGCACCAAGCAATTGGTGTCTAGAAAAATTGGGTTTTGGCCGTCTCATAGAGAGAAGGATTGGATGACAAATAGTTCACGTTGAGAGTGGTTTTTTTCGAGAATTTAAGATGGTTGTTTTTCATAACTAAGGGCATCATTGGTCCATGGGAGGCTGAGTTGTCCCTCTAAGGTTCCTACGTTTCAAATCTATTTTTTTGTGTTAACTGATTGCTTTTGGTTAGGGCTTAATTATGCCTAAGTTTGGGCTAAGTTTTGGACCTTTGGCGTTCCTGTAGATCCTCTTAGGGTTTAGGATCTTTAAGACGTGATTTAATGAGCAAACCTTAAGAAACTATTGATGTAGCACAAATTGAGCAAATTGAGCTTAAAAAAGAAATGTAAAATCATGAAAAATAATTCCTTGGCAATTTGTTGCATAAAAATTGCACAATGGAAGAATAATCACTCGAAATTCAAGCTTGAAATATATAATGAAAACTAGAATTTCATTTCCCCTCTTGCATCGTTAACCACCTCTATCCATTGGAGTTTTTGGATGGTTTCAAACCAATAAAAATAAGCCATAAACATGGTCCAATCAGATTTGAATTGCCCCAATCAATCAAGAGATCTGCAAATATTGAGGGTTATCGCTTTTTATTTAGGGCTATTCAAAAACTGTTTAGAATGCCATTTTTTTTCTCCTATAGCCACTTCTTTCATAATGTTGTAGCTAGATAATGGAAGCTTAGATATGGATTCGATGGTTTTTAATTGGTTAAAATGTTTCCCATTTTAGCTAAAAGTGATTATTAATGCTAGACACTGTAACCATGAATGATTATTAATGAATTTTAAAAGCATTTGATTGTGCAAACTTGTATTGAAAATTTTGGTGGTTGCTCTATTCCCTTAGTGATGCTTGATGGTTGACTCATTTTGGCTTTGCCGGGTTTATACTTTTCTCCTTAATTTGAATTTCATTGAAGAGATATGTTGTTAATTTTGTAGCACCTCAACATTTAGCCTACAATTTATTGTTAGATTTTAAAATATAAATGTTTGAATAGTTAGTTTTATAAGTACATCAATTTCAAATATTTCAAGTCACTTTAAAGGAAAGAATGCGGCCTGGAACTTGTTTGGTTGCACATAATAGAAATTCAAAAGTGAGAGATGATTCAGATGAGCAAAGTAAGACTGTTTTAGTTGTTTGGTAGTCAAGAGAATTGAGAAGTGACTCCTTTCTCTTTGAAGTCATGTATAAGGGTTTTAGCCATTTAATCTCTAGCTATTTGCGTAGAAGTCAATTGAAGGCGACTAAATATGATACTCTTGCCTCATTCGCACTGTAAAGTCCTAACACGAGACACACACACACACACACATGTACATGCATACAAACTTGATTTTATAAATTTTATGTTATATGAACCATCCTCATCATTTGACTCATCCCATTCTAATTCATTATACAATATATTATAGTATGCATCACAATTATAAAATGATATAAAATGTATTTTATAGTTTATTAAATAATAAATTATACTTTGCATTATCCATTATATTAACTATATTAATATATATAAAAAAAGTTTTTCATTAATGTCCTAACTTTTTATTTTATTGTCATAAATTTCGTATATAACGCAGTATATTTTGTTTAGGGCATAAATCCATTCTTACAATCTACAAAAATGTATCATACAACAAATAATCCATGTATACACCCATGTATGTACTTCTATTTATGTGAATTCATTTGTGGATGTGTATATATCTATATATGATGCTTATATCCATTTTAGACAATCGTCGAGTGCCTCTATTTGTAGATACTTGTTTCAGGGTTACTTCATAACAAAAAAAAAAAAGAAAAAAAAAGAAGTATCTCTTACCTGATAAAATTAAGCAAATTTCTCAAAAGTGGTTTCCCTAACTTTCACTACTTGAAGTGGGCCAAAATTAGAAAACAAAAGATCTTATTTGTTGCAATCTAATTGATAATAATTTTGCATGCTACAATTTGTATGTTATACATTAATTTGTGAAGAAAAAAATAAAATGAACAAAATATATTTTCATTCTCACAATCACTGCCTGAACCAAACTCAAAAATGCTAGTCTTTTTGTCCAATCTTCAACTTCAACAATTTCCATTCATTTGAAAGATTAGTTTAAATAAAAGGCCCTGCATATAATATCTACTATTAGCTCTCTTTTCTCTGTTGCTTGTTTCTTTCTAAATTCAATTTATTTCACTCGAGCAATTTGTAGGTGCAAAAGTGAGTCACATTGAAGTTTCTTTTTAATATTTATTTGTTTCTGTAGTAACTTAGTTTTTGGTTACTTTATTTTTATTTTTGTTTGAATTGCAATGAGGTTCGTTTTTATGACCTTCAAATCAAATTCTTATTATTTTATTATTATTATTATTATTATTATTATTATTATTATTATTATTATTATAAGTAATATTCTTGACTATCTTCTCATTAAATATTTTGAGCTGTTGGGAAGAGTAAAAAACCAAATTTGAAAGTGATTTTTTTGCCCTCTCATTTTCCACCTTTTTGAAAGAACTCATTCGATTTAGTTTCAACTTAAAACACTCCAGCTTACTTTTAAAAATTAAATCCAACCATCTAAGCACTCAAAATGAATCAAATTGGACCTATACTTTCTAACACAAGATATGCCATGCTTTATATCATGTTTCATATACTTCCTGCATTAAACTGATAAGTAAAGAAACAAAGCCTCAAAATCCCATTTACTTTCCACAATCACCGCCGAGTCCGCAAACCACACCCTTACACCCTCCTTTTATTTACATCCAATTATGAATTCATCCTTATCTTCTTCAATGAGGTTTGTTTTTCGTCAGCAACTGTCCTGTAATATCACAAGCAAGCGCTTCATTCGGCACTTTACTTATGAGTTCAACTCCTTCAGCCAAAATTATGCCCATACCCATGTGCAAATGTGGCTCTATGTGGCAGTGAAATGCCCAAACTCCAGGGTTGTTTGCAACAAATCTTATTGCCGTCCATCCATAGGGAAAAATCACAACTGTATTCCTCAGCGGCGGATTCCTGAGATTAAACTTAGATGTGCAGTTTTTTCTAAACTTTCCATCACCGTGACCAAGGACCCAAAAGTCATGCCCGTGCAGGTGCCATGGATGTATCTCGCTCACATTCCCAGACAAAGCATTCGTGTTCTGAAGCACTACATCAATAGTGCTGTTGAACTCGATTTTGTAAACACTGCTTCCTTTTGTTGAGTTTGGATTAATAGGGGGCTTCATCACGTCGTAGTCTTCCGAGAAATTCTCCGGCGGCTTTCCAATGTTCTTCAAGCTATACCTCATCGATCCAAGGTACGGTATTGGCGGAAGAGCCAACGAGACATTGTTGATCGACCATTTAATATATCCGTCAATTTTGTTCTGGGTGTTAAGGAGGGAAATCATTCTGTCGGAAGTGGGTGGAGGCGCCGGCGTGCCATGCATTGCTAGTATTTGGTAGTAAAATGCTTTGCTATGTGTATAATCATTCCATTGTGGCGTGACAGGAGGGTTGGAAGAGGGTAACATTGAGAGGGAGTTAGGATGGTAGTTTAAGATGGCTAGAGCTTGTTGGGTTTTTGGAAGTCTTCCTCTAATACCAATCGAGATCCAGTAGTTTAAAGATGAATTTTGATCGGTTCTGATGAGGATGGAGTAAGTTTCGCCCGAGTAGACGTCCATGTCGTTCACGGTGAATGGTTTCACATAGTTTCCATCTGCTTCAACCACTGTTAAGTTGTGATTCTGTGGAATAAATGTGGCTTAGTAGATGAATGTTAATGAGTAGAACTTCCAGAGATAGTTTTAATGTCTAAGCTGTGTGTGAATATATAGGAATTGCTGCAAATTTGAGCTTATCAATCCAGTAAAATTACCAATACTGACTTATAACACAGAATAATATGTGACAAATGAAATTTTTGTTACGGAAATTGTTTTATAATTCTTTTTCTTCATGAATTATGAGCATCCAGCTGCGCCTAGCTAAGCTTACTTTTTATATGAAATAGTTCACTTAAGAAATTCAGTTGAGAAGCTAGCTAGCTACTGTCCAACCTATTTTGTTTGGAAAATGATTACTAGCTGTTAGGCAAATAGAACATATACTTTTTTTCCTACTTCTGTTTCATCGCTTGAAATATTCTAAAATCTCCTGATGACTTTTTCTATTTCTTTCCCTCATGTTGGCATGCAAGGATGATTTACTCATTTTTTTTATGTTATGTTTATATGCATATTAATCAAAAGGGTAGCGTGCGAAAATGGTCCCCCGACTATTTACTTGGGCTTATTTTAATCCTAGAGTCCACAAAAATGCTGAATTAGTCCCTAGACCTTTTTTTATTTTTTTGGCTGAAATAGTCCCTAAAGATGATTATTTTAACCTCATTAAAAAATTCTGGGGTTTAATTTGACAATTTTATAAACTCTAGGATTAAAATGGGCCTCTACAAAGTGTTGGGCCTATTTTGACACTTTTCTCCTAATTAAAGCCCGAAAGCCTCCATCTGATATCCATACCAAGATTCTCAAATAAAGTGACATGTATATTCTACTAGGATTCCACCCCTTTCTTTCTGTTATTCAGGTTTTCTTTATTCAAGATCAAATTTATTTACTGAGACTTCTGCAGGAAACATGAACTGTTAACATTTTTTATGATATAAATAATAGATTGGTTGAAGTGGAAAATGTTGACCTAATACTTGTTAAATTCAACGAATAAATGTAGCCGGTTATTTTAGAAAAGCAAATTGAGCTTCCATTAAATCATCTGTTACCTCTATTTTGTATTTTTCTGGAGCATATGAATTAATTTCCCAAAAATATTCATTCCCGTGCTTAGTTTCATATCATCATTTGATATTTTCTTACAATTTTTTTTCCCTTCGTGGCATCACTGTGAACAAACTGATAACAATTTGATATTCATGCAACTATCCATCTTTTATGATTATTTGTGTTGGATTATATCAAACCTCAATGGTTAAATTACAAAAGTCAAAGAAATATTCCTAATCATAAACTCCCATAATCAAATCTGGATGGGTTTAGCAGCGGTTGAGTGATTTCAACTTTATTTTCTTTGCTAAAAAAAATGAGCGCTAGCTCTAAGATTTCATGAGCCGTGGGGAGTTTGTGGTTGCAGTTCCTTGCATTTTTTCAGAGGGATAAAGGAGATCATTAATCAAGTTCTTTTCTCAAGCTTTGCTTTTCTCTACATTTAGTGAGTTCTATATTATTCTCCTTGTTAGTTCTGTGAGAAGAGGATTTGTTATACTTTGTTTCTCTTCTTATTTTATACTTCTCCATACATTTGATAATGGATTTATTTGTGCCTCCTGGCCCTATATTTGTATGTCATTCTTAATTTAACCAATTAAATCATGATGCTCTTATATTTTTAATTGTATTCTTATTTTCATATCATAGTTATATGTATGGTGTTAGTTCTATTTCTTATAGGTTAATTCAATTGCTCTTTTTGGCAATCTTAAATTGATTCTTTGGTCAGTTCTATACAACAACATGATATCCAAACTTTAGCCATTTTGAATCATGGAGATGGTTTCATCAAAACTTTCTATCAGCAATACAAATTATGAGTTTGTGAAATTTAGTCGGAAAAATGATTGCAAGATCTTGATGATATAGATGAGAGTATCTTTGTCCAAAGAGAGTTAGTTTGGTCATATTTTTGAAGTGGATGATTCCATAATATCATGGATGTAGAGATGGATTAGAAAGCCCTCTTTATTCAATATATCTTAGATTGGAAGGCATTCCTGTTTGAGATGTGGTTGATCAAAGTATTGTACATGTATGGGAATCTTCTTAAAAGATTAGGCCATTTCCATCCTTCTCTATTTGAAGTAGAATTTGTTTGTATTTAACATGAAAGATGACACATCATTGCAAAAGCATTTAGATGCATACCAAAAGGTTATTGTTGGATCTAGCAAGTATGGATATAAATATTGAAAATGGTATTAGAGCTTTGATCTTACTATGCATTCCATCATTCATTAACAAGCACATTTTCTCTATTTTGCTATATGAAAATGACATTATTTTCATGATAAATGTGAAGTATGCTTTTCTATCAGATGAGTTGAAATATGTGTAAGGAACAAAAGCCTAGTTGAGGGCTTATTTCTGTGGACATATAGATTATGTCATATATGGCTTGGGCATATGTCAGAGCGAGCCGTAAATGAGATGAGCAAGGGAGGCTTGCCTTTTGGTTAGGTGATTAGAGTTTTAAAGTTCTATCCTTTTTGTTTTTATGTTAAGCATCATAAATTAAAGTTTTCTATTGGAGTGCATAGAACCAAGAGTACTATAAACTGTGTTCCTTTTGACTTATTGTGCCCGACAGTTTTAGATTAAAATGTGGGTTTTGATACATCCTTAAACTAAGTTAGGCACGAGTTTCTTATGCTCAAGTTAAAAAGATATATTTTAGAAAGTGAAAGACATATTGAGAAGTAATAAAAGAACAAATGAGGATTAAAAAAAGCTTAGAAGTTTATTTTGTTGAGTTTGAGATCTTTTGTCAAAAGGATTACATTGTCAAACATAAGACTTTAGTGGGTAGGATCATAAGGGAGAGGCTCAATTTTGAAAAAAAAATGAATTATGGAGGTCTAAATTAGAGTTTAAAGGCCTTCGTTTGAGTAGATTTGAAACTGAATAAATGGAATATAATTTTACTATTAGTGGATGTAGTGGCAGAGTTGCCACAGTGGGTGATCAAATTATTACAAGGGGTGAATGTTTTAGATATCTGGGGTCTATTGTTTAAAGTGATGGTGATATAGATGGGGTTGTTATTAGTAGAACTCAAGTTGGATTGTTTAGGTGGAGGCATGCATCGATTTATTGTGAGATAGAAAAATACTGCTTAGACTTAAAGGAAAATGTTACAAGATGGTGGTGAGACCTGAAATGCTTTATGGCACAGATTGTTGGCCTCTAAAAGAAAAGCATTAAACTGAGGTATTTGTTACAGAGATGAGATTGCTTATGTGGATGAGTGACTCGACACTTAGAGACAAAATGCAAAACGAATGCATCCGTGAAAGGGCTGGTGTAGCTCTAGTGGCATATAAGATTAGAGAGAGTTGTCTTAGATGGCTTGGTCACATTAAACGTTGGCCATTCGATAATCTGATTAGGAGCGTAGATATTTTAGATTCGACTTATGTTAAGAAAGATAGAGATATGCCTAAAAAGACTTGGGTATGTTGTATAAAAAATTATTTTAATTTATTAAAATTAAATGAAAATTTGACACTTAGTAGGACACAATGTAGAAAAAATGATTCATGTAGCCAACCCCACTTAGTGGGATAAAGGCTTGTTGTTGTTCGTTCGAGTACAAATTTGTTGTCAAACCCTATTAAAACTGCATGATTTTTAGTGAATGGTCATTATTATTTTCTAATGGTCTTTGATTGAACTATTTATGCTAATGCTAAGGAGGATATGCTATACTCAAGTTTTATAAAGCATAAAATTTTTTGGTATGTAGATGAGTTAAAAGGATATAAGGTGTTTTGATGCCAGTCACTTGGAGTTTTAATTGGTACGGATGACAAGTTTAATGAGCTAGAAGTTTGTGTAGATTGATGGTTTATAAGGAGGTTAAAATGCAGATGTCAAATTTGAGATTGAGCAACAATCAAATGATAGCTCACATAGTAGCTTATTTTACCTAACCGATGAAGAGGTAACATACCATGGCCAAAATAACATATTGCTTCTTATAAGGTTAAAAAGCATATTATAGCACCTTAGAGATTTCATTATGATGATTCCTCTTGTACCTATATGGTTGCTTATGCTATAAGTGTTTTAGAGTTGTTGTGATCAAAAGTAATCAACTAACTGGTTAGGAAGCTGACAATGTTGGAGAATCAAAATTGTGCGGACCAAAGGTCTTTGTAGAAGAATAACTGTTGGGATTTATTTTAACTTGAAAAAAAAAATTGTTGGCTATAAACAGATCTTCAAGTGCGAAGGAGCTAATGGTTAAAAAAAAAGGAGTTCATGGTGAAGACATAATTTGATACAAAGCCTGCTTTTCTGCAAAAGGGCTGCAATCTGAAAGAAGGTATGAAGTTTAAAGAGAATTTTTTACCAAGCATTACTTTTTTCACAATACATTGGCAAAGGTTGGTGTGTTGAACAATTAGATTTGAAAATAACTGTTCTCAATAGTGATTTGTTTGAGGAGCAACTCGTCAAGCAATGGTTTAGGTTTGACGATATCATAATCCATCACGAGTTTATGAGAAGCCCATTGTATAGTTGTGTATAGCAAATAGTTGACAAATAGATCTTATGCATATTTTCTATTGTATGTTAATGATATGTTGATTATAGTAGAGATATAGCCTAGATCTAGAAAATGAAAGCTGATTTATGTGCAATATTTGGATGAAAGATTTTATTGCTAATAAAAAGTTTTTTGGGATAGTCAGAAATAAAATTTAATATATATATATATATATATATATATATATATATATATATATATATATATACTTGCACTATATTTCTGGCACAATAAAGATATGCTGGGAAGACAAAAGGAAGATTTGACTTGCAAACTATAACGCTTGTTAGCTTGCTAGTAGTTTTCATTTGGTTGTTGCTCCGTAGTCACAAGAAACGAAATATATCACTCGAATGTCCAGTATTAGTGCTATTGGGTATGCTATGTTAATTTTGTGATTCAATATATAGATAGACCTTACATTCTGCCATTGCAGGCTTTTTTTTTTTTTAGACCTGCAATGCTTTATGGTCTAGATTGCTGGCATGTGAAAAAAAGCATAAAATTTAAGTGTTATTGAAATACAATGTTTAGGCGGATGAGTGTCTTTACACTTAAAGACAAAATGCGAAACAAATATATTCATGAAAGGGTTACAGTAGCTCTAACGGCAGACAAGTTTAGACAAAGTTGCCTTAGATGGTTTGGTCATATTAAACATCGATCATCTGATGACACTCTTAGGAGAGTAGATATTTAAATTTGAGTTATGTTAAGAAAAATAGAGATAGACCTAATAACACTGGGGCATATTGTATAAAAAATGTTCTTAATTTATTATAATTAAATGAAAATATGACCTCAATAGGTCACAATAGAGAAAAAGGATTCATGTAGCCAACCCTACTTAGCGGGATAAAGGCTTTCTATTGTTGTTGTGATATATGGATAGACCTAATCGAGCTTACTCAAAAAGCAATGAAATGAATTTTAAGGCAATTTAGAGGCAGGATATATTATGGTTTAATGTTTAATAGGGATGGATTAGATTCAGTATTGTGGATTTTTTTAATCAAACTATTTTATTGATCTTAGCATGAAGATGTTTTACATTAGATATGTCTTTAGCATTCAGGTGTGCTATTAGATTGAAGGCTTACCTTTTAAGTTTTTTATTAGTATGGTACAGTAAATAACACTTTATGAAGATATTAAAGAAACTACTTAGTCGAGAGGCTAATTTGAACACTTTAGTTTGCACTGTGATTTTTCTTAAGAGAAGCAAATATATTGATGTTTATTATCACTTTATCTGAGAAAAAAAGTATTGATAGGGAAATCTATGTTCAAAAGATATGATGACTACCAAGGTTATTCTTGTTCTCAATTTTAGGCAGTATTTGGCCTTGATTTGTTTATGGCAGCTCTTGATCCTTTTTTGAGACTTGTTTTGCAAGTAGAAAAATTTGATAATTTGACTAGACTTACTGATTTACTTTGTTCTTAGATGATACGAAGGATTCGAAATATGAGAGAAATTGTTAGATTGTAACTTACCTTAGTGCTATTTAGCAAATTGCAAAACTCTCATGCTATTCATATCCAAATCTCCTGGAACTAAATCTGGATGAGTTAGTCTCAATTTAAATAAACGCAACGTGTTTTGTAGAAAAAAAACAAATTCTGGATGAGAGTCATGGAATGCAATTAGGATTTTCTTAGAGCAGGAGTGAGGACATGTCCAACTGGATTCTTCATCTTGAGTTTTGTCTCTTTTTGTTTGAGGATTTAGAGCAACAAAGATCATTTAATGTTTTGTGAGAAGAGTGGAATTATTGTTCCTCTTTCTTCACTTTTTCTCCAAGAATCTTTAAGAAGTTTTGGTGTTCTACTTTGTGCTTAGCATTTAGCTTGTAAGAATTTGATGGAATGCTTCTTTGATGTTTGTTTATATGCTTATTCAATTTCCTTATATTAAACTTAGATCTATTATATATATTTTAAGTGGGGGTATATTGATAAAAATATAAGTATTTTGGACATCATAATCATCATATAATCTTATGTAATTTTGTTTTCTGCTTTGATTAGTAATTGAGTATTATATATTGATAATACATTGCCAATTTTTGTGAATTTCTAAGGAATAATGATGTATACATTTTTTTTAGAGGAAGATGTAAGTTTAAATGTACCCCATATATTTTTTCGGGGCACTTACATGCATAACACCCAATTATTATCGATTTACATATCAACATCTAAACTTTTATTTTTACATTTATACAACCCAAAATTTTCATATCACATAAAAAATACCACCATTTTAACTTTAAAAAAAAGTGAAATACCTTTTCATGCATAGGTAAAGTGGCTGTGGACTCTGAAAATTCCGACCTCCACACAGTCTCTGTTTTGTTCTTTCGAGCTTTGAGGGTTAAATTTTCAAAAGACAGATGTTATAGTAGATAAGACACTATCCAGAGATTTCACCCTTATTTTGTGAAGACTTTTTAGTATAGGGTACGAGGTTTTCCATAGGCGCAAGCCTGCCTCTACGGTTAATTACCCCTTTTGATAATAGGAGAGCACTTTTGATTAAGGTTAGTCATTTATCACTAAATATTTAACATGTAGTAGCAACAAACATGTCTTTAAGTTATAAAATCTATCACTTCAAATTTAAAGCGGATGGTGTGAGGAATGATAATAAATCCGATCAAGATTCCATGGTTCTGTCGTCTTGGGTCATCGTGGTCCCCAATCTACTAATCAATAAAGGTAGTCGACCCAACCTGACTGAAAAATCTTTGTCAACAATCATGGATTCTGTCGTTCAAGCGACTCATGTAGATCCGGGGTAGATGTTTATCTAAGGGAACATATATATTTAAATTAACCTTAGCTGACGTAAGGCTTTGTGCCAATCAAATATACCCTTATAATTCGCAACTCAAAAGGTTAAAAAGTCATTAGGGAACATATGGGCTACGATCATAAATATAATATAATTGTCATTTGGCGGCAACTACCCAGTCAGTGGGTTTTAGTCGTAACCGCTAGTTTGTAGTGTTTTTTGGGGGCAAAATCAGGCGGACAGAGAACTCATACCGTGTTCTTAATGCCATGAGAATGCTTTGAGTGTGAATACAGTGATACAATTGATAATTGAGCTGAAGTCAATCAGAAAATTATCACCCTTGACAAACTATTGTTAAGGGTGGATGAAATTTATTTTAAATTTTAAGTGATTGATTTTAACTTGGTTGTTTTGATCTATCCGCTTTAAGTCCTTAAGTGATTAGCTTTAATTTGAATGTCTTGATTTGTCATTTTGATAACTTGATTTGAAAGTTGACCACTTCGGTTGAAGTCTTGAATTAACACGACCTTTATCAGGGATTTAATTGCTTTATTTGAACCTTGTCGACTTTACTTTTTTCTTGTAAAGAGTTGGGTTTATTATTGATACAGAAATGTATGTAAATCTTGTCAACTCTATCCTGTTTAAGTATGATTTGGTTTATATTATTCAAATAGAATTCAAAGCCTAATTTTGTAAATAGACTCATTCAGTTGAAATTTTCTATCAACTTGGTCATCATCATGGATTTTGGACATTTGAAATTTATGGTTGAAATTTATTTTAAATTTATCAATTTTGATATCTTTAGAAAGTTAGTCTTGTCAACTCCAGTCATGATGAAGAGAAGGATCAGACTAGGCGATTTAGACTAATAAATTCTTATCATATATGTTGAACTTTCATTTAAAAAATTACTAAACTCGTTAACTCCAGTTCTTGTGAGGAGGATCAAACTAGTTTGGCGGGCCATACAAATCTTTAAGTACAACTTGGCTCCCCAATTTATGATAATATATAAGTCAAGCTTAGCCCTCAAATTTTGCTATTTCACATTGAAATCAAGCTTAGCCCCTAAATTAATTCATTTTTTGCAAGTCCAAATTATAAAAAATTTTAGTAGCCTCCCGACGTTAACTACTGTGAGGGGGCCTTGGGAGAATGATCAAACCACAAGCCTTAAAATGTGCTATCGGCGATAAAAAAAAAACTTTTGGGTCAGTGTCAGTGTCAGTGTCGTGAGCCACTGCTGTTGGCGATAAAGACTATTTATTTATCAAACAGCCTTAAAATGTGCTATAAGTCTTCAATGTACTTGAAAAAATGATCAAATCACAAGCAAGCTTTTCCCTAATCATATTTTACTTTTCTTGAACGGTACTTAATTCCTAAGAACAGACACTCTAGTTTCCAAGAACAAGTATTTAAATCCCTTAATTTTATAAAAAAATTTCAAACAACAACAGCAACAACAACAAAGCCTTAATCCCACTACGTGGGGTCGGCTACATGAATCCTTTTTCTCCATTGCGTCCTAATTAGTGTCATATTTTCATTTAGTTCTAATAAATTAAGATCATTTTTTATACAATAAGCCCAAACCTTCCTAGGTCTACTTTGCCTTTCTTAACATAAGTCGAATCTAAAACATCTACTCTCCTAATGAGATCATATGATGGCCGACGCTTAATGTGACCAAACCATCTAAGCCGACTTTCTCTAATTTTGTCCGTCACAGGAGCTACACCAACCCTATCACGGATATATTCATTTCGCATTTTGTCTCTAAGTGTAAAGCCACTCATCCACCAAATCATTCTCATCTCGGCAACACTTAACTTAGTATTATGCTTCTCTTTTAAATGCCAACATTCAACACCATAGTACATTGCAAGTCTCACCACTGTCTTATAAAATTTTCCTTTTAGTCTAAGCGGTACTTTTCTATCACACAAAATGCCTGAAGCACTCCACTTCAACCAACCAGCTTGAATCTACTATTAACCTCCCTATCTATATCACCATCGTTTTGAACAACATACCCGAGATATCTAAATCGTTCACACCTTTTAATAATTTGATCACCCAAAGTTGCACTTCTATCACTAGAGCTACTACTACTAAAATTACGTTCCATGTATTCAGTTTTAGTTTACTCAAATGAAAGTCTTTAGACTCTAATGTAGACCTCCATAATTCAACTTTTTTCTGGGCTTTTTCTCTTTTCGTATCCACGAGAAGGATATCATCAGCAAAAAGCATACACCAAGGTACATCCTCCTTTAAACGTCCAGTAAGACCATCCATAATTAAAGTAAAAAGATATGGGCTTAAAGCCGATTCCTGATGTATTCCAACATCAATAGGGAAATATTTGGTCAATCCTCCTTCAGTTCGAACACAAGTAACAACTCAAGTATACATATCTTTAATAACATGAATATAAGTCATATCAACATCATTCTTCTCAAGAACTCTCCAAAAGATATCTCTTGGAACCTTATCGTAAGCTTTTTCTAAATCAATAAAAATCAATTGTAGATTCTCTTTATTATCTCTGAACTTCTCCATCAAACTTCTCAATAAATGTATAGCTTCCATAGTAGACGTGCCTGACATAAATCCAAATTGATTATGAGGAATCTTTGTAATACGTCTTAACCTATGTTCAATTATCCTCTCCCATAATTTTAAAGTATAACACATCAACTTAATTCATCTATAATTTGCACTCTTACGCACCCACCCCTTTATTCTTAAAAATGGGGACCAAAATACTCTTCCTCCACTGCTCAGGCATTTTTTAGTTTGTAAAATAATATTAAAGAGTTTAGAAAGCCAAGAAACTCTCAAATCTCCTAAACATTTCTTTACTTCAATTGGGATATCATCAGGTTCTACAAACTTTCCACTCTTGGTTTTCTTTAAAGCATCCTCAAATTCTTTTTTACTAATGCGACGGTAAAAATAAAATATTTTATTATTATTAACGATATTAAGATCACTAAGGTCGATTATATTTTCATAAACTTTATTAAAAAATTTATCAAAATAAGTTACCCACCTATGTTGAATATCTTTTTATAAGTAAAGTACTTTTTTATTTTCATTTTTAATACACTTTACTTGAGTTAAATCTTTATTTTTCTTTTCTTTTTATTTGGCTAGTTTATACATATTTTTTTAACCCTCCTTAGTATCTAATTTATTATAAAGATCATTAAAAATAGAAATTTTAGTGTCACATATTGCTCTTTTAGATTCCTTGTGGGTTGTTTGATATTTTTACCATTTCTCTAAGCTTTTACATTGAAACCAATTTTTATAACATAACTTCTTACATTTTGTATTTTCTTGCACGTTATTATTTCACCACCAACTATTTTTATTTTAAAATTTTTATATTTTGATTCTCCAAGTACATCTTTTGCTACTTGTTTAATAGTGTCTGTTATTTTATCCCACATAGCATTTGTTTCATCATGAACATCTCAAATTTTAAAATCTTGAATTTTACTCGTAATAATAATTTTATTTAAATTTTAGGTTCCTCCATCTAATTCTACTATGATGAGTCATATTATTCTTTATTTTACAATTCTTCATCTTAAAATCTAGATCTAATAAACGACTTTGAGTACTTAAATCCTCACTTAGAATGATCTTACAATCTTTATAATCTCGATGATCTCTTCTTTTGAGAAAAAATAATCAATTTGTATTTTATTAGACCCATTCTTATAAGTAATAAGATGCTCATCTCTTATTTTGAATGAAGTATTAGTAATAACAAAATCATATGTTAAAGCAAAATTTAAAATAACTCCACCTTCTTCATTAGTCACTCCAAAACCATAGCCACCATGAATATTTATGAAATCTTCTACCACTCTACTGACATATCCATTTAAATCTCCTCCAATAAAAATACTTTCTTCAAGAGGTATCATTTATAACGAGTCTTCGAAGTCATTCTAGAATTTATCTTTAAACCCTATGTCTAAACCTACTTGAGCAGCATAAACTCTCATAACCTTAAAAAACTTAGTATCAATGATAATCTTAAGGGCTATAATTCTATCTCCAACTATTAATTTTTACAACATTATCTTTGAAACTCTTATCTATAATTACACTTGCACCATTTCTAGTATGACTCTTACCAGAATACCAAAGTTTAAAACTTAAGTTATCAATCTCCTTTGCCTTTTGTCCAACTTACTTAGTTTCTTGAATATATAAGATATTAATTTTGCTATGAATCATAATATCAACTAATTTTATTAATTTATCATTGAGAGTACCTATATTTCAAGATCCTACCATAATATTAATTTAATTAGTTTTATGAACTAACTTCTTTACCCGTATCCATCCGTAATGTGTGAACCCCTGCTTATTTGATACTACACTCGGGCGTCAGTGTAGCGGCCCTTGCACAGGTTTTACTGTATTTAAGCTATACAACGCATCGCTTCCAGAGGACACCCTAGGACTTGCACAAAGATCAAAATGATTCATGTCATGATTTTTTTTGATAAGTTTTACGCGATCGAGGCAGGCGAATCAGGAGAGGGGAGGCTTTTGTGAGAGCATCTAGCGTCGGCTTCAACTTGGATAACTAAACACAGGGAGGCGAGAAAGTGGTAATTTCAGAACTCCTTGTAAGCTAAGATCCCATCTGGTGCTGTGAAAACGAGAACCGAAGCTCGATTTGTGAGGCAAGGAGGAAGTATATTGGGGCTTTGACTGAAGTTTCTGCTTTTGGTTTCAAGTTGGTCGCATGAGAGAGAGAGAGAGGAAACAATCATGACTTTTGAAGGGCTTCGTACGCCGCGATCCCATATGTTGAATCCCAAATTGTTTTTTGCAAACCCCGAGAGTTAGAGATGAACGAAGGAGAATGACACAGAGAGAGGAGCAGTGCAAACAAAATTCTATGGAAAGGAGTCGGGGGAATAAGTCCCTTTATTCACTGTTAGACTCCCTATTTATAGAAATCTGCTTACATAGTTATGAAAATGGGGGACAGTTATGGAAACCGTCTTTAATATAATTAATGTGCTAATTAATATCATATTTACATTATAATTGGAATATAGTACGATGATGATTGGCGGATCAACGTGCTTCGGCCTGGTCCGCCGAACCGAACAGCTGTGTGATGATCGTGTCTGCCGAGGTAGCTGGGTCTACTAGTCGCGATTGATCGGCCTTTTAGAAAGCCTTGACTGTTGGAAACGTAAAGAAGTTCGCCAGCTAGATCCATCAGTACTGTAGGTCGATTGACTCGATCAGGCTGTGGTCTTCAGATGATCAGTTTGGATCAAGCTCCTTGAATTTTAATGCTTTGATTGTTGAATGATCATACTTACTCTTCTGATCTCTTTTTGATTCGTGCTGACAATTTTAACACATACATTATTAGTTCTCGAGTTTTTCTGCTCATTGATAGTTGCAATTACGATAAGGACAGAGAAATTATTAAATAATTAGTAACACCAAAATCAAGAGAATCAATAAAACAATTTATTTTCCCTTTGGTTTCGTGCCCAGTGTGCCAGCTATCCTCAGACAATTTGAGGCCTCCCATGGCTGAAATTGCGAGTTCAAGTGGGATGGATCCTGAACTCTTGGCTTAGGCGGGCTTTTAGGTTTCTGCTCTTGTAAAGAAGAAGAAGATTGTAAAGAAAGAAATGGTTGAAGCCCAAATCTGTGGCGATTGATCTAGTCGGCTCGTCATTTGACACCGAGGGATAGCTGCCAAAAAGGCTTTCCTAGGAAAATATGGCGTCTGGGCTCGACATTAATGCGACTGCTGAGGGTCAGTGAGGCTCATTTGGCGAAGGGATTGAGATCAGGGAAAAGAAGCCAGAGGGAGGGTCAATCGATGGTTCTTCCCTACCTTCACTTCAGAAAGACGTAGGTACCTTGTCGCTAGTGAGAGAGATGAGTTCTTGAGAGCTCTTTTTGAAATGACATACTTTTAGGTATGTAAAAATTTTCTTTGATTATTGGCGGGTTTTTAATGACTCTATGACATTATCTTGGACCGCAAATAAATCGGTCGGGTAGGAGGGTCACGAAGATGGCGAGCCTTTGAGAGACATTGTGGAGTCCGTACTCACTGTGGCGGTCAGTTTGCAAGTCGAGTATGCCGAGCTTCTACCTATAATCGCTTCAGGGGGCACCAATTGTCCGACCCTTTGCCCATGATGGGCCCCCAATAGGAGCGACCAGGGTGGTGACAGCCTTCTCTCGGATTCACGGGGCGGCAAGCGGATCGGACCGAACCCACTTAGTGGGTTCGGTCCGTTCTTCTGAGGATGGGGCTGGAGGCTCGGCCGTAGATCTTGTGTGGGAGTTGTCAGCTCGCATGACAACTACAGATTCAGAGGTAGCGACTCTGCAGATGGAGGTCGTCACTTTACACAACGGGTTGGCGGGCGCGAGGTGTAAGCTAGGAGCACTCTGTGAGTCAATTGCCTTGGTCGAGTTCCAGCATGCCTCTGATCGTGTGTATCACAATAGGTTAAGCGGGGAGTTGGTTCTCCGACAGCTAATTCAGAAGTGGTATGTCTTGACCAAAGTCTTAGAGGATCCATTTATAAAAAAGTTCATTCGAGACCTGTAAGAATGTTAGTTAAAATAAAATAATATTCAAATAAGATTTGAAAAGATGTTTAGTGTGACACTTATCATAATGTAACACTTCATTTCATGCGCTCGCCTTATAAATAGGTTGAGGAACTACTTTTATCCGTTGTGTTGTTCGATTTCTTTCTTTGTGCTTCTCAATCCATCTCATCCTTTTGTCTTCCGGACATCTTCTTGGCATGGCTCCCAAGTACTCTTCTACCCTCTTTGGTTCTAGCAAGGCCTCCAATCCTCCCTTTTTGATGGAAAGGCATGTGGAGTAGTCACAGAGGAGGTATGTTTTAGATGGCAACATTGTTCTTCGGGCAATGATAGGATCGACACACACATCAAACAATGTGGGCAAGGATGTGGTCTTCTATCTGGATCAGTTAAAGTACGATTTCCGGTTGCCCTTGTGCGGTGAGCTCCAGATCATCTTCAATACATACAAGTCATTCCAGCTCAGGTGATATCAAATTCCATAGCCGCGATAATGAACTTCATTCTTTTTTGCCATCGAGAGAGCATCTCGTGGTGAATCGACTTGTTTAATTATTATTATTTGCTCAAGGTTGACAAAGTGGGCTTCATCATTTTCTCCGCTGGCAAGAAACTCTAACTCCTTGGAGTTGAAAATAAGATAAATGATTGGAGGAAACAGTTTCTGGTCGGTTCCTGCTCCGACGATTGGGATGTCCTAACCAAATCATCGGAGCCGACGGGCAAGAAGTCCCTTCCAGAGGACACACACATCGCCGAGGTGATGCTAACTGACTGGCACATTTCGGTTCTGCAATGTACAATTGAGGAAATGGTCACCCAAATGTTAAAGGGTGAGATGACCGGGGAGCATTGGTGCCTCATGGACTTCGATGAGGTGAGAAGAGATAAGGCTGCGAGAGAGAAGCTGGCTGCAAAGCAAAGAAAACGAAAGCGGCTCCTAGCGGCAGATAATCCTTCTCACAGTTCTGACTTATACTTTCCCCCTAGCGGGGTGGTATCTGTGAAAAACAATACTAGAGCTGCAAAATTTAGTTTCTAAATCTGAAACCACAGTAGTTGTCCAAAACACAATGGCCGGTGAGGTTAATATAATCTCCCAAAATTGTCCAAACCACAGTAGTTGCCCCATCGGGTTCGCAAGTTGCTGGTTCTTCATCCATCACCCTATTTGAGCGGGCGAGGGTCGGTTGGTCCATCTCTTCTGTTATGTCCGTATTGAAGTTAGAGGAAGCGACCTCGTCTCCTAACTACCATCTTCCGTCTCCTCCGAATGGAGAATCTGCCTGACGACAAGGGAAGGAGCAGATGCTCCTCCCTTACCGCTGAAAGGGAGTAGGGAGACCTTCGAGTGGCATACACTATACGGAGGAGATGGGTGGATGTGGCCAATGAGCGGTTCCGCCTCTTGGACACATCCGGATATTGGTTTCCCCAGACGGCCAAGAACATAGACATACCCCCTCTTTTGGTGGAGTTGCTGTGGTTCGAGGAGCTCGAAAAATCTTTAAGGGTCTTTGATCGCCGAGAGCTTGGCCAGAGTGTGGATCGGGTTCATCTGCTGATTTTTAAGGGCTGGCCTTGGTCACCTCGTAAAGATTTCTGGGCGAGACTCGGAAGAAAATTGTTTCTTTCCAGGCAGAGCTGGGGAGGGTGCTTGACGATGGGAACCTCTTGCAGCTCAAATCTGGCAATGCTCTTAAGAGGCATTAAGAGTTTCTCACGACTATAGAGGCTCTGGAGTGAGAGGTTGAGGAGTTGAAAAGGAAGGTTGCTTCGTCCATTTTTGAGGAGGAGAATAAGGTAGGACTGGCAAAACAGCTCCGAAGCGGAGTGGATTTCACTGTCCAGAGGTTCATCTACCATGGTCTCGTTGACCCTAAAATTTGTAATCCAGATGAGTTCTCCACCCTAATTTTGGACAACTCTGAAGAAGCTTCTGAAGAGGAGGACGACTCGAGCGGCGACGATAGGTCAGGCCCCCGCTAGAGCCCTGCTTCAAGAAAAACTTGCAATGTTTTTATTATTAATTTTTTTAAGAAATCAAAGGGAAGACATTTGTAATTTCTTCCTGGATATATTAGAAAAACTTGTTTTTTTTTTGTTTTTTTCAAACCGATTGCGACTTGATTAATTGCGTGCTCATCCTGTGAGTTGATCTGTCGCGTTAGCCGGTCGACCGAGATAGTTCGTTAATCCCATTCGGTCGGGTTGTTGCCTCTGGGGAGACTCGCGTCTGAGGCAACTGTTTTGACCCGCCGCAGATCTTGTCGCTAGCATGTGCCTCGATTACCTTCAAAGCTTAACCTCGAATTCTCATCGATCAATTGTTAATTTTTAAGAATTCATTTGACTTAAATCGTTGATTACCCGTGCTCCCAATCACTTTTCATAGGGATCAATTAATGTATGCTGACTGATTGGTTTGCACTGAGCTTAAGTTATCGGATCTCCGTCCCGTTCGGTCGATCGTGCCTTCACCTCGTTCGGGTTCGTTTCCTTTGCTAAGTATGGACCTTTTACAGGATGATTTGCTCTACACTCTCTCGCGGATCTTGTTGCTAGTGAATGAAAAATCATCTCCGGAGACATGACCTTTTTCGACTTTAGAGGCTTGGGTTTGTGATGCGAATGTAGTGCAAGTAGTCAATCGATCCATCGTAACCGACTATTGGGATTATTTATTTTGTTTTTTACCTTTTCGTTCGGTGTACCTGCCTTCCACGTGTTTTAGAATTGGTAGCCGGTCAACTCTTGCAGCGTTTTCGGTCAGGTTGTGTTCCCCAAGCATTGAGAAACGGTGACCGACCGCTTCAGCAGATTTGGCATCCTTGCTTCATCACGTGATCTTGGCAGGTTGGTATTAAAGGTATTTTGATTGTGATGTGGATTCCTTTTGACTTCTTATTGAAGGGTGGAATCAGTTCTTCTTTTCTCTGCCAGATTGAGAGCAAAATGGTGCCCTTGATGTTCGCTCCCTGCAATTCAGCCAGGTTCTCCTTTGTGAACAATGCGGCTGTTACGATCTTTTGACTATGATGTTTGTATTCGACCGACAATATGAATTCTATTCAATGAGTTAACATGAACGATTTTTGGCCAATTGCCGATGACAATGTCATTCAAATCTCCCATAATCCCGACGGTAACAAGCACACTCAGTTTCTCATGGCTCCTTCAACCTTTTTCCTTAGGTGATTCAGGATAGCATTGTCAGCCGCATTGACTTGCCCATTTGTTCGGGGGTGATGTACTGAATCAAACTTCAAATCGATCCCCTGACTCGCACATAGTTCTTTTACGCTTCGGTTCGAAAACTGTGTTCCGTTGTCTGTGATAATAACTAGCGGGCAGCCAGTATCTGCATATGATATCCGACCAGATGAACTTCCGTATCACTTCGGCGGTGATCCAAGGGGGTGTTTTAGCTTCAATCTATTTGGAGATGCAATCGACTTCCACCAAAAGGAACTTATGTTGACTTTTAGACGGGGGAAAATGACCCACTTTATCCAATCCCTAAGTGGCGGACAACCATGGGTTCGAAATTGGTTGAAGCTTGCGAGTCGGCTAATGATGTAGCGACACATATTTTGACACTGCTCTCATTTTTTAGAAAATTCCTTGAGGAGTGGGCCAGAAGTAGTCCTGTCTCTGCACTCGATAAGCTAGAGTCTTTCGACTTCCACATTCTCTGGTGTGCACTTCCCTCAGGGCGTCTTGCGCTTCATCTTCTCTCAGGCATCTCATGTATATAGAAGTTATCGACCACCTAAAGAGCTTTCCCTCGATCATCATGTACAATGCGGCCTTAACCTTGAATGCCTTGAATCTGTAACATTTTATGATATTTATACCGTCTCTAAGTAGAGGATGTATAGATCCGTCCAGCTTTTCGTCCCTTCGACAAAAACTCCATAGCTTCGGGCTCTTCAATCGTTGGTCGAGTGAGTCTTTGCATGGTGCCACCCAAACTAACACATTGGGATAAAATATTAGCCATGTGGTTTTCCTCATGACCCACATATTCTACTTGAAAGTTTTTGAATCTCTTGATCCCTTTTTGGCCTTGGCGAAGTACTTAGTCAATTGTTCATCCCGAACCTCAAATTCCCCGTGAACTTGATTGATCATCAATAGAGAGTCCAACTTCTCCAGCAAATCCGCAAGCGCCTATCTCATAAGCCCAACGATCAACGCCTCATACTCTGCTTAGTTATTGGTAACCTTGAACTCTACTAAGACAGATTGATAGACATGCTCTACGGTCGGATTGCTCAGTTTTAGTCTCAGTCGGCAATCACCTGATTGTACGCCCCGACGACGTGCAAGATCCAGGTTTTTCGTTGGTTGTGTTTCCTTTGCGTGGCTCTGCTGCCACGAAGAATTCTGCTAAGAAATCAGTGATCGCCTGCACCTTGATGGCTGCCCGGGGTACATACCTGATGTCATATTTGTTTAGTTCCACCGCCCACTTTAACAGCTTACCAGAATGTTCCGACTGAGTGAGCACGGACTTCAACGAGTGATCCGTGACGGCTCGAATCGGATGTGCCTTAAAATATGGCTGGAGCTTGCGAGAAGAAATAATCAATACAAATGTTAGTTTCTCCATAATCGGGTTCTTGTTTTTGGTGCCAGAGAACCTGGGTAGTGTAATACACCGGGAATTGTTTTCCTGCATCTTCTCTGACCAAAATTGAGTTGACCGCCCTTCATCTGACTCTGAGTATTGTGGCAACTATTCTGCCGGTTTCAGACTTTGGAGTAGCAGTGGAATGCTAGGGTGTCTTTTAGGCTTTTGAATACTGACTCACAATCGACTGTCCATTCAAAATGTTGATTTTTTCATAGTGCCGTGAAGAATGCCACACATTTGTCGCCAGACTTTGAAATGAAGCGCTGAGTCCCTCTACTTGCCCGATTAGCTTTTGTATTTTTTTAGTATTCCAAGGGGAAGACATGTCCAAGATTGCTCGAACATTGTCTAGATTGGATTTTAACCCGTTGTTCGTCAGCAGAAAGCCAAGGAATTTTCCGATCGATGCTCCAAAGGTACATTTAGAATGATTTTGCTTCATGTTGATTTTCTTAAGGGTTTTAAAAGTTTCTTTTAGCTCTTTTATATGTTGTTCGGTCGATTTAATCTTTACTAAAACATCATCCACATACACCTCAATATTTTTCCTTTCTGATTCAAAAAAATTACATCAATGAGGCATTGGTACGTCGCCCAACATTTTTTAGCTCGAAGGGCATTACACTCGTACAAAACACTTCTGCATGGCAATGGAGGTTTTTTCTGCGCCAGCCGGATGTATCTTTATTTGATGGTAGCTTGAGAATGCATTGAGGAAGCTCATTAATGAGTAACCGACAACGACATCCACCAGAGTGTCGATCATTGATAGGGGGTAGTTATCTTTCGGACACAACATTGAGATTATTGAAGTCGACACACATTCTGCTTTTGTCGTTGGGCTTCCACACCATTACTATTTTTACAAGCCAGGTGGGAAACTGCACCTCTCGGATGTGGCCTGCCTCCCTTAGATTCTGAACTTTTGTTGCTTTGGTTTGACCAAAGTTCTTGCAGTTGATCGGAGTTTCTGTTGTGCTGGTTGAGTGAACAAGCCTATATTGAACCGATGATTTGCTACGTCAATCATAATTATAGTCATCTCCACAACTGTCCATGCGAAGACATCCCAGTGTGCGTGGAGAGTTTGGATCAGTAGGTCTCAGTGTCCTGCATCAAATTCACAGCTTGCGCGGAGTTTTCAGTCACTAGTCATCGGCCAAAGATCACATTCCAAGTCAGTGGACATTCCACCGCCAGAAAGTTCTCCGTGTTGGTGAACTATTTTTCTCACTCCCCAACGCGACGGTCAACACGACTATGCCCAAAGCTTCTTTTCACAAGAGCAAGGATTGTTGATCGATCGACTGTCGCGGGCTCGATCGCCTTTCGGCCTCTTCCCGTCATCTCGACCCTTTCGCTTAAGCTACCAACAGTCGGAGGACTTCAATTTGGTTTCTGAGGAGCCATTAGCCAACTCCAAGACTTCTACGATGGTTATTGGTTTTAGTAGGTTCAGGTCGTACCTGAATCATTTGCTACAGATTCCCTGCTTCATAGCGGTTCGAGGGATGAGCAGCTCCAGGTTTTTTACCTCCAACAATTCTTTTTGGAAGCGAGTGATGTAAGATCACAGGTTTTGTTCTCTCCCTACTTGATCTAGAGTAGAGTTTCTATATCCTTCCTTGGCTTCTGCACATTAGCAAAATGTGCTAGGAAGAGCTTTCAGAACTCAAAGAAGGATGGGATGATTCCATCTGACTAGTTGTTAAACCACCAGAGCGCGACCTCTTTCAGCATGTTAAAAAAAAGCCGACACTTCATGGCGTCATCGATCTGCAGGACTCCAATCGATTACTCAAAAGAAGCTAAATGGTCGGCTGGGTCACTCTTCCTTTCATAAAGATCAAAGTGAGGAATTCTCAGCTTCGTCGGGGGTTCGGTTTCCTAGGATTTTGCGGGAGAAAGCGCTGCCTGCAGCTGGCCAGGTGAGTTTTCCCACTCGGTCGGCCCGATGTTGGACAAACGGTGTAGATGTTGCATTGTTTGCCAGTTGAGAGTCCCTTGGCCCTTCAATTGGTCGACCACCTGCTTGACCATTGGGCATTTGCGGATTGTCGAGGTGAGCTCTATGGGGACGAGCTCTTCGAGACTCTCCCTCCAAGGGCAGCGTTTGGTTGTTCTGTTGAGTCATGGTTGCCCGAAGATTCTCAAATTGGTCCATTATTTGCGCTCACAACGCTTGGACCTCCTCCTGTATGTCTCGACGTAACGTTTCTCTATTGAATTCTATGGATTCATGTCTCTCTGTGAGGATTCTCTATCGTAATTTGCTCCGCTTTTTGTTTGTGGCATGTTCACGCTCACCACACCCCATTTTTGGGTGTTGAATCCCAAATTGTCTTTTGCGAACACACGTCCCGTGAGTTAGAGCTTAACGAAGGAGAGAGAGAGTGAGAGAGAGAGAGAAAGCAGTGCAGGCAAAATTATGTGGAGAGGAGTTGGGGGAAGAAGTCCCTTTATTCATCGCTAGGTTCCCCATTTATAGGTGCCTGCTTACATAGTTATGAAAATGGGGAACGGTTATGGAAATTGTCTTTAATACAATTAATGTGCTAAGGAATACCAGATTTACATTAAAATTGGAATGTGGTACAACAACGATTGGTGGAATTGTCGTGCTTTGGCCCTTTGGCCCGGTTGGCCGAAGAGACGGGCCGCTTAATCGTCCCTTTTATCGAGGTAGATTGGTCTGCTAGTCGCTATCGGTCAGCCTTTTAGGAAGTCTCGGCAGTTGGAGCTGTAAAGAAGTTCGCCGGCTGGATCCATCAGTACTGAAAGTTGATTGACTTAATCGAGTTGTTGGTCTTCAGATGACCGATTTAGATCAAGCTCATTGAACTTCAATGCTCTGATTGTTGAGCCATCATCTTTAGTCGTCTGATCGCTTTGTGATTCGTGCTGAAAATTTCAGCACATACACCACAGTTGCTTTCCTACATGCATACAACCGCGAGTATACTGCGATGGTATTGATCAGGATAAAGGAGGCGACGAGGGTTTTGAGTGAAGAGGATGTGACGATAAGAGTGTCGCTTAACTAGGGCTGTTAAGGATTCGATTTTGAGCCGATCTGGGGTCGGATCAAATTTTTCTGAAAAAATTCGATCCAAAGCTTTAGCTAGTAGGTCGGCTTGTTTATTTTGATTCAATCTTAATTCGAGCTAAAATTGGAATCGATTTTCAAGTGATAAACGATATTTGAACTAAATTCTCTAAATTCACAGCCTTAAAATCACTAGGGCTGTTAATCATCCGATTTTGAGCCGAGCTAGGATTGAACCAAAAAAACTCAATCCAAAATTTTGGCTTGTAGCTCCGCTTGTTTATTTCGATCCGAGCCAAAATTCGAATCAATTTTCGAGCAATTAACAATCTTCAAGCTAAATTCAGAGCCCTAAGCTCAACGGTTGGAGCAGGGAGGAGAAAATTTCTTATGACGTTCCGTGCAGTTTTTCTAGTGCATGCGTTTTCTAGAAAGTAAGTACGGGAACGATTAGGATACTCTGAGGGAGCAGCAGGTCAGGCTTTGTTTTTTTTTATGGTCAACAGTGATATGTATGTAAAAATTTAAGCTTAGATGTTAGATATTAAATACATGAGAATTGAGTGGTATGCATTTAATTCTTCCCTTTTTTTTAGTGTTCAACTAAAACACTTAAAAAATCAAATATACTTGCGAGTCTGATTTTAAAATATGGACTACATGCAAACTCAGTTTTATCTCAATAGAAAAAAAAAAATTAAATAATTGAATTTGAACATAGTGGTATGGGGGCTCTCTTAGTAGACCACACTTTTTGGATGATGATGTGGAAGCCAATAGCTGCCTGGGCAACAGAGCACATGGTGCTCAGCAACTTTTTTCTTTTTTTTTTCCTGTTATTTCAACGCTTCTATTCTACTTATAACTCTTTAAAAACTCTATATTATGAATAATTAATTTGCTTACCCCAACCGCCAGATTGAGAGAAGATAGTGAAGTTACGCTGGAAATCCTCAGTCTGTAAGTCTTGTTTGGGTGGACTTGGAGCACAACAGGAGCGCACTGCTTATTTGTAATTTTACATGAGCTTGTTGCTCCAGTGAGGTGCGCTGCAAGAGAGCAGTTGTATTGGCCTCTGCCATTGATCAATATCGCCTGCGGCCATAAGCATATATTCAAAAATAGCTTGTTAAACTCTACCACGAAGAGATTTTATTTATTTATTTATTTTTATTATCTCTCCCCTCCTCTTTCCATTTTCTTATTTTTTGTAGTTATTGAAACTAGATGTTATTTTCCATAGTGTCTCTGAAGATAACAACTAAAGCTTACAATAGAAATATTTAGAAGGTACATGGTAAAGTTGCTCTTTCTTTTTATAATAACTAGAAAACATTATGGGGTCATTTGGGATCACTTTTGTTTCGTATTTTCTATTTTTTTTGTTTTTTTCTTGTTTTGTTTTATTTATATTTTGATTTAAAACAGAACATGTTTGGTTATTTAATTAAAGTTATGACTGTTTTTAAAAAGACTTAAAACACCTTAATGTTGTTTAAGCGTTCAAAAAATATGTTAATTTATTTTTATAACTAAATAAATAAAAACATGTAAGAAGCACACCAAACAATTATGTTAAAAAAAACAAACACAAACAAAAAACAAAATTTTTGTATGAAGTTGTGCTCCATTTCCTTCAATGGTTTTATTATTATTTTTTATCACTGCCTATCCTTATTGCCATGTAAGATGTGATTAGTAATTATAAGTGCATAATCACCCCGTGATATTCTCATTATTGTGCTCTTTTTTGCAGAATGGTTCCTAGCGCTAAGTAATTATAAGCTTTCCATGCTTACTTGCGGTTCTCCAACCCAACGAAAGGGTATGGAGGAGAGGCCCAACATCTGGGCGTGGACGCTTTCGTGCCACCAGTCGCTTAAGAGGACATTGTGCTCCCCATCATAGTGGAAGGGCTCGTCCTCGCCGTCCGCCACGTCCACTATGAGCGAGCCATAGAGCCCTGCCGACCTCTGCATGCCGTAGTGCCCGTGGTAGAAGTATGTTCCAGCCTATACATGCTTTTTTTTTAAAATTTAATTATAGTTGTAATTAATCAATAAAGGGAAATTTACATACATAGCATACAACTCTTATGTATTTGCACATCTGACACTTAACTTTCATATTTACATACATAACACTTTGGTGCTATGCATGAAAATGTATATTTCATGTTTAAAAAGTGGTAATAGTATTATTTTTGTTGTGATATTAAAAAATTGAGTGTTGTCTGCAACTATGAAAGTTTAGGTGTTAGTATAGATATGTAAATACATAAGAATTTTGTGCTACGTATGTAAAGCTCTCATGACTGAATTATTCTAATACCTTGTCAACATGAAATCTATATACAAAAGTTTCATCCGGGTTGATTGCACACTGTGATATTGATGCTGTTCCGTCGGCCCAAGGTGTTCCAAGCTGAAAACATCATTGGTAAAGCTGAAAAACTATTTTATTCTTCACTAGTTTTACTTTTTTAAAATTAGTGGCAGGTTGGTGAGATTTTCTTTTATAGTGGCTGCGTTAGTTGTATTGAGAATGTCAAAAGAAAGAAAAAGAGCTAGCTTCAGGAGAAGACTTTCATGGCACAGATATTGTTTAGTCTCTTGAAAATGACATCTTTAAACAAAATTCTATGCCGATGTTCTAAGGACACCCTAACTCTCTGCTGCTAATGCAATGATCTACTTATTAAAATGCTAGAAAATTAAAATAGCATTTATTGTACATATAAAAATGCTAGAAACATAAAATAACTTATATTGTAGTTAAACTTGGAAGTTTGATTCTTCAATCATAAGAGAATATAAAATGCAGATTAGCTGAAGCAGTCAGCTTATTGGTTTTCCAAAGTATCAGGGTTTTTTATAAAATATAAAAATAAAAAAAAAAAAAAAAAACAAGGGTTGAACCCAACCCAAAAAATTCCTTAAATTGAACCGTCAAGGAAGTTCCGGAAGGAAATTTTTTTTCTTAAATATAATCTTGTGCCATTCTTATCTATATTTCTTCTTCTTCCTTTTTATAAATAACATACCCTATGACCTCTTCACAATCAATAAAATATTTGAGAAAATTTTTTATTCTTACAAATCTATAAAATTTTGTATATATTATTCGAGCATTAACAAAGATCACAAGTGAGGCAAGCATATTCATTTAAACCACATAACCATACTTGCTTGACGCCATGCCAGTGGATGACGACGCCTTCGGTGGGCAGGCTGTTCTTAAGCTCGACAACTATCGTGTCCCCCGCTCTTGCACGGATAGTCGGCCCAGGAAAGAACCCATTGATTCCCATCATCATCTTCTCCTCGCAGTCTGGTGACCAATAAATATATGCCACCTCAAACTTATGATGCCTCACCTTCACAGCCATAGACTCCTCCATGTTAGCAGCCATGGCGCAGCCAATGAGCAGGCATAAAAGAAGCCTCTTCTCCATACTCAACTCTTATCTTAAGCTGAAGAGCATTGGAAGCTTAGTGGAGTATTTAAAGAGCAGAATGATCTCCTGAAGAAAGGAGGTATGGATATTTCTTCACAAAATTAGGCTTTTTTCTTTTCTTTTTTGCATTTATTTTGCTATGTGCTCAACTTTTGTGCATAGGTGGTACATATATTTTTCGTTTTTGCATATATTTCTTTTTGTTAAGCAGGTTGATTTGAGCCGTTTATTTTCAAAATGACCATATATGTACTGAATCCAACGGTTATGCTGAAATATAATATTAGGAAATATGTAGGCATAACGCACTTCAAAAGCTCCCATCAATATTGAAGCTGAAAAGAAATTGGTTTACCAAACTCACACATTTCTAAGATGGTTTTATGGACAATCACATGACCATTTTCTCTTGAGGCCTTCTTCCTGGATAATTATATGCCAAAATTAAAGATTTTTATTTTGGGGCATTTACATACATACCACTCAATTCTTTTTTATTTATATATCTAACATCTATATTTTAATTTTATGTTTGTATCACCCAAAATTTTCCTTTCACATAAAAAATATCAATTTTTTAACTTTTAAAAAGGTGAAATGCACCTTTTCATGCCATGTAAGGTGGCTTATATGTGTTATATATGTAAATACAAAGGAATTGTTTGGTATATATATATATAAGTAAATCTTTCTTTTGTTTATTTATTTTTTTATTTTGGTCCGTGTGTGTGTGTTTCATGTCTCGATTCATTGGTGCGGCCTCTGACGTAAGTCCCTCGGGTCGGTGGTTCGAATCCTGTGGCGTGGGCTCTTCGGATCAATTAAAACACACATGTGGGGAAGTGTTATTTGGTGCCCACTGGACCAAATACCGATTCTCTTTATATATATATATATATATATATATATATATTCCATTTTTAATAACTAATAAAGCATCTTCAGTAGGAGCCAACCAATGCTTATGTGGTATTTTTGCTGTGCAATTTTCTCTGCAAGTGTCGTTAGAGAACAGCCAGAAGTTGAAGCCTAGGCCTCTGGTGGCCAATTTAATTCTATCAGACTCAGTTGTTGAGATTTTTCTTACTTCCATGAATTTGACGGCAGAGTTGTTGAGAGTTTGAGATTGCGTTCTTTTCAGTGGGGTGGTTGAAATATGGGCAAAATCTGTTATGATTAGGTCAAAAATAGGTCGCCTCCGCTGCATTATTATATTGATCATATATTTCATTTTCTTACATTATCCCATAATTCCTAACTATTTACACATATAACATTTCAAATTTTACTTTTTATATTTATGCCCCTTGAGTATTTCACATCACATCAAAAGTGAAGGAGCCGAGCTTGAGCGAGCCCATTGCTTGTTTGTGTTTGGTTCGTGTATGAAATAGCTCGTGAATAGTATATTTGTGTACAACTAGATTCAAAATCATTTGTTTGAATTAAGCTCGTGTTTGAGCTTTAATTTTGGCTCAAATTAACTTTTTAAAATTCATTTTTTGTTTAATTTTAAACTTTTTTTAGAGGAACGAAAAAAATTAAAATCTTTTTGTTTTGTGGTTGTTACAACAATGCAAACCTAAAAATTGCTGATTTTCTCCCATTCATTTTTACATTTGTAGTGGATTCTTAATGAAATTTTACTCAATATCTTGATGTGGGACAAAACTAAGAGGAGGTCCTTAAGTAAAGGAAGGAGAGATTACATAAAGACAACCAAATTCTCTTGGAAAAAAAAATTGAATCCATTTATATATATACCACTAAATTCTTATGTATTTATATATACAACATTCAAAATTTCATTTTTTTTACATCTTAATCACAAGTATCATTATATTAACTTTTAAAAACTGAAATAGGCCTTCTCATGGATGTGTAGAGTGGTATGTATGCAAACATTAATGTTTTGGTATTAGATGTGTCAATACATAAGAATAGAGTTGTATGTATGGAAATCCTTAATTTTAGTTTTGGATTTGATGCAAGATGTGGGAAAAACTATGCTGTCAAGGCTTCTAAATTTGTTCGTGATTTGTGGCTGAATTTGTTGTGTTATGTTCTTTGTGAATAATGATTCTATACTTCAGCTAACTTTTTGTTTCTCTTCTTTATTTGCATAATAGCCCAAAATTAACTAAACTTGCATTAAATTTGTGAGATTATTAGAATACAAGGATCATGTGTAAGACCAGAGTTTGGAGATAATTTGAGTTTTATTTGTATTTTATTTCCTCGCATATATTGTTGTTGAATCCTAGTTCTTCTCTATTGATATTTACATTTTAACACTTTGATATTAAAATTTATGCATGAAAACTTTTAAATTGTTAGTGGTAGTGGTATTTTTGATGTTGTTGAATCCTACATTGTCCTTTGTGAACACGTCTCGAGAGTTTGAACCGAAGGAAGGAGGAAAGTAGAGAATAGAGAGATAGAGAGTAGAATAAGTCAAGAGTTTACTCCGTAGTAAGTCTAGAGATGTACTTTTATTTGTCCTCTTACCTCCTATTTATAGGATTGTATTTGTATACTTATAGAAAGAGGGAACAATTATGGAAACCGTTCTTAATGCAATATGATGGTAATTAGCTGGTCAGCCTGTTTGAATTCGATTGATTGAGGAGACCGGCGGATCAACAACCGCACCTCCTGAAGTAAATGTCGGTCGGTTGAGTCGTTCGGTCGAATGGGAGATTTCGCCCCTCGCAGTAAAAGTGGGTCGACTGACAAGCTTGCGATCAAATTCTCTTGCATGCACCTTTGTCGGTTGGGATTTTAGGCATGGTTTGCAGATTGAATATCTTGCAATAGTGTGTTGGTTGAATCTAGTCACACGGTCGTTTATTGGATAGTAGGATGCCTTAATTTGAGGACTAAAGATCTCAGCCAGCCAAGTGATTGGATTGCCGAGTCATAGGCTCATTTAATTTTTATACCTAAAATATCTTATAACGCTCTCAAAAAAGCAGGGGAAAATATGTAATTTTTCACTTTATACCCCATTACCTATAAATAGGGGATCATATAAAAGGTTGATCTGTCATTCTTCAAAGAGCAGTTTGTTACCATGCTCTCTCTCTCTCTCCCCTTTTCTCCCTCCCATTCTACATGATAATTTTTGGGTGTGATTTATATGACAAATTCAGATTCAACTGTTATCAATTTAGAATTTTTATGTAAAAAAAAAATATGCTTTATATCAATTTCATTTATTTCTTCAATTGTATGTGAACATATATAATTAAGGTGATCAAATCTCACCCTACCAACAAAATTCTCAAGAAATTTGATTATTTCATCTTAAACCAACATAATAATCACAAGTTTGAAGACTTGACAACAGAATAACTAAAAAATAAAATTAAAAAATTATAAACATTCCACCCTTAGTCCTCCCTTCACAAAAGTCAAAAAGCTATAAAATTAAGAACACAGTTGTAAAGCGAAACAAGCACTCCTCACCAAAACCCCACTTCTCCTACATCCTAAAATCCACAATTAATGCAATGAAAAGACCTTTCACATATTGATTGCCAGCTGTGTTATATATATATATATATATATATATATATATATATATATATACATGTGTAATTTCATTAAAATTTTGGTATGTAATGCTATTTATAAGATATATTATGTGTTTTGTGGTGGTATCATTGGCGTGGGCAAAAAGTGGAGGAATATTTTGGTCGAAAAAGGAGGATGTGAGGAGATATGGTCGAGAGTCGTGAAGCCAGCAATTCGGCACTTACAAATCTCTTGAGATTCTTATGGTTTAATGTTACAAGGTTGCTATCATCTATAACTTTTAGCTATTGAGAACTGGGTTATTTAAATGCATGCCGCTCAAATCTTATCTATTTATATATCTTCTATATTTTGCTGTTTATGTTTAAACCACTCAAATCATTCGTATTACAAATATTTATTTTAACTAAAGAATATGAAATACAGTTTCTTATGCACAAGTGTATATATATATATATATATATATATATATATATATATATATATANTATATATATATATATATATATATATATATATATATATATATATATATATATATATATATATATATATATATATATATATATTTGAAATTTAGGTGCTAGGTGCATAAATCCACACAAATTAATTTGTTGCATTTATGAGATCACTTTCAAAATATTTTTTTTTTGTTCATCCAGTTTATCATGTAAATATTAACATATATTATGTTGAAATCAAATTTGACAATGAATCACACATAAGAAATAAAGCATATGGAGAGAGAGAGTGTGTGTGTGTGTGAGAGAGAGAGAGAGAGAGAGATGATCTTGTATTTAAGATTCTTCCTTCTTTGATAAAGAATCATCCAAATGGGTCACTATTATATTTAATTTTCTCTATTTGTAGTGGTTGAGGCTTTTCTGAAAAGCCATATTTCGGTCTATCCCACCCAATATCATGAGGTGTGAGTTCCTCGAATTCTTTTTTACCCATTTTATCATGTCTTAGGTTATTAAAAAGAGTTGACCACTAGTTGGGCCGTTGAGATGCGAAGGTGAGCCTTCCATTCCTGAATGGCTATTGTCTAACATTCAACTATAGGTGTTTGATTGCTTGATCATCCTTGAGAATTAGCGTTTGGTCATTTGACCCTCAATCGCCAGATTTCAGTCACTCGGTTTCGGGCACTTAGTCTTGTAGGCTATTTGGATGCTCGATTTTGGTTGCCCAGTCTTGAGCGCTAGATCGACCTTAATCACTCGTCCTCAGTTGTTCGAGCTCGGTCAGTTGGCCTCATATGCTTCGCTTTCCCAGCCTGTAGCTGTGTTAGATGACTCAATCATTTGTTTCTACTCATCCGAGATGGCATTTGTTAGTTGATATTTTCTATAGTATCTGATAATGATGGCTTCCATTCTCTATAACCCAATGGATTTTGTTGAGGTGGACATGCTAACACTGTTAAAGATCAAGAGCATGTTAACCATCATCAAACGACCTGCATCTTTGCCCCATCCATCACTTGAAGGTCACCATGAGGGGTGAAAAGGCAAATACTTTTTATGTCAACGAGTTGTTGTTCTGTAAAGACCGATTTCAGCTTGGCCTTAGACTCCCCCCTTGTGAAGAACTGGTTAGATATTTTCACTTATATGGGATCATTCCATCACAAGTAATGTCGAATTTAATCATTGTAATCATGATCATGGCGATGATATTCATACAGAGAATGGGCATTCATTGTTCTATTGAACTCTTTAGCTATCAATTCTCCTTGCGCTTCTATCTGAAGGGGTTCGTTAAAATTACCTCAGAGAGTAAGATTCACTTCTAAGACTTGGAGAGCAAAGCGAAGTATTAGAAGCATATGTTTTGCTTTGTCTCAATGGAGAGGGGTTGACAGATTAGGACTATTCCTGTATGCACACCTATGGCAGCAAAGCTGGAGCCACGAATCTCAGCATGCTCTAGTATCTGGACAACCAGGTTGTTGGTAAGGTGCTCACTCAAAATGACTTGGATGAGGGCAAGCACAGAAGGGCTAAGAGAGAGAGCCAATTATGGCTTTAATAGGTATGAGTGGATATGAACATTTGATTTCTCCTACTATTTTTATTCAAATAATGGGGACCAATGACATGATCATTATCAAAACAAGGGATTATGATGAGAGACTAGTGAGTAATTTCATTTCTCTCACAGATACTTCCATGGATGACAGAGGAAAATAGATGATTGGTGAAGGGGAGCAGCAGAGTGACAGGATGATTGGCAAAGCAGAGTTGAGTCGACCAATAGGGAGTACAAGTGGTGTTATTATTGCACCATTGGATATGAAGCCGATCAAAGACCCAACTCCCCATCACAAGTGATCAATCTCAAAAGAGAGTTCTGCAACGGGATGGACTGTCACCAAAGACAAAGACGGTCTTACAAACTAGGAGGCTGCTTAAGAGGCCATAGAGTCAGTTATCCTTGTGGCAGAGCATACAAGGAAGCCAGTTTGCTACAGGAGAATCCAATTGAAATGTGTTCCTCAGAAAAGTAGGGAGATGGTGCGATTGAGCAGGATCAAACATTACGCCTTAGTGGTTCTATTCAGGAAGTGAAACTTTATGAATCCTCGTAAATTGTCATGTGGGAGATATACTGTGAAGGTCTGTAGGAAGACAACTAGTTACTAGCCGAGTGAATGATGATAATGAAGACCTACGGAGAGTTCGCTCAATATCTTTCATTGATCATCGTACAGATAGCCACCATCCAGGCCAAATTCTACAAAGAGATCTATATTGTCTCGACCACCTTATAAAATATTATGTAGTTTCTTTAGTTTGGGTGTGTACGGAGAAAAAATATTGCGTCTGCAGTCCGGATGAATGTTGCTTTCAGACAACAGACGCAATGCACGGATCGTGCGACATATTTTTTGTTTCCTCGGTGCCAGATGCAACTCTGTGTCCGGACTCTTGACGCAATATTTTTTCGTCTATGGAATAGTTCAAGGAGCTCGTCACCATTTTCGAGGCAGATGATGAATAGGGGAGGTGTGTCAAGGACTCATCAAATATATTACAAAATTCATTTTTAATCTAAATTATCTGTTGTTATAAAAGAAATGAAATGAAAACTGCTTCCCCTCATTAATTACTTTTGTTGATTATTGCGAATGAGTGTAGTTTATGTAGGATAAATTTTAGAACTAGTCATTTGATGAATTAAAATGAATCCTTAGGTGAAGAGAACTTAGTAACAAAAAAAATGTGAATAAACTCAAGTATGAATAAAATTGGGATATCAATCGTATATCGGATGAGAGTCTTGATGTGAGTTATTCGTTGATTTAATGAGATGGTTATCATGAATATACCCATTCTCTTTTGTAGTCTCTCGGATAGGTCGTCTAATTAAACAGGTCGTGCCTTACTCCAGACTTAAATAAATTTTCTTGATGTCTTCGCATAATAGTTTAGACTCACCACTGGAGTGATTCACTCACTATTCAATGTTGGTCTTATCACAAAGCGTGAAATCTATCTGCTAGGGCCTGAGTTGTGTTTCAAGTGAAAAGAGTTGAGAGGTTTTACAACGCTTAAGCATTGCAGAACAAATGATCATAAAACAAATTAATTGAACTAGACCAGAGCTTTTGATTGAACTGTCTTCTATCCATATAATCATTGAATTTAATAAATTTATAAAGTATTTTAATTTGTAATTTTTTGGTGACACCATAGTTAATATCAATAATCTAGTGCTGAGTTTTGATCGGATGATCGAGTAAAAAAGAGTTGTCATACATATGATATTTGATTTTCCATTGACCACTTTTTTCCTATCCTCTGTGGAGTGATCCTTTTTCATAGTGTATTGGTATGAAGTTAACATGGTTCCACAATAGTTTAGCGAGAGATTTCAAAGGTCTTTTAGTGAGGAGGCCTCAGATGAAGGTGAGGATGAGTCGAACGACTCAGATTCACCTCTCTGGCATTTAAAATCATTGTTCATTATTTTTTAACATGGTGAGCTTGGTCACTGATTTTGAAGATGGCCTTTCTCTTAGAATCGAAAACTCGAAAGCTCATACGACCCCTAAGGATGATACACTAGCAGGAATCAATCGCATGTGCATCCATGTGACTTTTTTCTCTTGCTGATGTATCTCTCTTGAGATTTTGTGTCAATTGGTGCCTGTGAGACATGTCAGATGTTAGATGCTATAGATGATTTCCTTTCCATTGAAATATTTGTTGCACACTACTTTTGATTTATGGATGTCCTTTTTGGAAATATTCATCAAAGTTAGACTTTTTGTGGGCTGCATCATTGTTCATTTGGCTGTGTCTCACTAACCTCAACATGCATCTAATTTCATTTTAGTGGTAGTTCATCGAACAAGTGGTGACTATTAGAACATGCAATTTCTTCTCTAAGTTTGACCTGCCATTGGCTTAGGGTTTTGAGGCTTGAGAGGAGGCATCACCATTCAATGGAAGGAAGTGGGGAAGTCTCATGATTCAATGAGCAAGTAGTTGTGAGACTTGGCCAAGCAATAACAACAACAACAACAAAACCATTATCCTACTATATGGGGTCGGCTACATGAATCTTTTTTCTCCATTTCGTCCTACTTAGTGTCATATTTTCATTTAATTCTAACAAATTAATCTCATTTTTTATATAATATGCCCAAGTCTTCTTATGTCTACCTCTGTCTTTCTTAACATATGTCGAATCTAAAATATCTACTCTTCTAATCGAATCATCAGATGGTCGACGTTTAATGTGATCAAACCATCAAAGACTTGGCCTTGTAATGAAACCATATTCTTATGAAATAAAATGGGGGATTCTTTATTTGTACCTCTTCTATATTACACTTGTAAAATATTTTTTGTAATTCCATGATTTTCTTACTTATTTTACAATTGTCTGGGTAGCTTTTTACCGATTCTTCTTGTCATCAATCTATCTCATGAGGTAGACTTCCCTGAATTAGGATGCATTTTCTTATTGCAAATTATTGACATGATCTTTTTGTCCACCTTGTAGTTAAGATTGGGCTTCCCTTATGAGCGAAAAATTATTCCATACGGACACCGTATGTAGAGATGCATAAGATGTCTGATCTTCATCGTTCATCACAACAAATATTTTTTTTTAAAAAAAAAATTCAAAATATGGCTCATCGTCATACATCTTTGCTGTGATGGACAATGGAGATCAACACCATATACATCTGTATGAAATAGTTTTTCCTTATGAGCGGGCTAGTTCTTTGAGTCTGAGTGCGTGCCGACAAGATTCATACGAGAGTGTGGACACAAACAAATACTTACATAGAAATTATAATGGGATAAATTCCTAAAAATTTGTATTGATATGAATGAATCTCAGTGCATATTTTGATCGAAAGCTTCAAAAAATTAAATTATGACCTTATTTAGCTAAAATTCTAACAATGATTACCTTATTCTTCATAAAATATGTTTCGATTGATATTTTAATATAAAAATAAGTAATATAAATAAAAATGCACAAACTTAATAATTCATGAACAGTGCCCATGCTAAATCCCACCACTATACACGACTAAATAATGAAACATATGGTAACATTTTTTAATGGAGGTTTTAAAAATGATCTTAAATGGGTACTATAACGATGATTTAAACCACAATTAATTCAAATTGCTTAAATCATTAGAATAAACATCAAATAAATCGCTTCGCTTGAATTAATTGAATCGCTCGCTTTTCTCTGGTTTCACAAGGGGTGTAAGAAAAATGAGTGGAGCTCGAGCGACTCTAAGTTTGAGCTTGATTAATTTTATCGCGGTCGAACTCAAGCTCGAGCTTGTCTACGAGTTCGAGCATGAGCCAACTTGTTTAGTATAAAAGAGATGCAATAATATTAATTTAAGGTGATGTTATACTAAAATGATAAACAGAATGAGAGAAATAATAAAGAATCATTTAATATAAAATACAAAATATTATTATTTTAAAATATTTGAAATATTTTAATGATAAAATGATCAAATTTTATATATTTTGAGTATATTTTATATTAATATTTAAAAAAAAAAACAAAAATGAGCCAACTCACAAGCTAAAAGAGTTGAGTCAGGGCTCACGTGTGCTTAGATTGTTAACTCATCGAGCTCAATTCACAAGTCACTTATCAAGCATGGCTCGAGCGGGCTCACAAGTCAACTTGACTCACGCACAACCCTAGCCTCTTAGTTTTTTTCTAGGGTCCTCACACGCCAATCTTCTATTCCCTATCGCCACTGAGCAAGTTTCCTTCATTCCCACTAATTTCTAATCTCCCTTCTCCGAAGGATTCACTTGGTTTGTAATTTTTTATGATGTTTTGTAATATGTCTGGATAATGCAGTTAGCATGTTTTGTCCATACAAGTTGTCAACACTTTATATGATTTATTATATGCATAAAATGTGATGCTTTGATTCATGCTACTCTGAAAATAACTTCAGATGATTCCTTTCTACTTATATTCCATGTCAATTATGGGTAAGAATGTTAATAAACAGTATATATTAGGGTTTTTTAAGTTATATTCTTCATTTTGTTAAGATTTAAGCTATGAAATCCTTCACAAATTAGTACAAATAAATATATAATCTCACTGCATCCCTTCAATTTCAGAAAATTCACTAAATTAGTAGCTTTCTTCCATTCATCTATGGGTAAATAACTTTAGATTTTAAAGTAAAATGTTTATGTTAAAAACAAGGTACAAGAAGAGAGTTTAAATAGTAATAACAATTCATCATCATCATTCTTATTCCAACTAGTTATAAAAGCTTGTTTTAAGGTTAAATATATACAAATGATTCACATAATATGCGCTTAGAAATAGCTACCATCAATGCTTGTATACTAATTTGTGTGTATGATATATCAGGGTAAGGAAGGATTTCTCTTACAAAATTTGAACAAAGCAAAGGCAATAAGACTTGCTTGTAGGATCCATAGGTTTAGTGTTTATTGGGAAAGTAACTATGTTACATTAAACAACAAATCTCCTTTGTTCTTTTCTCCAAGGTCCAATATTATTTGCTCATAAGCATCTGCTAAAATATCTTATTGAACTTGCTCTGTTCTTCATAATTGTTGTTAATAAGTTCTTAAGATCATATTGTCAATCTCTATTAAGAAATTCAGCCTGCTTAAATCCTAGCCTTCCAATGAAAATATTGCATAAACTCAATTAATAGCAAAGAGCTATTTTAAAATATAAATGTTATATGAAAACTAGTAACATTCACTAAATTAAATGCTTTTTTTAATCAATTTTTAATATGAGTGTGAGCTTCTTAATTTTGGTTTGAGTTTGTAATATAGTTGGAGTTGGGTTAAATGGCTATATTTTGCTATAATAATTTATTTTGATACCTTTAGTTACTGGTAGTTATAATAGTTCTTAATTTCCACTAAAAAAATGAATAAAAGATGGATAACTAAATCCAAATGAAGGTCTGAATGTATAAGAAGATTTGAGAGCATTTTGGAATTTGCAATCTTGAGCAAGGATGTATCTAAAAAAAAATTATGTTCGCGCAAAAAACATATTAATAGATACTTTTACAACTTCAAAGATGTAAAGATTCACTTAATATCATAAGGATTTTTTTAATGGACATGTCGTATGGAATATGCATAGAGCTGGTCATCCTTCTATCAGTGAAGGTGGACAAAATAATCTATTTAGTGTCAGCAATAATATAAATAAAGTTTTAATTTAGATAGAACAACATGTCATTTATGACATATAAGGAAAATTATGAGACATAGTTGAATCAAATGATGCTACAATGAATCCATAAGTTAATCCTAGTATTCACAGTGTAGACTCGCCAAAGGACAATGATAAATTTTGAAAGCCAATTGAAGATGCATAACTTATGAACTGAAATGCTGCAAAACACCAACAATACACACAAGTATACATGTAGTTTGAATAATATATGAAACTGAGTCTATGTGTTGATCCCACGAGGATTGAATGAACTCCTAAATTTTGAAAAATTTTTAGTTCATTACTTTTGAATCTAGCCTGAAAGTAAGAAGTTTTATGATTTTTAAAAGTTACTAATCATAATTTTTAAAATAGTTAACCTAAGCTAACAAGTTGAGAATTCAACAACACTTTCAAACTTGTGGGTGACAATCAAGAGTAGTTATTCTGTAATTTAACAAATTTTTTATAACATATTTTGCATCAAATTTGTTATCAAAATATCTTATTGCAGGAATTATTGTCATCCCAATTTCATTACAAAATTTCTCTCAATCTCTCCTCATGATTATACCCTCTACTCTACCACCTGGCTAAATAAAACTCTTTTCAGGAATAAACTTCTTTGATGTCAAAAAGTTATTGTAACATTATTTAGCTTTAGCACTACAAAAAAGCAAAGTTTTTTGTTTCTCCCCCTTAAGTTTTGGTGCCATGAGTTTTAGGAAATTTGGCATAGGAATTTTGAATGTGTAGTAAGAAATGAGAATATTAATAGAAATGAGAGAAAGAGGGAACAATGTAATGATTTTAAAGGAAATGAAAAAATGAAGAAATTAAATTAAGTAATCAAACGAAAAGTATAGAGAAGAGAAGATGATATCACCTACAAACTAAAGAACCAAGATGTTAATCTCCTTCTCCCTCTTCTACGTCTGCTTTCTTCTTCCATCTTCTTATCTTTATTTTCCTTCTTTAGGAGGTTCTTCTTTGGTAGTCTAAGGCAACGAGCATAGGAAATGATTGAGAGAATTAAAAGGAAAAAAAAAATTAAAAATCATTTTAATAATGTTCTCTAGAAGCTCACAGGTTGCGCCTAGGAGCTAAAATAGATCTAGAATAGGAATAGTGTGAATCCTAAGCACCAAGTGACAGATACAGAGCATTTGTGTCTCAGGTAGACAAGATGTAAGTTTTCCATATGCATACAGGGGGCACCACCAGAATAGTACAGTGCCTTGACACTCTATAGGTGGGCAGGGGCGTTCGTTCCAAAAACAAAATCCCCCGAGCTAAAATTTCATATCTACACAAAGTATGCAACTAAATCATCTTAGTATAATCATCCAATACTAGTACAACACACATAACATCCTAAGTTAAAAAAAAAGCCTTAAAAAAAACAAATCAAATCACAACATTACTTGGTTTGCCTCCCAAGAAGAGCTTTGTTTCAAGTTCTCAACTTCATAATGCCAGATTGACTATTTGGGATGATCCAACTTCTGAGTTTCTCTACAACCCATCCTATCACACTGTAAGTGTAACTTTAGTGACTAGCCAATAACCTTAAACACTCGAATGGTTTTTATATCCTTGATATCAATAGCTCAAAATGGGTAAAACTTAACTACAATGAAATGATCAAACCGCCTAGATTTTTGTTTTTCTGAAAATAATTTTGATTTTAAATTATACAATAAAACCTCTTCTCCATGTTTGAAAAATTTCCTTATGCTTCTAATCATGTCATTTATTAATTTGCTCTTTATAGATCATGGCACTCTCATAAGCTTTCAGTCTAATCTCCTCTAATACAATCAATTATAATAAATTATTATCTATTGAATTCTTAAGATTATATTTAAATTACATAACTATCTAATATGACTTATGATCTAGTTCCACTAGTAAGTAATATGTTTTTACAAAAATTACCATATATGGGGGAATTTCTAAATGTGTCTTATAAATTGTCGTATAGACCCATAAATCATGATTTAGCTTAAGAGATCAATTGTTCCTACTTAGGTTAACAATTTTATCTAGAATTCTATTGATGTCCTTATTGGATATCTCTGCTAAATCCAATTGGTTCACTAGTCACAACTTTGGATCATAAAACTACACATTTGAACATATGGTTTAGACACGATGAAAATTGGTCTTAAAATTGTGTTACCAAGATTTAGAAATATGGTGGTATGTGATTGTATCGACTTTATGGTATTGAGGTGGTATTAAGCTGATATTTATGTGGTTGTATTAGGGTGGTACAATAGTGGTGGTATTAGAGTGATATTGAGGTGATATTTGGGTGTTATTTAGATGATATTGATGTGGTGGTATTGGGTGATATTTTGGTGGTGTGATAGTAGTGATATTAGGGTGGTATTAAAGCAGTATTAGGGTGGTACTATGATATTAGTGTGATATTAAGATAATATTGAAGTTGTGGTATTTGGGTGGTTAAGGTGGTATTTGTGTGGTGCAATAGTGGTGATATTGTGCTGGTATAATGGAATGAGTGATGTGTATTTATTTGAGTTTGTCGTAGTAATGAGGTGAGATTGAGTAGTAATGAGGTGAGATTGAGGTGAGATTGAGCTGATTTTAATGTGGTGGTATCGGGGTGGTTTTGGAAGGATATTAAGGTGTTATTGTAGTGATATTTGGGTGGTATTGTGATGGTGCAATAGCTATGGTATTAGTGTGGTATTGTGGTGATATTGTGGTGATACTGAGATGATATTGAAATTTTGCTATATGGTTGGAATTGTGGTGATATTGGGGTGGTTCAATGGTGATGGTATTTTTTTGTTATTGAGGTGGCATTGTGGTTGTACTATAATGATATCAGGGTGCTACTGAGATGATATTGATGTGATGGTATTGTGGTGGTATAATAGTGGTGGTAATAGGAAGATATTATGGTGGTATTGTTGTGATATTATTATGTTATTATGGTCATTTTGAGATGATAATGTCGTGGTGGTATATTCATGGTATTGGGAAGGTATTCAGTTGGTGGTACTGGTGCAATATATATTGGGTGGCACTAGTGCAATATATATTGGGGTGGTATTATTGTGATATTGTTATAGTATTATGGTGGTTTGGTGCAATGGTGGTTGTATTGAGGTGATATTGAGGAAGTATTGTAGTGTTATTGTTTTGGAATTATGATGGTATTGAGTTAGTGCAGTGGCGGCGGTACTTGGGTAGCATTGGGGCAGTACTGTAGTGATATTGATTTGGTACAATGGTGGTGGTATTGAGATGATATTGATGTGGTCTAGTATTTTTTTCACAAAAATGCACCATATCTTTTGCTCCTCTGAGGTGAAAGGCAATAAATTATGATGTTATAAAAATTTATTATTTGAAAATTGATGTTCTAAATGTTTTATGCAATTGTAGAAAAATGGAGGTATTTTGGTGATGCAAATGAAAAGTTTTTATTTTTTTATCACAAAAACACTTTGTCTTCTGCTCCACTCAAAATAGAAATAGATTAAAGCTTATAATATCAAGATAACATTGATTTAAGCTACAAAAAACATCAAGCAATACAAAGTAGTGTGATAATATCAATGACAGAAACTCACCTCTATTTCTTTCTTGTCACCATATTTCTTACTTTCCATTTTCAAACTTGATCTTATGCGGAAGAAGAAATGAAATTGATCGTAGAAAACGAAATGAAAAACCTAGAGCGAAAAATAAAAAAGAAGGCACGGCTCGAGTTTTGGATAGACTGTTTTTTTTTCTGATTGAGTTTTAGGATTGGTTTCGGGTCGAGTTCAGTCACCGCTAAAAAAATACATTTTTACCTTTTTATTTACTAACACGAAGTGTGTCCATTTAAGCAAACATGTGTCATGAAATTATTGTAGTCCAAACGTAAATCACGTCCGGAGTCGGAGTCGCATAATATTTTCTCCCTTCTTTTTCCTTTCTCTCTTACCATCTATGAGAGAAAAAAATAAAATGAAGAAAAATAGAAGCAAAGAAAAAATTAAAAATGAAAAGAGAAAATTTAAAATAGAACATTGACAAACTTGATATCCTTGATCGAGTTTGCATGAAAAAATTATTGCATACGAACACATGCAAAAATGCATACAGTGTCCGATCTCCTCAGTTTATCACAACAAATGTGTATAACAGTGAGCCCTATTTTTAATTTTTTCTGAAATTTAAAAAAAAAATTGATGAATGGTAGAGAACGGACACCGCATCAAAAGTTCATCTGCGTGCAGTAATTTTTCATGTGCATGAGCTAAGTACCTGCACACGTTGTACTTAATTTGAAGGGAAAATGTGTTTGTGTAAAGTTATAGGTGCATGCACAAGTTGTATTTGATGCAGAAGAAAAAAGTGTTTGTATAAAGTAGTTGATGCTGAATGAAAATATGCTTGCATAAAATTACAAGTACTCACACTCATTATATTTGACGTGGAGGTGAAATATGATTATAAGTGGTTTCATACTTATGCTTGAAGACCTATAATACTCAAAATATGTGTGGATAAGAGTGCAATTGATGAATTTCTGTGGTTTTTTATGCTATTGTGTTGAAATACCATCACAATATCACGAAATATCACCAATCTGCATGTTCAGATTTCATATGTAATATTCGCTCTGAAGATGCCTCTTATGGTGGAGAGACGTAAGGATTCTGCAGATTTTTTACTATCTATTTGAAAAAAAAATTAAAATTAATTTATATACTTAAAATAAGACTAAAAATACTATTAAAAAAATTATATATAATGTGAATTACAGGAAAATTGTGATCAAAAGCAAAGGACTAATTTCATCTATCATGCACAATTAGTTGTTAAGGGTGATAGTTTTAAAATTAAGCCAAGTTCACAAAGTGCAAATATCATATGGGGTGAGTTTCTCTAATTCACTCTAAGAAAATCACGTTAGTATGAACATAACCTGTGTCTCCTATCTATGACTTTATTATCATATAACATTATAAAATAATGATTATGATTAAAGCTCTCTGGTCGGATGATTTGCTGCTTAATATTATTTTTAAATTTTAGTCTAGCTATAATCTGTTTGTTTCCCAATAAATATTTCTTTAAAGCTGTGAAATACAAACGACACTTGACAGAGCATGAAGATTCTTAATAGCTATGGTTGAATTAAAAGCATCGCCCAAGAAAAACTCGCATCCCAGATTTACAAAAGCTCCTCTAAACAAAGCAACAAGTTATTGATGACAAAATTTCTTTTGCCAAGTTGGATCAAGTTAGGTCAACTACCTCCTTTCATTGAGTAAATCATGAATCACGACAACCCGAGATGACAAAATTATCATATCTTAATTGGTTTTGCCATCATTCTCTCATATTATGCTCTTAATCTCGTAACCCTAATCGTTCCTATTATACACTGAAAAATCGCTATTCCTTATGATTAATCTTAATCAAATCTTATGTCTCTTTATCAAGTGGATAATTAACTAAAGGGGCTTACTTTCATAAGGAACATCAATCTAAATAAGATTAACGAAATACTTAATTCTGCTGGCTTGATTTTCACCGGAAACAATAAGTGCATGCATCTATGTAAAACTACAAACAAAATATGCAAATCATAGAAATTCTTCTCTGAAAACCCCTCAAATCTCTCAAATTACATCATGCCCCACATCTATTTCTCCAAATAAGAAATTGAAAATTGAAGTAAGGACTGAAGAATCCACCTAATGCATTTGATTCAAAAGAAAATCAATATACATATGGATATATAATTATACTAAATAATGTTGGTGATGAGAGGGATGGACATGGTATTAGCTGGATTGGCTGATTAGATTATTTAGAAATAGCTGGAGGAAAAGACTTTCAGTAGGTGAAGGCAAATAAAACAAGGGAGACATGTAGTTCCTGATAGTTCTATTTCAACCGAAGCTTCTTTAATTATTTAAATTAATATATATTTTTTTTATTATTTAAGAAATTATTAAATACACTACCACCCAGTTATTATGTATTTACATATCTAGCAACTAAACTTTGATTTTTTTACATTTACTCCCCTCACATCTTGGAGCGATTTTTCTGTCTGGAGTCTGGACGTGCAGACAACGGACGCGATGCAGTGATACAGAGGCATCGCATCCCTAGTCTGCACGTCCGGACTCCGTACAGAAAAATTTGCCCACGACTATGTCACCAAAGCTATTCATAAAAAGCTGTATTTCACTATTTTAAAGTTAAAATAGTGATATTCTTTATTTGACATAAAAGATTTGGATGGTATAAATGTAAAAAATCAAAGTTTAGGTATTTGATATGTGCATACAAAATAAATGGGTGGTATGTAGATAAATAACTTATTACATTTATCTATTCAATAAACAATATTTTAATTTAATGCTCTTAACATTTGAATATTTTGAATAATATTATAAATTAAAATTTTGAGATATGCTATTTTATGCATTTTAATTTAATAGTTATTTCTAATCATCTATTGAAAATCAAAAGGTTAAATTTGACACTAATAAAAACAGACATACTTTAGAAATTAGAATGGTTCTTTAGTTCAACCCTGGTTCTAATCAGTTCAATCACAGTTCTATGAAAAAACAGTTTTGAACTTGGACCTAATTCGATCTGATGACTGGTTCACGGTTGAACCGGCCAGATCTTCCGGTCCAATCCGACTTCTAAAACCATGGTTTTTACAGACTTTTTTTTTTAATTTTGATTATGTAATTAATGTGCTAAAAATAACTTCTTATTTGGTAATGATTTCTATTCATTTATTGTTAACATGTTATACACTTCGGGTGAAACACAAAATCCCGGCTGAAATTATAGCGAATTTTTTCAGCGACTTCGGTTGAAATTGTGACTAAATTTTGAGCCGTTAATTTAGCGGTAGAAGTTGTGGTTGTATTGAACCGGTTTAGTGTAACGATTGAGATTTTAGCCAATTTTTAGCTATTTAAACCTTGCCCCTAGAGTACAAATCTTATTTTTCATTTTTCTCGTGTTCTGTCGATTCTCTTTGGCGACGACGTCCTCGACGACCTACCTTTGAGACGACGATGATGCCATGCTCTAGATTTGCTTGATGAATGTAACTATCACATTTCTCTAGTTTCTCATTTCGATTTCTTCTTGGTGGCTTGGTTTAGGGTTGAGTTACATGTATGACCAATGGATATATCGCACGCTTCCTACATTTATAAAGCATTATTGAGATACAAAGCATGGTTGAACCTAAGTATCAAAAACAGGAAATCCAATATTTTTGTATTTCCCTTAATTCTATTGAGCAAGGGATTACATTAGAAGAAGCTATTGTGGATTTTGAGAAAGTTGGTCACGTTATGGATGAATATGATGACATAAATGAGAAAATTTGAAGTTCGTCGTCTACTCATGACTAAAAAATCAGCCGTTAATCTTGCGGCATGAAATAATGTCTGTTATTACACTGTTGCATTTGGGCAGCTTATAAGTGCATGTGGCATTTTCAAAACGTCGTTGTACCGTTTGGTTCGCACGTTTCGCCAGCTTATCCAAAATTACATTTGGACTTTTACACTAAACACAGACCGTGAATCGACCCCCTGTCCGTTAACTAAACACTAGCTGCTCCAAACATATCTTAAATATTTATAGCAAATAATTCAGCTGCTAAATGTTAGCGGCTAACCAATCAGCCGATGATTTTTCTGGCTGATCCTTTTGCAGCGGTCAACTCCTTACCGACATGACTTTCATGGACTGATTAAGTTCAGTCAGGAATCTTTATTGGTTGACTTTTTAGCTGATAATATCTGAATTCCATGTAGTAATGAAAATTTGTTGATTTAAATAACTAAGTCGTACTCCGTATGGTGAAGTTCTTATACTACATGTGTATTATTTTCATTGGTTGCACGATTATAAGAAATACATTAATCTTGCGATAAATTATTTATTTGTTTGTGTATATTAATGCTAATTTTTATTAATTCATACAAAACGACGCAACGAAATATTAAAAAACATATATTCAAATTTGATGAATGCTACAAAATAAGAGGCGGCAGAGTAATGAATTATCGTCTTAGTGTTACATGAAGATTCAATATACACTTAGATGAAAAAGAATCAACTTGTGATGACACCAGAAGTTTTTACATAGAAAACCCGTAAAGGGAAAAAACCACGGGGTCTGACCCAGTCATAAAAATATACTATAAGTTGATGATTGCAGGGGCCCCTTGTCCTATAGACGGGAAATGATTATTAGATTTTCCAAGGTACAACGTCGACTGACGGTGTTTGGTTAACGGTGGTCGATGACAGTTGATGACGGTCGGCGGGGTCGACGACGGTCGCTGATGGTCGTCGACGGACGGCGGTGGTCGTTGACGATCGGTGGTGGTCGACGGCGATCGATGATGACAGAGATGATGTTGGACTTGAACTCATTCTCAAAGCCTCAAGTTCTCTCTCAAGCCTCCTCCCCTCATGTGAAGGGTGGGGCGCTATTTATAGTGTCCTGGGGGCAATTAATGCAGAAATATGAACTATTTTGATTGGACGGTCCAGAGAGTTTCCCTTGATCAGATGACGTTTGATGGACATTTGAGTGTCTTAATGATCTCAGAATTGAGTAATCTTGGGCTCGTTGGATTTGTCTTGTCAAGAAGCTTGATTCGATTGTGAACTCGTTGAATTCGACATTTGTTTGATCTTTCAAATATGTCCAGAAATCATCCAAGAATGATTTAATCGCTCGATCCAGGCCTAATTTGACTCGAATTGAACTAACATTGATATCATTAGGTCCGTCTCATCAGGTCGGTCAATTTGACTATAAGTTTACTGAAGTCGTAGCTCTGGATGACATTTACTTGAAGTTTAAATGTTTCTTTCTCAAAAGATTGCTTCGAGAATCGTGTCATACCTCGAGATTCGTGATGGATGATGAAATTTTATTAGTGGCATATCAAAACTATATATAATAACTAGAGTTTCAGAGTCATTTCTAAGAGAATAAATAAGAGAATGAAAAAATAAACCGCCTTTTCTTTGAAAGATTTACGCATATACCACACATTTCATATGTATTTACAAATCTTATAACTAAACTTTTACATTATAACATAATCGATGCATAAAAGGGTCCGATATGGAAGATTTGGGTGATATAAATATGAAAGAAAGTATAGATATTAGATATATAAATGCATATAATTTAGTGGCAAGCATGTAGATGAAATCTTCTATTCAATCCTAGCACTAGTATTTTTCAATTCTTTTGATAAAAAAAAATAAGGGCTTTTACATACATATCACCTCATTCCTACTTATTTACATATCTAACATCTAAACTTTAATTCTTATATTTATACCAACCAAATCTTTCATAAGACATAAAAAAATGCTATCATTTTAACTTTTAAAATATGAAATACACATTTTCATACATAATGAGATTTATGTAAATATATAAAAATTGAGTGGTATGCATGTAAATCTTCCAAGAAAATATTACAACCCAACTTGTTAATAATAAAAATGTCAGCTCGATAATGTAACTTGTCGAGATGCCATGAAGCTCCTCTTTGTCTGTTCTTTCCAGTTGCTTAATAAGTTTTATTTGTTTTGATAAGCGCGTTGTTGCGAGATATATAGACATCAGTTGATGTGGTATATAAATAAATCAAATAGGAGAACGATTGACGAAGCGAAAAATAGAACGAGAAAAAATCACACCAGAAAAGAACACACAGATTTACGTGGTTCGCAAATTGCCTACATCCACAGAGTTGCAGAGGATTTACAGCAGTCGATCACCTCGACTTACAAGAGGAATCTCTCACTTCGTTGTTATCTCTTCTTCTCTCTCTGTTCTTCTCTCTCTACACCGAGATACACCCGAAGAAACTCTACACCGAGATATACCGAAGATGATAAACTTACAAGAGAAATAAAACCAATTTTTCTTATGCCACAAGCCACCAAGAAGAAGCCAAGAGAGAACAATTTTCTTCTTCCCTCACCGCAAGGAACTACTGCTTGCACTTTCCTTCCTTCTATCTCGAGAAAGTCTGAAGAAGAACATCGTGACTTCAAACAAAGAAGAGAGCCGTCCGAAGCCTTTATCGCGAACAGGAAGCTTTGGGATGAAAGGAGGAGGCGTTTCGCAAAATGGAGGCGGGAACTGTTCGCGTCGGGAGATGTCGCGACAACAGGTCGTGATCGAGCGGGAGGCGGGAATTGGCGCCGATTCACAAAACATGAAGAAGCGGGAGCGGGAGTTGGCGAAATCGGTCTCCAGCTTTAACACACACGAAATGTGATATTTTATATCGAGCACCATTACCGGATACATTACATAAATAAATTATTAACTTATTCAGTTAAGACCTTCCAATGTTATAATATTGTATAAAACAATATTTAGTGGAACTAAAATGGGACAAATCAAAATATTTGTCATCTAAACATGATGAATAAAGGGCAGATTTGTAATTTTAAACATCTATTATATTTTATTAGAGAACAAAGGCATTAAATACTTGATCAGATTAGGGTCAACTCGCATTTAAGTTTGTGCTTGATTAATTCATTGTGTTCAAGCTCAAAATTAGTTCTTTATTTATTGTGAGAGCAATAAAGACATCAATTCAAATACTTATTGTTATAATAGGACATAAATAATAAATTAGATGACAAAAAATAATAAATTCAATAATCTAGAGAAACAAGTTGATATTTTTTTATATAATTTTTACAATTTTAGACTTACACATTAATATTTTAATTTATTTTGGTGTGTTTTAAATTGCTTAAAAAGATTGGCACATAAGCTATGAAGTTGAGTGGAAACTAGCTCAAGTTTGGACCATTTGCTCATTGAGCTTGATGCGCGAGTCATTTATTTTAGTCGAGTTTATGCGAGTTCATGAGTCAATGTGACCTAGTTATACCTCAAACTCGAATCAATAATTGAAGGACAAATGCAAGGCATCAATTTTAGAGAGAGACAGAGATAGAGAGAGAGAGAGAGCATTTTTTTGTGTTTTAGGATATAAGAAATAAAAGACTATCAACATTAGGCATCATAATTTTAGAATTCATTATAGTAAATTTTAGCTATAAACATTGTTCATTACCAACAAAATTTTATCATCTAGAATGAATATGAATGCTTTTTTTAGCCATAAACATTCAAAATTCAAATTCAAGATCATAAAAATCCCCAATTTCACTGATTTTATAGTCAATTTGACCGTCTCGACATGACAAACCTGATGATAGCAAAATTGGTTCAATTTGTGTCCAATCAAGCATGGATCAAGCAATTGAACCACATTTAGAGGCTTTGGGTAGTTAATTGAAAGTTGAATGAACTCTAAATTTGATATATTTATATTCAAATTGAGTGTCTTGATAAGATAAATCTAACGAGCCTAAGCTCAATTAATCTAATTTGATGTAATTAAGGCCTTCAAATTATTAAAGAAACCCTATGATCAAGAGGAATCAACATATGGTTATGGGATTTATTCATCGAATGAACAAAAATGCCCCTTTCTTAAAGCCTATGAAAAGATCCTCTCTATTCACTTGAGGAGGGAGAAGAAAAAAAAAAGTCTAATTACAGTGTTGTTCCAGATTGATGACTTGACGATAACTTATGGCCTCCAAAGCTACCCACTACCGTTGACCACCACCTGTCAGTCATCGTTAGCCACCACCAGCTACCCCTTGCTCACCGTCAGTGGGGGACTGCTTTAAATAATGAAGTATCTTAAATACTGCATGGCGACATACCTCAAACACGATGTATTAAAGACCCATTGAGCGCTCTATTCAGAATAAAATCGATCTTTTTGTATACTATGTGCAGGCAAACATTATACATGGTATAACATTATAACCCTCTTCCAGTTACGGGATAAGGGTATCTTTGTACTTGCAAATATATAGTGATTCATTTTGACTGGCTAGGCCCCATGGTCTTTTGCCCTTTTCTAATTTTTTACATAAAAAAAGTTATAGTGTCATCTCTTATTGCTTTCTCATTAAACGAGTATGTGTGTGTGTTACATTTTTGTACAATGCTGAAACATCAAATTATTATTCTTCCGCCATGAATTTTCTGGCACACAATAATTTGTTGCCCTCTATGGAAACAACATCACAATGATGAAATTCTACACTTCATCAATGGCAAATAAGTGCAATATGCGAGTTTTTCACTCTAACACCCATCATTCCTGAGCATAGTCTTAAAGTTCAGGACATCAAGTTCGTAGCATGTTTTTAGTTATAAACATCATCATGCTATTGAGAAAATATCACTTGCACCACTTGAAGATCATGCTTGAAGAATGAAGAAATCTCATAACGAGATTCTCCAACTCATATGCGAAATTAAACAACTGAAGATTGTACATATGTAAGGGGCACAACCAAATAAAATATTCTAACGAGAGATGTGCAGTTGCCGCCCCCTCCACATACAGGAGCTCTTCGTCTGAAAGTTGAACACATGGGAATCAACATGGGTCGTTCTATCAAGTGGTTATTAGACTTATTCACTGAATAAATAAAGTGCATTTCTCCTGGAGCTTATAAATAAATCGAGAAGAAGAAAAAAAACCAAATTACAGTGTTAGTCTGGACTGAAGATTTGACAATAACTTCTGACCTCCATAGCCACCAAACACCATCGAACACCGCCCACAGACAGCTGCAAGCCACTGCCAGTCGCCCTCTATTTGCTAGTGTTGGTGGACTCTGTTGAGTGATGAGGTATGCCAAACTTTGTACAATGATACACCTCAAACACAATGTACTAATGGCCCCGTGATAACTTCCGACAGCAACTGCTCACGAGCGCTATATGAAGAATACAACAAA
>NEWO01000062.1:1119676-1139965 GCA_003013225.1 Phalaenopsis aphrodite
TTTTAAAAAATTGAAATACATATTTACATGCAAAATTAAAAAGGAAAAAAGAAAATAATTACATTTTTCAATGTTAGAAATGCACACAATTACTCAAACCCTAGCTTGCAAAATTTGATGAGCTGATATGCGTGCAATGGATAATTAAAATAGAAAAAGGAATTAGTGGAACGTCGTATTATTTTTTTAAGGCATTTATATGGAGAACCACCAAATTACTATGTATTTGCATACCTATTATAGTTCAAAAGGAATGGTCATTTGAGCGTCTAGTCACCCCTAATGTGCCTGACAATTCAAGTAGCACCTCCTTTAAGGCTAATTGTACCAGAGGGGATTTGAACTTCCGATCTGAGAGGTTTGATACAGTGGTAGAAACATGTTTCATACTTGATACGTGCTAGAAAATTCGCGGCAGTAGAGTAATGGATTGCCGTCTTAGCGTTGTTTTGGATTCAGCATACACTCAGATGAAAATGAATCAAGTTGTGATAACACCAGAAGTTTTTTACTTAGAAAACCCGTAAATAGGAAAAACCACTGGGTCTAACTCAATTGTAAAAATCTACTATAAGTTGATGATTACAGATGTCACTTGTCCCACAGGCGGGAAATGGTTACTAGCTTTCCAAGTTACAACGTCAATTGACGTCGTCTAGTCAGCAATCGTTGACGGAGGTCGGCAGTAATTGACGGTAGTTTTTTATTAATTCTTGCTAGTCCATGGAAGGAATATAAAATGTCAAAACAGAATTCCAGTCATTTTGACAAACTATTTTTGTTTCAATTTTTGACATAAAAACTTGACACAATTTTTGATAATTTTATATTCCTTCAATTGACTAACTTCATCAATTCATCAATTTTAAATCACAGAATGTGAAGAGTTTTTTATTAATTTATTTTAATTATTAGTTGTTTTAATTTTAATTAATTTCAGTCATAAAAACAGAATTTAAAATGTCAAAAATTGAAGGGATATAAAATGGAAAGTTTTTTTTTTTAATAAATAACTATTTTGTTATGACTCTAATTAATTTTATCATGAATATGAGGGGGTTTTTCGGCCTATAAATAGGCCAAGGAGAGGAGAAAAAAGGTGGAGTCTCCGTCCCTGCCTAGAAGGTGATCTGGGATTTCCCAAAAGAAGAAAGTCGTCCCCGTTATGTGTAGCAGACAAACAATGAAATCTTCTTTCTCGTTGCGGCGAAACATTGCGGCGAAATATTGTGGCGAAACATTGCGGCGAAATGTTGCGGCGAAATATTGCGGCGAAATGTTCGGCGAAAAATTGCGGTGAAGTGTTGCGGCAAACGTTGCAGCAAAGAGTTGCAGTGAAACGTTGCCGCAAAATATTGCGGCGAAACTTTGCGGCGATTGCGGCGAAGAGTTGCAGGACGTTGCAGGGAAGAATTACGGCGAAGTGTCGTGGCGAAACGGTGCGGCAAAATATTGCGGCGAAGAGTTGCAGTGAAACGTTGCGGCGGAGCGTCGCGACAACAATTTGCGGCGAGGACGCGACACATTGTGGTGGAGTGTCGCATATTCCGGAGGAGATTCTCGTGCTGCTCTGGCACGTTCTGAAAGTGATAAAGAAATGATGTAGTTTTCTCGCCTCGCCATGAGGGGGGAATTTTTATGCCTATATGGTGGCAATATCTGGAGACTCCTTGACGATCATCAGAAATAATAGAATTTTAGGAAAGTGATGCCGACGTTAATTGAAGGTGAACTGATTTGTTGTAGCCCTTGTACATGTATATGTTGGTATTTGTAGCTTTTTTAATCTTCTGATGTGACAATTGTAGATTATAATAATATATTTTTTTGTTGCTTCCACAGTTGTTTTGGCTTCTTATTTGTGCAAAGTTCTTCTGAGGCTTGTAGCCTTCTGAGGAATTTTTATGCACGAAGCCTTCTGAGGAATTTTTATGCACGTAGCCTTCTGAGGAATTTTTTTGCACTTGTGTCTTCTGAGGCTTGTAGCCTTCTGAGGTCTTTGATGTACCTATGTTTTCTAAGGCTTGTAGCCTTCTGTAGGGTTGTAAACAAGCTCGGGCTGTAAACGAGCCGAGCTTGAGCGAGCTCAGGCTTGGCTCGTTCGAAATAGCTCGTGTTTGAAATCGACTCGTGTTCGAAATTGGCTCGTGAATAGTGTGTTCGTGTTCGACTCGATTTAAAAATTTGTGTTCGTGTTCGGCTCGAAATTGGCTCATTAAACTTAAATTGAGAAAAATAGATGTAAAGTGTGAGATTATAACATGCATCAAATATATACAAAAGAAGACACTAATCACATTGCCACATAAAATGTTATGATTTAAACTTAGACATAAATATATATAATATATTATTATATAAATAATATATGTAATATATTGTTATATAAATAGTTATATAATTTTTTTATTCGAGCTTAAACGAGCTGAACACGAGCGAACAAAGAGTTGTTCGTGTTCGACTCATTTATAATTCAAGCTTTAACTCACATACTCAACGAACAAGCCAAACACAAGCTACTTAACGAGCTATTCGCAAACAACGAGCTTTTTTGACAGCCCTAGCCTTCTGAGGTTTTTGATGTACCTGTGTCTTCTGATGCTTGTGGCCTTCCGAGGTCTTTGAGTGTACATGTGCCTTCTGAGACTTGTAGCCTTCTGAGGTCTTTGATTTACATGTGCCTTCAGAGGCTTGTAGCCTTCTGAGGTCTTTGAGTGGAGACACTATCAACCACTTGATCTCATGGAGTCTTTCTAGTGAGGACCCTGTCCACAACTAGCTTCCCATCGAGACTTGCCTCTTGACTCGTCTTCCAGGGGTATTGTAGCTTCTCATTGAGTCTTGCCTCTTGGGCTTGATTTTTAGGAGTATCATATCTTCTCGTCGAGTCTTGCCTCATGGGCTCGACTTTTTAGGGGTATGATAGCTTCTCATCCTCAAGGGGGCTTTCTACACAAAAATCTTTCGTGAGAAAATAAGAAAATTTCATTGAAATGATATTTTAAAGCAACATAAAAATTTTGCTAAAATAAAATTAAGAGTTTATAAGCGAGTCTTTTACTCAGATAATATGAGTTGGAGTTATACTTCTCATTCGATAACTCTCATTAAATAACTCAAACAGTTCTCTTTTGGTTCCCCTCATATTGTTCTTGTATGTAGCAACCAAGGTGACCTTGGCGTATTAGACGTTCAATTTCTTCCTTTAATTGAAAATATCTTTCTGTTGAATGTCATTTTGTATGGTGGAAATGACAATATTGAGACTGATCTCCACCATCTGGATTTTTTAACGGCTTTGGCCACTTGACAGTCTCTTCATCCTTGATTGTCATTAAGATGTTAACACGTGACGTGTTGAGTGGCGTATATTCTTTCTCTTATCGTTGCTCACGATTCCCTTGTGGCCTAAACTTTTTTTGTTGTGAGATTTGATTGGTATCCCCTGCGTTATTCTTGCGCTTGCCCCCCAATCGCTCAAATTATTCCTTGTGAGCAATGATGGCCTCATCTGCAGAGATTTGTGCCTCAACATGGTGAACAAGGTTAGCATAAGAATGAACTGTCTCCCACATCAACGATGAGTAGAAAGGACTTGGGTGAAGCCCCCCAAGGAAGACTCCTCTTAGTAACTCTGGATCTACTCCTGGGATCTGTCCTGCTTGAGTAGAAAACCTGCAGAAGTAATCCTTCAATAATTCTCCCTCGCTTTGATGAATTCCCGAAATATGAGATGAATCCTTGATAATTCGTCGGTTTGCTACGAACTGTTCCACAAATAGTCTGACAAGCTCATTAAAAGTGTTTACAGTGCCCCATGATAGAGAGTAGAATCAGGTTCGAGCTTGTCCTTTAAGAGTAGCCGGGAAAACCTGACACAGAAGTGCATCAGAGGCACGATGAATGTGCATGATAGTTGGATAATGATCAATATGTTCGTAGGGGTCGGTTATCCATTCATACGTATCGATGTTCGGAAGCTTGAAGCCTGTTGGGATGGGGTGATGGAGAACCACATCCACTAAAGGAGAGGATTCATGTACTTTGCGATGAGTGTAGAAACGATCTTTTTTCTCTAGGGGAAAATCTTCCCGTACGAGGCGTCATAGTTCATTACGAATGATACCATCTGAAATGGCAGGAAGATGTGGCGATGTCGGATGAGCTGCACGAGATGGATCAGTGGAACTTGTGGTATCTAGGAGTTCAGCATCACGACCTGACAGGGGATGTGTTCCTTCTTAAGGAGGCGTGCCGCTACAAGTTCCTCTGATCAGTATGTTTCTCGTACATCACGAAGTTAATGGTGTGGGCAGCGGTTGTTGAGCCCTGCGTAGGAGCCGTAGGATTTCTAGTTGAAACTCCTCCATTCTATGCATTCGATCTTCGATAGAAGAGCCTGAAACACCTTTCTTTGCAGGATTGCGTCTCCAGGGCTGGAAGATGAAGAAGCATGCCACCGTTGGCTTCGTGACTGCTCCCTTGAACGATTAGTTTTAGAGCGGGATGCTCTTTGTCACGAACATTATGTATGGTGGCCATGTAGTAAACATTGTAAGTACTTTAGTTGTTGGATTGAAACTTTCCCACAGACGGCGCCAAACTGATGTGTGCAAGAAAACTTGTGGCGGTAGAGTAATGGATTATCGTCTTAACGTTGCGCGAGGATTCAGTACACAGTTAGATGAAAATGAATCAAACTGTGATAACACCAGAACTTTTTTACGTGGAAAACCCGTAAATGGTAAAAACCACGGGGTCTGACATAGTTGTACAAATCCACTATAAGTTGATAATTACATATGCCCCTTGTCCCACAGGCAGAAAATGGTTACTAGCTTTCCAAGTTACAACGTCGACTGACGATGTCTAGTAAGCGGTGGTTGACGGAGGTCGACAGTGATCGACGGTAGTCGACGACAATCGATGACTGTCGGCGGTGGTCGACGGAGGTCAGCGGTGGCTAACGACAGTTGATGACGGTCGACGGTGGTCGATAGAGGTAAGCGGTGATCCGCGGCGATCAACGGTGGCTGGCAGTGGTCGGCAGAGGTCGGCGGTGGTTGTCGACGACGATCGTCGATGGCGAGGATAATCTTGGACTTGAGCTCTTTCTCAAAGCCTCAAGTTCTCTCCTAAATTTCTCCCCTCTCATGTGAGGGGTGAGACTCTATTTATAGTGTTTTGAGTGCAATTAATGCAGGAATATGAACCATTTTGATCGGACGGTCCGGAGAGCTTCCCTTGATCATATGACATTTGATGGATATTGGAGTGTCTTAACGATGTGAGAATTGAGCAATCTTGGGATCGTTGGATTTGTCTTGTCGAGACGATCGATTCGACTATGAACTCGTTAGATTCGACATCCATTTGACCTTTCAAATGCCTCCAGAAATCATCCAAGAGTGGTTTAATGATTTGATTCGGGCTTGATTTGACTTAGATTCGATTGACTTTCATATCATTAGGTTCGTCTCTTCGAGCCAATCAGTTTGACTATAAGTTTGCTGAAATCGGAGTTTCAGATGACTCTTAATCGAAGTTTGAATGTTTCTTTTTCAAAAAATTGCACCGAAATTCATGTCAGATGATGAAAATTTGTTGGGTGCGTATCAATACTTACCTTTTCAGCTACTTTTGCTGAATTTTTAACTGTGTTTTACTGTTTGGAGGTGGCAAAGAAGTTGAAGAATTGGAATTATCGCAAACCCAGTTTTCGTGCCCCAAACACGTATCAGATGTCTCAGATGGGTGTCTTGACCTACTGGATGCTACAAATGAATAGTGAATCGTCCAAGCCACTCACATGGAACCTAAAATGTGCTACTTTTAGGCAACTAGTATTTATCGTAGCACGTCACAAGATTCAGCGGATTGGAATTATCCACCGCAGACGTCTTATCTTTATGACCAATAATTTACCTTGACTTTGAAATGACTTTCAAAACACGCCACCCACTTTCAGCCCCTTTAAAGTACATGGCAACCACACATTAACTCCTTAGGCTTAATTGGGTGTGAAAAATCTGATCCACATGGACCTTCGTGGCCAACTCTAAAGAAATGCATACCACTCCACTAAAAAAAAAGATAAGATTTTCATGCATATTACTCCACATAAATTAAGATTTTTACATATATGCAAACCTATCTATATTTTAAGAGATGTATTTTAAAATAATAGAATTTTCAAGTCATATGAAAATTTTGATAATATGAATGTAAGAACTTAAAGTTTAGATTTTGGAGATGTAAATTTAAAATAATATGAATGTAAATGCCACTAAAAAGTTAAAAAAACAATTTTTTACAAATAAAATATTTTATTAATTTTTAAAATACAATTTTAAGATTTTAAAAATTTATATGCTCACTTTTGATACAAAATATTAAATAATTTCTTCAAAATAAAAATAGAAACTCAAAATATACATAATTATTATTAAATTTTAGGTTTATTTATATACTCACAAATTAGAGAAAAATCGGAGTCTTGCGTATATCATAGAAGTTATATCTATGTTATATCCACATTATATCCGCGTTATATCGCATGTAACCTCCATATAACTTCTATATAACCTACCCATAACCTAACTGAACTTAAAAATAAATTTCTAGCTTTTGTTTTCAGATATCCGTAAATTATATGTATGTTATATGAAATTTACGTGGATATTACAGGAGATATAATATGAATATAATACTGATATAACGCGAATATGATCTCTATTATGTACTCCGCGTACCTAAACTTTTTCCCAAATTAACAATTAATCGAAAGGGATAATAATTATGCTACAGTGGGCCCCACTTAAAAGCTGCGAACAACTGGTGTCGAGATGTCCCCACCACTTGAAAGAAATGCATGCCCTACCTCAAACGCCGCGTGTTTCAATACCCACGTGGCACGCGTGGCACGCGTGGCACCGACAGATTTTTAACCATGGAATTGTTAGCAAATTCTTACTAACCGTTAGATTCTGGATGAACGACCCGATGTCGACGGAGGTCGGTAATGATGCCGTGGTGACCGTATCCTTGGTGTACAGTTACTGAACTAAATCGAGACCGTTGGATTGCAATCATACGGGAACAAATTTTTCGGCGGTAAGCTTACGGATAAGAAGCAAGTCTCTTGTAATACTTTGTTTTTATTTATTTATAAGGTGGGGGGTGTTTGGTTGGGCGTTTAGTCCAGTCAAATATGATAATAAATATATGTATATATATTACGATTGTTTTAAATATATATATATATATATAAATTGTGTTTATAAAAATATTTTAGTTTATTACACCTTCACCTAGAGGTGTTAAACTGATCTTTGTTTGCGAACAACTCATTTTATGTTTGTCGCTAAGTTAACGAGCTGAACACGAACAACACGAATAATGATTTTTGTTCGTGTTCGAAAAATACTACTAATCAATTATATATGTAGACACACACAAATAGATATATATAGATTCAAATGATGTTTTAACTGGAACAATAATTTTTAAATTTTGACTCAATTCTTAATATCTTATGACTACATAATTAGAGTTATCAAAACGATTCTTTGTTAGAGAACAGCTCGTGAACACATTTTTTAAGCTCGAAATATAAACAAGCTGGTTTATACCTGCACCCTACTTTCACGCAAGATAATTCCAAAACAATTTTAGGTTTTATACAAATACCTCCATCTCTGTCTTTTATAAAAATAAATTAGGTTCCAGTTGAATGATCTCTGGAAGGAGCAGAGTTGCTTTCTCCTTCCTTCCTCTGCTATAACCTTCTCCACCTTAACCTTAACCCCAAACCCTAACACTAACCCTGACCCTAAATCACCTCCCACATCCGCCGAGCTCCCAAAACGTACAAATGGCTGATAGGGTTTACCCTTCCGTAAAACCAAACGCTACCTCTGCTCCACCCGCCACCAACGGCGGCGCAACAGCCGCCGCCGCCGCTGGCGGCGGCGGCGGAAACCAGCCATCCTTTCCCCCTGCAAAATCTCAACAATACAACCGCCCGATTTACCGCCCTCAACCACCGGCGAAACGCCGGCGAAGTCGCCGCGGATGTTGCTGCGCTTGGTGCTGCTGGCTCGTTCTCATCCTCATCACCCTCGTCCTCCTCGCCGCCGTTGCGGGCGGTATCTTCTACATCCTATATCAACCTCAACGCCCTACCTTTTCCGTCTCCTCCCTCCAACTCATAACCCTCAATGTCTCCAATTCAAACCAGTTAACATCCAGGCTTAACGTCGCCATCAGCGCTCGGAACCCTAACAAGAAGCTCGTGTACACCTACGATCCGATCTCGATCTCGGTGACATCTAACGGTGCTGATTTAGGAGACGGATCGTTACCAGGGTTTGTGCAAGGGAAGAAGAACACGACTGTAATGAGGGCGACGCTGAAAAACTCAGTGCAGAGCGTAGATCCATCATTAGCGGCGGCTTTGAAGAAGAGCACTGTTGATTTAGAGATTGATTTGGAGACGAAGGCTGGGGTTAAGGTGGGGGGATTTAAGACGAAGAAGATGGGGATTAGAGTTCACTGTGAGGAAATCAGGGTTAATGTTCCGAAGGGGAAGAAGACGCCGCCGCCATCGACGGCGGACAGTAGCTGCAAAGTTAAGCTTCGGATCAAGATCTGGAAATGGACATTCTAGATCTAATTGTTCGTTTGTTGCAAAATCAGTGGGGGGGAAAGAATAAAGTTGCAGAGATCTGGATCGGAAGAGTGAAACCGTTCGTTTTGTAAAGTAAGGTGATTGCTGGATAACTTTTTAATTTTTTGGGTTTTTTTGGTTTATTTGGAAGTTGGAATATTATATTAATATTGTTCTCATTTTCTCTTTTCTGTGGTTATTTTGCTGTTTTTATTTTATTTATTTATTTTTTTTTTGTAGTGCGATATTTTGATTATATATGTTAAATAATAATAATAATAATGATAATAATTTTTTTAATTGGTAGTTTAGTGCCCGTTCGGGGCAGCTTATAATTACGGATGACATTTTCAAAATACCGCCCACTGTTTTGAAGACACGTTTCGACAGCTTATCCGAAAATGCTGTTGGGTTTTTATACTAAACGCAGATTGCTGGTCGAACAGTATAAACTACTTATCTAGATAAGCACAAGCTGTATAGTGATAAGGTTGGGATTTGATGACTTGTATGAAGTCCGTTGAAATGAATGATGTAAGATTGTGATTGATCTTATTATTTATTTATTTTCTTCAATTATTGAAGATGATTTACATGCATGAGTAAATTATGTAAATTTTGATTTATTAAATTCTATAAAAAAAAATAGGATTTTGTAAATCCGGAATTGGAGGTATAATTGAAAAAGAGTTGGTTTAATAAGTTCTAGATTTAAAATGGTCATTTTTTTTTAGGCTTTTTTCATACAGCTCCTTAGGAAATTCGGAATTACAAAATTTATTAAACTGGTGCAATTTGCATTTTCAGCCCTGCTTTATAATAATTTTGCTAGAGATTGGCAAATGTGAATCAAGTCGAGTCCATAAGTGCCATTTCGAGCTCAAGCTTTTATTGAGCACATTTTTGAGCTTGATTCAAGCTTTTAAGATTGTTCAAGCTCGATCTTGTTTATAAATGTCATGTTTGAGGCTTGCTTGAGCTCGATTTATGTAGAGATTATTGAGCTTATTAACAAACAACTCCGTGGACGAAATAGATGAGTCATAATCGTGTCTTAATTAAATTTTATTTGATTCTTAATCGAACTTTGTACACATAAGTATTGGAAAGTATGAACAAGCCTTATCAAATGACGATTGGGACTGAAATAAAATATTTGAATGATATTATTGATAAGAATAAGCTTTAGGTTTTGTTTGGGGCGGCGGTTTTCGCGCGGTGTGGGGAGAGGTCGCGAATCGCGATTGTTTAGTTCGACATCCTGAGGGTGGCGGGGCACCATTTTAGCAGACCGCGGGTCAAATCCATGACCCACGTTCGAGTGATGGATTATTATGTGGATCGACCCATGACCCACGACATATTATGCAGATCTATCCGTGTTTGAGTGATGGATTATTATGCCGTGGGTAACGGGGTTCGATCCTCGTTCGAGTGATGGAGTATTCTCAGGGCAGCGGCCGTCAACATTCGCAGCTCTTAGCCCACCGAGCTCCAGATCACTCGCCTCATCTAGTTATTTCCCTTCTTCTCGCTCTCAAAACATCCTTTTTTTGAGAGCATCCTTTTCTTACTTCTACCCCCATCCCTTCTACCGCCGGTCACTTCTTTTTAACTAGGGTCTGTATGCCCTTGTTCCTCCCGGTGGATCATGAGAGCTTTGAAAATTTCGAGCAGAAGCAGTCAATTCCCCAATAAGAAGCGACGATTCATGGAGCCTACTTCAAGATTCAACAAAGGTTTAGAAGATGATGAGGAGTTAACGAAGGAGAGAAAGCTCCTCATAAAGACCCTTCTTTGTGTTTTGTGCTTAGCTTCTATGATGCGCCAATACGGATGTCATTTCTCCATAATAGTTATCTTTTCTTTTGTAAAAATTGAAAATTTTGCCTTGTTTAATGAGTGTTTTCTTATAGCACTTTTGGTACTCACTGTTAAGTGAAATGTGTATTTGAATTTTGTACTGTTTTGAAGTGAATTTCTACTTTTGAAGTATCAAATATATGACTGTCACAGTTATGTACGAACTGCATTACTAAATAGGGGCAGGATAATCATTTATCTAAAAAATAACAGCCACACAACTACTTTCAAACAGCTGCAACAAATGACCAGTCAACTTTCCCGCAGCTGTTTTCTTGGGTAGCTAAGTTGTAGCTGAAAAGCTGATAAGCCACAGTTGCCCCAAATAATCATTTAATTGAGCTTGGTTGTGAGCTTGGGGGTTTTATATGTAGCACCCAAAATTCTTTATATTACAAATTTCTTATTTAAACTTATCTATTTACATTTGAAGCACCCAAATCATTATTTTTGCTAAAAAATAATATTTTTCATTAAAAAAACAAAAAAACAGTGTCATTAAAAATGCTTTTAATGCCTCTGTCACTGCTGGATTACAGTCTGTTGGAGTTTAGGAATGAGAAAAGGAGAGAAATTCCGTTTGAGCAAGTTATAATCTAAATAATCTCGAACAACATAAATGACAACTTTAAATCCTACACGATGTTAAATCATTTTTTCCCTATTTTGCTTGATTTTAGGAGTTGTTCAAAAAGATGTGGTGTCGGATACACATTCTTTTTTTTTATTGAAAAAGTTTGATCACAGTTTTATAGCAGCAACCACAGGTAGCTAAATATGACGAGAAAACACAGATTTCAGCTGTAGTTTTTTGAAAATGTAAATAAAACACAATTTTATCAAACCAAAAAAAAAACTTCGGTGCAGCTCCGCACCACTACCCCAAACACACCCTGTGTCAACCTGATTGTGATAATAAGAAGGGAAAAGGAGCCGCTTTACTATTTTTAACGGGAAGTATTATTTTTTATTAGTTATAATGATTTGTGTGCTTTAAATATAAATAAATAAGATTGGTTGTGAAATTCATAATATAATGAGTTTTAGTTGCTAAATATGTAAATTTTCCTAGATTATACTATCCAAGATTGTAAATTCTCCTAAATGATACTATTCATGAACATACATGAATCAAACAACAAGCAATTCAAAGTTGCTCATTTAGTAATTAGAGTATATATGAAAATATTATTTTTTTTTGTTAGCAAGTCAAATGATAATGTATGAGCTTTAATTGAGTTGAGCCACAATTATCTTGTTGAACGCTTTGTTCATTTTTAACCTCTGAGTGAAGCGATGAATCATGAGACTTTAATAAGGCTAAAATTTGTGACAATGATGAAGATTGAAAAGATTAGCAAATGGGTATTCATTAAATTTGCTCGCTTGGTATTTTTCGCTCATTACTTTTTATATATATATATATTTGAGTGAATTTAGGGTCTGTTTGGGACAGTTTGTGTGTTTCAGGATAAGTTGCTTATCCTGAAACGCGGCCTGCGGGCCGGCCGCGGGGGTCGACCCGCGGCCTGAGTTTAGTGTAAAAACTCAAACGCAGTTTCGAATAAGCTGGCGAAACGCGCGAACCAAACTATACGGCAGCGTTTTAAAAACACCGCCCACACTTATAAACTGCCCCAAACAGACCCTTAATCTCAATTGCGTATACATCTCATATACGAATCTCGAAATTTATGACATCTTATTTAATATCCTAAAACTCAATCAACATAATAAAGTGACTTGTATTTGTCAACAAATTTTCAACGGCTCAACTTAAGTGTTATCAAATCACCCATTTTTTCTCCCAAACGACTTGTTATCTTTGTGACACTAAAAATTTTGTCGATAAAAGTTGTCAATTTCTTCTTATCCTTTATAAGCTTTTGTTCTCAATGTTGTTACTTTTTTCCATGCATTGCTAAGTTCCTAATAACCCTTGCGGAATTCCTCCTCAAACGTTGAATTCCTTTACAACTAGTCATTTCCCAAAGTAATCAACATAATTATTTTCACCTTATTAACATTCTTATCATGATATCACCTTATTGATAAGTTGGTGCTTTCTTTTTTAGGACATATTAATAGCTTGATACTATAGTGTTGTTGGCTTAACATCGAATATTGACTCTCCTTCTCATCTTCTAGACAAGTTGAAAATTTTAAGTTATCAGTTTGGAACCTCCTCCATTTTTTCTTTGTCGACTTCTTAACACCTAACACCTCTAATGCTGTCAAATCACACCACATATCATTATTTATCATCATTTTGATCATGTTGTCTGCCCACAAGATGCATCATATCATCTCTAACACATCATTAGCTCATTACTTGATGAGTATCCCTCCCACATAAAGTCAATAATTATCCCATATAAATCCTATGATCAATAATTCTAATTATTACATTTTTCTTCACTTGTCACTTTGCAACACATTGCAACATGAATGACAATGCAATGAGCCCTTATTAAATAAAGGAAAGTCAATATTCTTTATCCTTGATTATTCTCTTAGCCACATGATTACATAATTAGGAAAATATTTTCATGATGATTGTGATTTATGATCGAGAGGTTGCGGTCACAATATGTCTTCATCGTCCCATTCTTGTTGTTGCTGGCCTCTTATAAAATAGGGAGGATGATTCCCTCCCTTGTGTCTCAAACTTTACATTATGAATGTTAGTTTCTTGAAGCTTAATTATTCTAATCTACTTCTATTAGTTTTCTTGTTAAAGTCTTTTAGGCCTTCAAGTCATCCCTCTTTTAGAACCATACTAGTGCCAAAATTTAAATTTTTGGTTGGACACTCAACGATTTCAGACGCTCTTCTTCATACAACCCTTCATAGCCACTTGCCACATAATACAAATATTGATCCTCATACATCGTGGAACTATTAGATTAGGTGTAAATTTTGTATCACCTTCCCCTTCTCCTCTAGAACGTGCATTCAAGCTCCCTCTTTATCGTCATCTCATCTTCTTCATTGATGTTCCTATTGGTGTTTTTTTTTTTTTTATCGAGTGTGTTCAACATAGATATCAAAAGTTTTCTATCTAAATGATTGAATACGCCGTTTGAATAATAATATATCACAATGAGGGGATGAAATATTACCTTTAAATAGATCAAATTATTTGGATTATAAAAATCCTTAATTTATGAGTCTACTAAAAAAACATTTTCCACCTATCTTACGGGTATACGACAAAGTTTATTTTACTCCGATGTCAGGTATCCCTATAAGAGAAAGCCCTCGTAGATAATTAGATCTATGTAGCTGTGAACTCCAAAGAAAAATCTAGATTAATGGATTGTCTTATATTATTCATATTTTGAGGTTAGACATTTCAAATTCAAAATTTCCAAGGATGATAAATGAATCCAAGTTCATACTAATAATAACCCATTTCCTTAATAAAAATGTAATACATGTCCTAAACATTTGACATGTGAACCTACAATAATAGCTTATATATAGAATTTCAAATTTTACGTGTCGCCTCAAGTGATCTGATATAACTTAAACTCAAGTCTCCTTCATTAAAGCTTACTATTAACTATTAGTTGATTGAATGTCACAAATATAAAGTAACTAATATGGCATTAATAGCTCGATGTTTGGAATCATAACATTTTCATTATTAGTCTTTATTGTTGTAAATATATCTTTAATCATTCTACTCTTTTCAATGGCCTCATTCATTAAACTTGATGCTAACGCTTCTCTTACACTCTCCAATTAAGATAAATATGTTATACAACCATGACCATATAAATATCCACATGGAACTTCTTTTCATAGAATTACAAGTCCTAAAAATAGAATAAGATGAAAAATTGAAATCAAATTTAAATATTAATTCTAAAATATAAAATCAAATTATTGAATAGTATAAAATGACATTGGATTTCTCATACTAGATGTTTCCTACATTTTCTACTTCAGCATTAAAAGGTAGTGCTAAAAAAATGATTTAGTCCTACTTAAATCCTAAAAATGAACATCCTTGAAAACTTATGCTTAAGAATTTGTACAAATAGGAATGTCTCTATTTCAATCAAAAGTTTTCTTAGGAGTATCTTTTTTTGGACATAATTAATTACATAGGCTTGCCATTATAAAACCAATGCCCCAAAATGGAATAACCTTGTCATACCCAAATTAGGTAGGAATAAATATCTAAAAAATATACATCTTGAGTTCTCATATCATCTATTTTGTAAATAGATTCATTGTAAAATAGTATTTTTACCTTTCAAAATGATATATTATTCAAAATATCAAATATGGTATAAAAATGAGAAATTCAAACACTTTTTTGGTCTACCTCAATTCCCATGAAAACTGTCATATATTATTAATTTTACATGTATGCTTACTATATACAATAAAGTGCAATCATTTGGCCTTCTTCTATTATGGTGATTTTTTCCTTGGACTTGAGTATAATTCTTATTTGAACATTGAGTTGTAGTTTTTCCTTCAACATAATTTTAATGCCTTTAAATAAAATAATATTAAGTTAAAAAAAATACTAAAAATGTTTGTCAACAATATGTTTTTATTTAATATCTTTTTTACAAATATTATATTAATTTATATACTTTTGTGCAACAAAATAGTCAGAATAGTATTCATGAAGAATTGATGATTAGTACCACTGTGCCATCCTAGAAAATTTTTCAATTAGATTAGAGAGCAAGGTATAGCAAAGTAAGCCAACGGTGCCACAATGCCAAGGAATGGTGTCATAGTGCTACCCTCTAGAGCATCATAGTGCAATCGAAGGATGAAGGAGATAGAAGATAAAGAGCTCAATACCACAACACTAATACATTAGGGCACAGAGCTGACCTAATGTCGCAATGCAACACCTAGAGCATTGCAATCCAACAAAACAAAAATAATTATTCTACTCAAAATTACAAATTTTAAAACCGATATGGGATTATTAGTTTTGATAATTGTTAAATTATGAAAGTATGACATTAAAGTCTTATTTGAAGTCTTGAAGAATTTTCTTGGAGTGAGTTAGTGAGTGTATTGTGAGTCTGACCGTGTGTGAATGTTACTTAGCCAATGAGATAAAAGTTTACAAGCATGTTAAGATAAATAATATTTCCTTTAAATTTATGAATTTTTATTTTCATTTTTCTTAAATTATGAAATTTACTAGAAATTTTTATTGAAGTTACTTGTTTATTTCTCTCTAACTTAATTTAACAATATATAGTGGCCATACACTTATTTAAAATCTTTTGAGAATTGGAGATATTCATGGGATTCTAATTTTCATATGGAGATTAATAAGTAGAGTTTGAAAGAATTTAAACATATCAACTAAACTTATGTAATCACATAGGAAAATGATTTTATCAATTTCAGAAGTCCTTAGTGCATGACATATAACACTTTGAATTTTTAAAATTAAGATTTTTTTTATTAGAAACCATCATTACTTTTGGTTAACAATATTATTATTTTGAAATTATAATTTGAAAATTTGATTTGATAATTTTACAAATTCAAGGTTTATCTTAATTTGAACATTTACATTTTAGCAAATTCCACTATAACATAAAAAACTTGAGTGAATTAAATAGAAGTTGGGGTTTGCTAGACTTATATTTATCTTTCTTAACTATTGTTTAAATTAATGATTATGGGAATGATCTTTGACACAAATTATTATTATTTGAATGATACATAAACTTACGTTGACAGTGCATAACTTGAATCACATATGGAAGGTTGAAGCTATCGCTTTGAATTGATTTAGGAGCAACTGACTAAATATTGTTTGTTTTTTTATCAAAAAGGGCAAGTGATAGTGATGGATTAGATTATAGATATGAATTATGGTTTGAATTATCTTCTTGTGATTAATATCACAAACATTCCTTTTGTTTCACTTCATTCAATAAAATAGCCATAAAATGGTTGTAGAGTAAATATTAATATAGAAGGATCAGTGTACATTTAATTAAAGACATTTTTAAAGGATTTATCAACAAAATAACCCTAGTCAATGAGAAGGCTACCTGTCAATGATTGTTGATTAATTTTGTGTTGATAATGGCCACTATAGAGACTATCATTTGATAGGCAATCATTATTGGTTAACACAATTGCAATAACATGCATAGAAAGTTTTGAAGTTGAGATAGGAGGTACCTCTCTTTATGTAATTTTTATTTTCCTTTAGTGCAATAATGGTAGGTAAAAGTTTAATATTTTGATGTTCAATTTGCCTCTTCCACCTTCCATCTTCAAGAGTTCTCACATTTTGATCTCGTAATTTAGTGTGGGAGTCATGATTTTGAGATTGTTAGCAATGTTGTTTTCAATGTTTCGGCTTATTTTCATGCTCGTTCAAAGTATAATAAAGTATATTTTGTTGGTTCTTGAGAATTGTTGCAAATTTCTTATTGGATTAGAGTCATCATACATTTTTATGTTTAATATAGTGAACTAGCTCATCCTGTGACCTCATATTTATATGTTTAAGTAAAGACCGAATGCTATATGAATGTCTATAATCAAGTAAAATTGTATAACAAGGCTTAATGAAGCTTGTCTAAAATGAGTAAATATTGTTGCTTGCCAAATTTTATTGAGTTTCACATTCATACTAAGTCCAATGTAACAATATTTATTGGTAAGTCCCCTTGGACAAGTAAGATGGCCATTGAGGCAAGCTTACTTGAATTGAGTAAGTTTGATAAATTAGTGATTTTAGTTGTCTAGTTTCATAAGGGAGTAAATCCTTTCTCTTATTGTCAAAGGCAAATAAATTGGGCAACTTCACAAGAAGTCATTTTTAGGTGTCTTCGCTATTTAATGAATTGGCTAAGTGTTCGCAATTTGTGGAACCTGATTTAGATTTGTAACATGACTGGTTAAGTTGATAAAGATGACTACAAGTTTACGATTTTGTAAACCATATTACTATTTACATGAATTTCTTAATAATAATTTTTTAATGTAGACTAAGTTTTAAATTAAATACCATAAACTATAATATTTGACTTTTAATTTATAGTATATTTTAATTACTTGTTTATGAGGAAATTAAAATAGATTGAAAATGATTAAAAAAATGTTTGAAATATAACCAAAAAGGTTGTTCAAAATTTGTCAAAATTTTTAAGGAAAATCGCTGTGTTTGAATATTCAAATGGCAAATAATGATTGACATGCCACCATGACTTGCTAAAATATTATAGTTATGAACTTAGTGAAATGGGGCCTATCTTCAATCAACATATGAGAGGATATCATTAAAAAATGATTTTTTTATAATGTTATAGGTTAAGAAATTGTATTTTTTATTGTAGATTTTTTATACTTGTTATACTCACTTAAATAATCATATTAATCCCCACGAATCTCGATGCACATTTGAAATGTTAGCTTCAAAAATCAGATTTGGGATGGTCTCAGCTTCAATTCATGATCAAATGAAGTATCTCAATGAGATAAACCAAATGATATAAAAAAAGAGGAGACTTAAGTCAAAGCGAGTCCACATAATGCACCTAAAACATGAAGGGAAGCTTTGGAACTTACTTGAAGGGACCAAATAATCTTTAAATATGACAAGTATATAATCAAAATGAGCGACGAGATAAATTTAATGAGCCTGACATAGTTTAATTTTGACATCATTAAAACATTCAAGAATTCATTTAATGGAGTGACCATCATTTATGTAGTATTTATGAATGATGTCACTCACAAAATATATAAATATAATCATCCTCTCCTCATGAAAGTGGGAATTGGACTGAGATGAGAAGGTTGAATGGAGCTCCAAGCTCTTAAAAAATCTCAAGCTCCACTGCTAAAGGACTACCATCGAGAACCGTTGCTGCCGACGGACCACCATCATCTGACTGATGCATAGCCTCGGCCACTCTATCATAGCACTAACAACAAGTTGTCGCCGCCACCAGCACCAATGTCGATCAATCATCATCAGACCACCAATGCCCGAACTATGTTGAGCCACCCCCGTCATAGCCTTCTAGTAATTATTGTTACCATCTGATCGCTATCGCCATTCCATCACCACTATGTGGACTCCCTTCATCTGGAAATTTGTGTTGTCAATGAACTAACACACTCAACGAACAACTCAAACATGGCTTGATTAAGACAAATCATGTTTGTTTAAATTATTAAATAAATAAAGTTGAACATTTTTTAAAAGCTCAAAGGTCAAAGGAAATAAGCATGAACATAGTTGAACTTGTTCATTTTTGTTCACGAACAAACTCATTTGTTGTTAGCAAATAACGTGTTAAATATTCGATACTAAGCTTAAAGATTGCTCAAATAATGTATGATATATTATTTAATTTGTATTATGAATTATTTGATAGTACAACGTCATTCATATATATATATATATATATTTGATACGCCACCAACAAATTATCATAATCCAGCATGAATCTCGATGCAATATTTTGAGCACGAACATTCAAACTTCGATTACGAGTCATCCGGAACTCCGATTTCAGCAAAATTATAGTCAAACTGATCGGCTCGATGAAACAGACCTAATGATATAAAAGTTAGTCCAATCCGAGTCAAATCAGGTTCGGATCAAGTCATTAAACCACTACTGCAAGGTTTTCGGAGGCATTGGAAAGGTCAAACAGATGTCGAATCTAGCAAGTTTATAGTCAAATCGAGCATCTCGAAAAGACAAATCCAACGAGCCTAAGATTGCTCAATTCCGACATCGTTAAGGCACTCAAATATTTATCAAACGTCATCTAATTAAGGGAAGCTCTACGGACCATCCGATCAAAATGGTTCATATTCCTGCATTAATTGCACTCAAAACACTATAAATAAAGCATCACCCCTCACATTAAGGAGGAGACTTAAGAGAGGACTTGAGGCTTTGAGAAGGAGTTCAAGTCTACGATCATCCTCAACATCGTCAATCGTCGTCGACCACCACTGCCCATCGACAACAACCGAGACCTCTGTCGGCCACCGTTAAACGCCGCCAATCACCGTTGACTTCCGTCAACCACAACTTACTAGACATCATCAGTTGACATTGTAACGTGAAAAACCAGTACCCCTTTCCCGCTTGTGGGACAAGGGGCATCTGTAATCATCAACTTATAATGGATTTTACAACTGGGTCAGACCCCGTGGTTTTTCCCTTTTACGAGTTTTCCACGTAAAAACTTCTGGTGTGATCACAGCTCAATTCATTTTTATCTGAGTATGTACTGAATCCTCGTGCAACGCTAAGACGATAATCAATTACTCTACCGCTACGAATTTTCTAGCACGCATCAATATTATTTTTGTTTTCTTGTTTCTTCTCTGTTTTACAATTGATTATTGTGAGAATATATCTATTATATACACTAGATGATATTATGTAGCTTCATTCATTTTCTTATTTGATTTATTAAATAATTCATTTATTTAGATTTGTAAAAGTATTTATTAATTTTTTTATATTAAAATCTAGATACTCATTTAAATTTATCGTTTTTTATTAATCATTCACTTGTCATAAGCAAATCAAGTTCAAAGTAAGTTCAAGTATTGAAAATTTTAAACAACTTGAGCTTGAAAATATATATATGAAAACTTGATATAAGCTCTAACCGCACATGAGCAACTTATAGTTGTACGAGGCCAAGTCCAATTTAAGGTATACTTGACCTAACTCGACTTGATTACAACTCTAGTACTCACTCGGGCTGCTGCTGCTA
>NEWO01000062.1:1148462-1175931 GCA_003013225.1 Phalaenopsis aphrodite
AGACTCGTATAATAGTCTATTGCCTATACTGATTTTTCATATGTTCATTGTTTGGCATTAGTAAACTTCAAAAAGGTATATATTTTATGATTTTAATCGAACATTAAAATTGAAAATATATTCACTATTTATGAGACACAAGAGAACAAAATTTTGTTAAAATATTCTTATAAAAGTTATATTAGGGCATACTTAAAAATTTCTCATTTCCTTTGAGATTAGTACTACAAGTAAGGACTTTATATTGCATGATCTCAAAATAAGTTTATGAGATGTTAAGCCCATCCTAATAAAGTTTATGTTAGGGTACTCCCAAAATAATTTACTTTCAATTTGAAAAGAACTTATCATCAATATGTTTTGTTCTATTGTAATATATTCTAATTTTAAATCTAACATAATTGCTAGACATATCTCACAATATTTTAGTTTATATTTTCTTTGTCAAGGTTACCAAAACAATGATAATTTGTTTTCTTATATTTATCATGTGTTGAACCAATGTGTGTGGTGCTTTGAGATATCTCAAATCCTTCCTACTTATGCCAACTATTATTATCATGCTTATTGATCTCCAACTAGGTCATGTTGTCTATATAGCATGTTCCAATAATACAAATATTTTGCAATCAAGGAAATGATAGTTTTTATAATTTGCAAATTATGTCTTTTAACATCCTCTTATTGTATTTATTGTCTAAGAAGTAAAATACCTTATTTTCTATCTTTAATTAATTTCAACCAAATATTAACCATCTTTTCATTGCCAAATTTTTTAAACAATGTTATTTGATAGGCAAAAATCATTTTTACACGGTTGAAACTATGATATATCTTCTTATACAATCAAAATGTCATATTAAATCATACAAAAATAGCAATTCTAAATTATTTATGGGGTGTAAAGTTGATCTTTGTTAATTTTTATCAATTTTGTTAGAAATCATAACCACATGTAATTTATGCAAAGTGTTAAATATTTTAGCTTTATTAGACTTACTCCTAATTAAATCTCACCATTTTATATGCTTATGTGCCTTACAAAGTGGTCACCCATACTAGAAGAACTCCGTTACGAGCATACTGAAGCATGAAGTTCCAAAGACAAATTTGTAAAATACAACAAAATGCATATTGTGTAATCAATCATGCCCCTTAGTCTCATAACCAGATATATTTAATTAACTTTCAATGGGAAATTTAGGAAACACTATTGTTCTTATCTCATAGAAGTTTGAAGTCAAAATATGTTTGCAAGCTGTTGGTATTCCTTGGCAAAGCCTCATTCTTAATGATCACTCCTTACCCAAACTTGGACATCATTTTATGCTATTTGTGGATTAACCTCTTCAGTTTCATGTATTGCAACAACACCAACTTTATTGGTTCATTGTTATTTAATCACTCAAAGCTTTGATACTAACTATAATAACTCATGCCATACTATGAAATGTATTGTCCCCTTTGACTTAACTTAGCCAAAATTAGTTTGAACAAAATGATTTTATTCTTATTTGTATAGCTTTTTAGAATTTGATCTATCTTAAAAATGTTGTAATATAAGCATGTTTAACTATGATTCACAAGATAAATATAATTACTACTTTAAAGGTGCATTGCACATTACAAAGTGACAATCATGAATTTTAAAACATAATATACATTACACAAATTTAGCTTATTTCCAACAACCTAATACCATCGGATATTATTTAAAAGCCGTCAGTAAAGCCATTTCCGACAGTATAATTATGATTTTTTTGACGTAACAAACACTCTTGTCGGTAACTCATTTACCTATGGAAAAACAAACAACTTTTTTGAACCATTAGTTTGCCGACAAACCTCACCCATCTCTGTTAGTTCAAACCATAGTTTTGTTAAGCAGTCTGTTTCTGTCGGTACAATAATTGACACCCTTAGCCATCGAAAAAGTGTGGCACTTCTTTCAGAAAAATTTCGCATCACCATCGATTGATCATCAATAATTACCGACGAGTTTAGCTGTCGGAAAAAGTACAAAATCATAGAAAGATGTCACTTATTCAATAGCCCATCAAACGACCGTCAGAACTCATCCAAACGATCGTAAAGTAGTTGGTGAGCCGTCGAAATAATTTTGTCACAAATATTCATATTTTCTATACTTTCAATGTATAAGTAAGATCATTTACGCTCCCCTTATCTAATAAAAGTTAATCATCTCAATAATAATGTCAGAAGTTAAGTTACTCCTTATCTAAGCCTCGACAACGAACATCACGCATCCCTCAGATTCATTGACATTCTCCATCCTTCTTACACCACCTTCTTCTAATTCATGTATTATAACCAACAACTTAGAGATTATGGCATCTAATGACCATTTCTTCTCACAAATTTTTTCATGCAATTATGATTATTATTGCATAGAAATGCATCTTTTTTATCCAAATCATTATGCATACAAAAAAACTCCTTTTATCATCACAACTAGCTATGTTTAATTAATGATGGAAACTTTATACTTCAACTCAAATCCATCATCATGGCTATAGCTTATTGAAACAAACAACTTCAAACTCTGCATAGATATTTTTACATCCTCACATAAACTATAAAAAAAATACCCAATCGAAATATTTTTTTTCCCAATACCTCATATATTTTGCTACTTTCCATATGTTGGAGATGAGGTCTCCTTCTTGGATTCGGAAGTGTTATAAAAACTATGGAAACTTGATATTGCACCATTAGAAGAGACCATTCTAGAGCAATTTATTATATGCTATTGTCGGGTATGCCTTGAAAGCTTAAAGAATAATTTGAAGCATATTCACTTGCTAATAGTTTTTTCAAGTAAATGATCTAAATTTCATGTACTTGAGGATTGAAAATAATGAGAATTATAATCTCATTAGGTACTTGATTTGTGATGCCAAACCTATTATCTGTCAAAATGGTATGGCTAGAGACAACTTCATTTGTCATTCTAAAATTTTTAATGGGGATAATTGGTTTATAGCATAAAAATTTAAACTACCTATTGGCAACTCTTTTTCTCTTGATGATTAAAATTTTCCAATTGTTTGTTTCCCTAATGAAGATATTCAATTAGCTATTTTTAATGTTGGCAACGATAATGCTCCTAGTTCAAATGGCTTCACATTCAAACTCATTAGAGATAGAAGACATATTATTAGCTATTCTTTCATCAAAACTATGCCCTATTTTGTTCTCATCCTTTAAACTCTGAACTAAAGTAAAGTAATATGCCATTACTCTAGTACCTAAATGTTCTCGTATTAAAATTTTAAATGGCATCATATATGTCCCTCACAAAAATATCTTATATAAAGTTGTTACAAAGGTGATTGATTATATTCTAACATCATTGCTTCTTAAGGTGATGCACCCAACTTAATCTACTTTTATTTAAGATATTAATACCTCAAATGATATTATTTTAGGCAATTACTTATTGCATGAGCTCGATTGTTATATTTTATCTACATTTTTTGCTCCAAATAAACATTAAGAAAGCATTCATAGAGTGAATATTATAAATAGCGGACTAAAATGGTTCCTTTTATCATTTCCTAGTCTAAATGAATGTTACACACTTTTTTTTGGGATTTAATTATCTATAGTCTCTTTATACTTCCGGATAATTTTTCTCATAGATTGAATATGTTGGGCATTAAAATGAAAAAAATATTTCATATCACATTTATTATAAAGTAATGACGTGTTTGCCTTTGGTAAAGCTAATAATAATTGCACATCTTACTTCAAATATACTCTCAAAATTTTAAATAAAGACTATTAAGATAATTGTTAAAATTGATAAATTTGTTATATGTTTCTCTAAAACTATAGATTCGAATCATAAAGATCCTATTTTTTATGTCTTGTTTTTTCTCCATAAAGAGCTAACTTCGAATCATCATGGCTTAACTATCTATTCTTTTAACATAAAGTTATTAATTATTCTTACATATCAGTAACTTACACAAATTAAATGGTTAAGTTGCTAGAAGAAAAAGTTACTTTCATTTGTTGAAAGGTTTCAACTTGTTTGATCTATCAGTTAGAATTTAATTTAATATTATTATAGCTCTATTTCTTTATCTAAAGTGGTAAAATAACCTATATATAGATTAATATCTAATTTCTTACATGATAGTAGCACAAAAAACAAAACACCCTTTACATTTTAAAATAGCACCACTTTGCTTGTGACATGGGTGGTTCTATTGTTCTTTTTATTCATACTTTATATATTCTTAGAAAAATTGGAGCAATTTGGAGAAATTTAGATCATATTTTTTATCTGGCTTTCTACCTTTTTGATACTTATGGTTTTATTTAAGAGGGTTTTTCCTTTTGAAAAGCTATTTATAAAGTTAAATGTAAAATTTGTAGTTGGATTTGTTCTAAAGTTTGACTTAAAAAATAAATTGTTTTTTTTTCCTTATTTGTGGTTTAGTTGTAAAGATTTTATTGAGCATTTTGGGTTAATTTTTTAATATTAATCGTTAGACAAAAGTTTAGAGTTAATTTTTAATGGTGTTTGAAACTTTTTCTCTACTTCCATTCTTTTATCCATTCCTTTTACTTGAGAGGTGATGAATATCTCTATTCTCAACTCTACCAACTAGTGTTATCATTTCTTATTTTCTCATGTTCTAAAGGTTAACTAAAGAAAGCCTGCCTATTTAAAGGGGTGTTCATTGAGACATACAATATTTGCTTGAAAATTTATCCTTGGTGGGCTTAAAACTTAATACATTTAACTTTATGGGGCCTTCCTATTAATTAAATTTGAGTTTTATGCTCTTAGCATAATGAGTCACTTTCCTTTTTTTTAACCTTTTTAAGTGCTCAAGAAGAGATTCCTGCTTGATTTCTTTTTTTTTGCTTATTAGTCATAATCTTATTCAAGTCTCTAAATCTTGAGGAATATCAAAAGAAAGTTCTTGTTTTTTGGGCACACGGATTATTACTTGTTACTTATGGCCGGTAGAAAGAAATAATAGAATTTTCAATATTGATAGGTGAACTTACTATAAAATACCTATTAAGATAATTTATCTTGCCATCACGTAGAAAAGCAAAATAAGAAAATTTAATTATAATTTATCTAATAAGATTTATGCAATTTATTTTAAATAGCATTTTATCATGCATGAGAAATTTCCCTTGCAATGGTCTTTTATCATAACTTCTTACTTCTGTGTCTTGATTTTTATATTTTTATTGTTAGATTATTGGAGAGGGAGTAAACATGTTTTCCCACTAAAATGGTAGTTTTTGGTTCCTACAACATTTTTGTTAATTTAGTTAGCCTTTTATAGATATAGGATGAGACACATGTGGATTATCTTGGGTGCCCAAATGTTTAGTTTGCTATTTACTGCCACATCTTTCTGAAGTTAGATTGGAGAACCTATGTCTTACTCGAGCTTATTTGGAGCACTTGTTTATAATGACAATGGCAGGGTGTATCTCTCAACTTTCTCTAGATAAGAAAAAACTACATAATGAACCTCCACAACCAACACTTAACACATTGCATACAGTGGCACAAAGTTATAACCAATAGATTAATTTGTAATTCAATAGAATACAACCAAGTCCACACTAATTGTAAATCAATAAAATTAAAATAAAAGGTTTACCTGGCATGAAGTGCTACGAAAGATGAAGCTACTGTGAGATCCCTGGAGTTCTCACCACATTCAAATGTATTCTCCATATCAAATATTTCTGCAAAGGGTTTCATTGCCTCTCCTTGCACACCATTTTGGCATTGGCCCATCATTTCCATCTCCAAGGATGAATTCCCAAGATTATCCATGTTCACATCAAACCCAATTCCATTGCTTAGATTGTTGTTATTGTTATCAGGAGCAATCACATCATGATTAGAGTCTTGTTTTTCTTGGAGGTCGTATGAGAAAGAGTTGCAATATTGTTGTTGTAGTTGTTGTTGCGGTTGTTGCTGCATGATTGTCATATTTCCATAGGCATCAACGGCGGTGACTGCTTGAGTGTAGTTGGCGTCACCAGAACTGGCCACATTGGTCGTAGCATCAAACTGGTGTAAAAGAGATGAATGTAAATAAAGTGGGCATTATTCATTTTGTTATTTATAGGGCTGAATCTGAAGTAACATATGTAACATTAAGTAGTTAAGAAAGCATGATATTTGTTTGATTACTTGTTCATAATGAAGATGACATTGACACAAACATGAATAACAAAAAAAGGTTGCACATTTATCTTTTATAAATCAATAAATTGCTAAACCATTCCCTATGATTCTCTGAAATGTATAAATTAATAAAATGATAAATCATTTCATAACTACAAGACAGAAAAATAAAATTTTAATTAAATAAAGCTACATGCATATAAAGCCTTATTAATATCATGCATAAGACTTTACTATATTTTCTGAAAAATTGAATTTTTCAGCCGAAACAATACATTGAAAATGCAGGTTTTTGGACGAACCTGCGGACGATAGAAGGCGAGTTGGTTGAGAACGAACTGAAGCTCCGCGGAGAGACGATCGATCTGAAACTTAAGATCGAGTATAAAACGATAGCAACCGCCGACTGGATCCTGCGCCCGGATATTGGACTGCATGATGATGGAAGCCATGGTTTCTTTGTGGAGCTGAGGAGCGACTCGCTTGAGGATTTTGAGGATGTTGGAGACGCCGAAGAGGCGGTGGACGTTGCGGAATTGGAGAGGATTGTTGGCGGGGAAATGGGGGGCGAGGATGCAGTCGGAGTTGCAGCGGCGGCGCTGGTATTTGCAGGCGGCGCAGGCGGACGTGGAGGTGGAGGTGGAGGTGGAGGTGGTTGTGGTGGTGGTTGTGGTGGAGGAGGATTTATGGGTTTTGGTCATGGTGGGTTTGGGAGGATGGAGGACCGCTTGTGGCGGCTCCGGTTAGGGGAGGTTGGCGATGATGCGGGATGTTCTCTTGCGTTTTTTTTGGCGTTTGGTTTTTTGGTTTTTTTGTTGGTTTTTATGGCGCGTTGTGAGGGGAGGGAAATGGTGGGCGTGGGGTGGGGATGGGGGAATTGGGGGATGGAGGGGAGAGAGATGCGGGGAGGGTGGGGATTTTTTGTTCTTAATGTGGAAAATGCTTGATTTAGAATGGATTAGAACAATCTTAGTTTATGAGTTGAGTTGGGGTTGGGATCTCCATTCGAGCTAAAATTTTAATCAATTTTCTAGTGATTGATGATTTTGGAGCGAAATGAGTGACTTTACGGTCATAATATCACTGGGGCTATTAATGATGGAAATGGAGGAGAAAAAAGATTTTTATTGTGATCGGATTTTATTAGAGAAATATACATAAATTTCGTACAATGTTTATGTATTTACATGATAGACATCTAAGTGGTTTGATATTTACATTTATGAGCCTTTACATACATATCCCATGAATCATGTGCATTTAGTTATTCAACTTCTAAACATGACATTTAAATTTTTAATATCACATCAAAAGTACTTGTTTTTAACATCTTAAAAGTGGAGAATAACTTTTTATCCATGGGCTTATGATGTGAATATTTCTTGGGCATTGATGTGCATAGCCTTTTAAAGATGTAGTGAATGTTGTCCCTAGCTTGGAATTATTATTATAGAGTAAAAAACTACTGGAAGAAAAAAAAGACACTCTACTACAATCATGTTCAGCATGTTGGTGTGATATACATTTTGAGATTGCAGTGAAGCTTTTCCTCGACCTTGAATTGTTTCTCATGAATTAGTGTAGGCAAAAGTCAAATAAATTGCACAACCACAAATACACCTAAAATTTTAATGTGAAAAAACCTTTGAGTAATTAGTAAATGTTGCCCCTAAATTAGAGCTGCTTCTCACAACTTGGATAACCAGCGGAAGGTAAAAAAGGATACTTTGTGATAACTATGCTCGATACATTAAGTTAAAACTTTTTGAAGTTGTATTGTAAATTGTCTCACAACCTAAATTAAATTTTAATAATCCTGAAATCTTTGGTTTCATACCTTGAGGTATCCTAATGTTAACCCATGGGTTATTCAAGTTAATTTCTATGGGTATAAACAGCCTCATTGGCAAGTACTGGGATTGCACATTATGGATGAGGTTTGCATATGAATAAATTATCTGTCACATTATTCATGAGTTGAAGGGCCCATGGTGGAGCCCCCCAAGTGGGGGAGCATGAATTTTGAAGGTGGTTGGAAAAACTCAATTAAGAGGAGATTAGAGGCTCGTTGAATGCACATAATGTTCTACAATGGTCAACATGGTTTTAGAGTATAATTTTGACGTCATATCATAAAAGTCAGTATTTAGGAGCTTGAGTCCACTAAGAGGGAGTGTTAAAGAATTATTTTGTCTAAGGCTAAAGACTCTTAAAGATTATGATGAGCCAAGTAATTATTCCAATCCCTAAAAGATAACTTTTCTTGAAGTTGATTATGTAATTCAACATGGATTACATTACAAGGATCATCCATAAATGAAGTTGTGTCAGTCAGTTTGTACAGTTTGGGTAGGGGAATTAGCATTATCAAGGAGATCAGGATCCTTGCCCAATAAAGGAATAAACTCGGCACAGAGATGATGGAGCCTCGTATGGACAATCTCAAGCAGGACATTCCTAATTTAGAGTCATTCTCGGAGCATGTAAACCCTATTTGATTATAGTAGTTTTAGTTGATGAATCTCACATAAGAGTTAAAAAATCTTATTATTAACTTCTCTACTCTATGAACCTTATCTTCCAAGAATGATCTAAGGGGCCTTCGCTAGTAAGAGAATGTGTATCAAGTAAGGGAAAACTAGAGGCCTGATGTCCCAAGCTTTGATATTATCAATGAAATTTTGAGTGTATGAGTTGAAGGTCTGTTATTGATAGTATTACATTTATTAGCCATTTAGTGAGTGTCTCAGATTCTATAATATTTGGATTGCTTTCTGACATATGAGCCAAATTGGAACATGAAAATTTTCATAGTTATAATGGTACATTAAAATCTTTTCATTATATAAAAACTCAACACACAAACATGAAAGAATAGCTATTAGAGGGACACTAGAGATTTTTATATGGAAAGCCTTAAAAAGAAAAACCACGGTGTCTAGACTTGTTGAAATGGTTCCACTTTTCAAATGTATGTTACAAGATATTACTTATTCTTCAATAAAAAAATAATAATATTAAAAGAGTAAGAGTTATTGACTTGACTTCCACAAAATAAGTGATATAAAATATTGAAGAAATGACAATGAATTGGCTACAACAATTAAATACTAATGATAGGAGCTATGTGATGGAGTTAGCAACACCGAAAGTGATGAAAAATATGCAATGGTGGTTCAACAATAGTGTTCGTAATGGCTAAGTGAAGGTGTTTCGTTAATAATCTTGTATTTCAGGTACCTGTGATAGTAGGTTGATGGTGGTGGCGGTCCAAAAATGATTATGTCACTTATGTGAGTTATAATTTTCTACTAATAAGCATTTTAGCTAGGAGATGATGGTTCTGAGGAGGCTGGCAATGGTCTAGCACTAACAGTAATGGTGATCAGGTAATGATGATCCACTGATTTTGGTTGTGTTTTAGCAATGAATGCATTGATCTGTTGATAATGATTAAAATAATGTTGGTTGAGTGATTGTGGTCTAATGGTGAAGGTAGACAAGTGACGATGTCAACAAGTTAATGTTGATCCAATAATAATGATGATGGTAGCCTAATAATGGCAATGCAGTCAGTGAGTCATGGTGGCTTGGTTGTAGTGGTGCTAGCCGAAAGATAATGCTAGCCTGTAAGCCGCACTGTCAGCCCAATGATGGTTAAATAGTGATAATGATGGTAATCTGAAAATGGTGATTCATTGATAGTGATTGTGGTTTGATGATGGCTATGGTAGTCAAGAAACCATTATTGTTTTAATATTATTTAAGTGATGGTCAATTGAAGGAGTTGATAACCAAGCAACAGTGTCAGTAGGGCAAAGGTGGTCCAATAACGATAGTGATGGTGGTCTGGCAGTGATGATGCCAACCAGGCAAGCCACAATGGTTGTTGGTGGTAGTGTCAATTGTAATTATGATTGCGACCATGCGACTGTGATAAGATGACAACAGTGATGATGAGGTTACTAGTTGAATAACTGTGGTTCGGTGATGACAGCTTCCTGTGATAACAATTATCATGAGAACGTATTTTGGCGATGATGATGGTGGAGTCAATTAGGTGGCGATGGCTGATAAAAATGATTTAGTGATGTAGATGGTGTTCTAATAAAGGTGATGATGGCATCATATGGGTGGTGGTTTGTTTGTGATGGCAACAACGATCGGGTGATGATGATCCTATAATAGTGGATACCATTTGATAGTGAGCGCAGCATCAGTTGGTCAGTTATCCAATGACGATGGCGACGATGAACTAGTAACAATGGTGGTGGCAACAATAGTCCAAAGAGAGTGGTTCAATGGTGGCAAAAACAAAGCAAATGTGTCAGTAGGGTGATGTTGGTCTAGTGGCGACGATAGTGGTGGTATGACAATTGTGGTGTTAGTCGGGCGAGCAATGAAGGTGTGGGGTGGCGATGTCAGTCGAGCAATGGTGATTCAACGAAGATGATGGTCTAAATAAAATGGTGGTGATAATGTTGGACTAACAATGACGATTCAACGATAGCATTGTTAGTCAGATGGGTGCTTCAATGACAGTGGCAACCAGTCAAGTGTGATTTGATGGTGGTGACAATCTAACGATGATAGTGATGGTGATAATTTTTCTAGGAGATGACTATCTGATGGTCATCGTGGCAATAGCGACAGCTGTCAAGTGATAGTGATTTAGCGATGGTGGTGGTAATGTCAACCTGGAAATGATAGCAATGACAACTAAGTGATGGTGATCCAACAATGGTGTCAATGTTCTAGTGATGGTAACACTCCAACAATTATGATGGCACCATCAGGTGTACTGTGGTTCATTGTTGACAATGGTGGTGACTGAGAGATAGTGGTCGAACGATAACGGTGGCCATTTGAAAACGGTGACAAAATTAGCTAGGTGGTAGTCCGACAATGGTGGGGTGTGGAAGCCTTGTAATAGTGGCAACGATAATGTTGGTCAAGTGATGGTCATCTAATGGTGGTGACAATCCAGCAACTATGGTCAGTCAATTAGGGTTCAATGATGGCGAGGTGGTGTCACTGTGGCAATGGTTATATGGTGACAATTGGGCAACGATGATTCAGTGATGGTGGCAATGTATTAGCAACAATGATGACTTGATAATAGCAACATCCCTTTAATGGTAGTGATAATGTCAATTGTGTGGTGGTCCGACTGTGACGATGATGGCAGTCGTGTGACAACGATGATGAAAGCCCTGGTCTAGCAATGGTAGTGGTATGAAATGCCGAAATTAAGCAATCGTGGTCTGATGTTGGGGGTTTAATGACGGTGATATCCAAGTGATGGTGCCCTGGTGATGATGGTGATGGCCAGTTAATGCTGATTTGATGGTGATTGTCGAGCAGGTGATGGTGATCTGACAACGACAGAGGTGGTTTCTTTATCTACTGAGCGATGGTGGTTTAACGCTACAACTAACGAGCAATATGGTGTTTGTAGTAGTCTTCAAGCAACAATTATTCTCCAACAACAATGGTGATCCAGGAATGACAATGGCCCCTCAATGATGGTGGTGGTGTTAGGCATGTGATAGTCTAGCGGTGACGAGGGTGACAGCCAGGAATTCTCAATTTCTTGCACCTCCATTCATTTTTTCTAATCCAGGTCAGTTTCTCCCTTATGAAGAGATTAGCGGTCAATTTATAGATTTGGGAGTGGCATCATTCATGAATAATGTTGAATCTAGATCTCTCCATTAGACAAACTAGAGTGATTCATTTAGTTGGATGATATTTTATGGGTATATGAGTGTCTTAATGATGTTGAAACTAAGATATATTGGCCTTGTTGTATATATTTTGACAATTTTTTATACAGTCTCCCTTAGGAAGAGATTAGCAGTTTATTTATAGATTTGAGAATGTCATCTTTCATAAATAGTGTTGAATCTAGACCACTCCATTGGATAAACTAGAGTGATTCCTTTTGTTGGATGATGTCTCATGAGTATCAGAGTGTCTTAACGATGTTGAAATTAAGAGATATTGTGCTTGCTAGATTTATCTGGTCAAGATGCTTGATTTGAATGCAAGTTTGTCAAATTTGGAAATCATTTTGTCATTCGAAGTGTATCTAAATACATCTTATTATGTTATAAGTGCATGAATTGGGCCCAATTCAACTCAAATCGGATCACTTTTAACGTCATTTGGTCTGTCTCACCAAAATATTATATTCGATTAAAAATTGAGTGTTTGTAATTTTTAATTTGATATTTTTGAAACTTCCAGTCTCAATATCAATCGACAAAAGAATATTTTGGGTACGTATCAAACATATAACATGCATATAGACCCCGTATTGTTCATACAAACTATTTTGTTACTATTTGCACTTCATATCACAATTTTTAGAAGAATCTCAATCTCTTTTTCATTTCTATTTTGATTTGGGGTGCAATGGCATGACCCATTGCTTGAGAATTGTTCCCATCACCCTTCAAAATTTAAATGTTATCATCATAAAATTTCATGCAAAATTTTAAGTTGTAATATCACTTATTTTTAAAAGTCAGTTGATATTTTAATTATTACACCTTCACCTAGGGCTGTTAAAACCGTTCGTTGTTTGTGAACAACTCATGTTATGCTCGTTCGTTAAGTTAACGAGCTGAACACGAACAAAAATTTTTATCCGTATTCGAAAAATACTACTAATCAACTATATATGTAGACACACACACAGATATATATGACAAAACTCATATCTAATAAATTTATTTTTTTAGTTATTTAATATAAAATTAAATGCAAAATCTAACACGCTTAAGCAAATTAAGAGCCTGTTTGGGGCAACTTATTTGGTGCGGTGGCGTTTTAAAAAAAATAAGGTATGGCTTTTCATAAACGAGGCCCGTTTAGGTCAGGTTGGTCTGTTTGGGTAAACTGCGTTTTGAAAATGCTGAAAACAGAGTTTTCACACCAGCATTTTTTTAGCAGCGGTTCGGCTTTTCCAAAAAATAAAAATTTGTGATAGCCACCGCACCTAGATTATTTTTAATCAGCTTATCGGCAAATTATTCAATAAGCTGAAGCTGCCCCAAACAGATGCCGAGATTGTTTATATGATCTTAATTTAATGCTGACGTGATTAAGTTAGGCACAATGTGAAGCCCTACTTTGGCGTGGAATAACATGTAATTAATCTCTTTTAATAAAAAAAAGGGGAAGAATTACATCCATACCACTCAATTTTTATGTATTTACATATCTAACATCTTTATTACAATTTTTGCATACATGTCACCCTACTTTTTGCATGAACAGGTATATTTCACTTTTTTTTTAATTAAAAATGTGATTTTTATGTGATATGAAAGATTTGGATGATATAAACATAAAAAAACGTAAAGTGAAGGTGTTAGATATGTAAATACAAAAGGACAAATGGTATTTTTGCAAATGGCCCAAAATATGACTTTATGTTGGGGGATATATGGGAGTTTAATTAGCTCAAAATGTGGAGTCTAAAAAGTGAAAAAATATTATATATGCAAAATTGCTTCAGAACTCTAATTACAATGTGTCACATGTACGGTTTGACCCTGACATGCATTAAACTATTTAGTTTTATGTATTCAGTAGAATAAGAACGTACACATGATTTAATATGATTGGAGTCCTACTATAATTTTACACTTCTGATGTAATATTTTCTCCTAAAAATAGCGGTAAGCTCTGTGCGCAAATAATTATATGCCTACAAAAAATAAAAATATAATTAGTGATAGTTTGAAAAGACTTTGTTAGATAGATGAGGTCACAATTATTCCACACGTGAAAAAAGTCTTAGCCAACGGATATAATTAAAGAGATTGGCTTAATTAATTAACGATAAATGCAGATTCGTCCGAATTGGTTAGGCCGAGTTAGAGGGTGATGACAGCGAATGTTCTGATTAAAATTCAAGCGTAATGAATATAACGTATGAATGACAAATTATTTCAATTATTATGTTCATCTAAAAATTCAAAAAACCTAATTTTTGAGCTCTTTCTTTGTTTGAGTATGTATATATATACAAAAAAATATAGCACAAATCTTGAGGAAATCTAATAAGTTAAAGAAGGCTTGGTCGAAGAGGACCCGCTAAAGGTTACATTATAGAGCTCGTGAGTCGGAAATATCCATCGGTTTTGTTCGCTCGGAGCAAAATTTTAGGTCGATTGATGAGCCATAGAAGCTGATCGGCCAATGACGATACTGACCGGACAAAGATTCTGCCGGCCTACAGATAGCTTCAGTCGGACAGCCACCTGGACCCAGCAAAGTCTATCAAGCGAGCTCTCACCGATTTGAAGATTGTCGGTTGCAAGTGGCTAATTGGAGGGACGAGCCGAGCTTAAGACTTATTTATTTATTTATCTATTTACATGTGTATTTAAATCTTTATTTATTAGCTTTTAACTAAATTACCCTTTAGCGTATCTACTAAAACAATGTAGCAAGCAGGTAGTTAATGTAGTTCTTGTACCCTCATTTACCTATAAATAAGGGATCATTTCTACATTAAAAGGCTAATGAATAAGCGGTAAAAACTCTAGAAACTCTCTCTCTCTCTCTCTCTCTCTCTCTCTCTCTCTCTCTCTCTCTCTCTTTCTCTCTCTTTCTATCTATCTCTCTATCTTTAATCTTCTCTCTTGTGCTGCACTCTATTTATTGGGTTTGATTAACTATATATGCGTGTGTGTTATTTGCTACCTATTTTTTCAATAGAAACTCTTTATATTTGTATCATCCATGCTTTTACCTCGATCTGTTTTTCACATTGTCCTCAACTAGGGTTGTAAATGAACCAATGCATTTGATGAAATGTTGAATTTGGCTCGATTAAGACTCGATCATGTTCATTCAAATTATTAAAAAAATAATCTTGAACAATTTTTAAAAGCTAGGAGCTTAAATAAACTAAACATGAACATAGAACTTATTCATTGCTTTCATGAACAAACAAGTCTGTAGTTCAATAAGCAACTTGTTAGTTACTCGATATTATGCTTGATGATAACTCGTGTCATGTTTGAAGAATAATTTAAATAAAATTTAATTAACTAGAATTTATTTAAATATAGGTTAAAAAGTAATATATTATTACATCAAAAATATTTTAAAAATAATTATTAACTATATTTTTATTTAATTGATATATAATGATTAATTATATATTTATTTTATTAAATTTTAGGTATTATATGTGAAAATACATGTATAAGACTTATGTGGCATGTATGAAATTCCCAATAAATTTAGAGTTGAACCCCGCAAATCTTACTTTCTCTCTGGCCTCTCCCTGTTTCCTTCTCCCAATTTCCCCCGAAACATACAAAACTCTGAGTTGTTAGCGCATGCAAGCATCAAAAGCAACAACGATATCACGTGCAATGATATCTGAAACTCTAGTTTCTCATATATCTCTCACTTCTACTCTGCTCATAAGTCCTTCCCGATGAAAAAGTTTTTTTGAGAAAATACAATGCAATCATTGTAGTTATATATGATTAAGAATAATCATGGTGCAACAACTCAATATAAAAGATATCAACAAAATTGTTCAAAAAAGCTAGAAAAAGAATAAGTGCATATCACTATGGAAAAATCAACACCTACATTTGAATGTGAGAGTTGGGCGCAAGCTGGGAAATATGATCATGCTAAAATATGAGAGATAACAAACATCTCATATGATCATGATTCATGAGTTATCTTTCATTTTTACAAAGTTTATAACTGATAAATTAGTAGGCACAATCAGATTTATAAAATTATTTATTGATTTTTTTTATATGAAATGCCAGACACTTATTTAAATTTTTAGCTCATTTACTAGTTCATTTGTTATAAAAAATCAAATACAAATAAAGTTCAAACATTGAAAATTTTAAAATTGTCAAGCTTGAACAATATATGAAAGCTCGACATAGGCTCAAGCCAGACATGAACAACTAATAATTATACCAAGCCAAGTACGAACTATGGTATACTCAGTTCGACTCTGCTCGATTATAATCCTATCCATAACCTTATTTTTGACATACAGGTTATGCCAAAAAACTATATTATTAAGATATTATTAGCTTAGAGAATCTTAAGATTAATTTAATAATATGATTGTTATGATCAAGAGAATGAGATGGAAAGAGCTCAAACAATACAATGAGCATTTAACCTTGAGATTATTTTTTATTTAATACATCACTTTTTAGAAAATAATGATCATTTATCATATGATTTCTTTGTTGGTGTGAAGGAGTTTATTAATTTTTCATTTTCACAAAGTAAGAAAATATATCATTAGATAAAATCAGATGGCCTTATCATTATTCCCTTAACAAGCATTTAAATATGCATCAATCCATCATAATTCATCTATCCTAATAAAACATTTACAAAAAAAATTGCTTGATATGATATGCCCACGATGTTAGCAATACAAAGGAATCTAAACGATACTAGACGATAAATGTTGTCTAAAATGCTCAAGTAATCTTGCCTAAGCTTAGATTGAGAGGAGGACTTACAGACGCCTTCAAGAGGAAGAAATATTGCATCCTGAGTCCGGACGTAAGCTCCATCACCGCGATACATCAGGTTTTTTTTTCTTCTCTTTTTTCTCCCCCGCTTTGTCTGTTGTATCACGTCAGTTGTCCGAACTTAGCTTTACGTCCAAACTCTGGACACAATATCTATTCCTTCGATAGTGGCTTCCACCACCCATCTCACTTGAAAAAAAATTTAAGCTTTTTTAAACCCCATAAGATGACGCGGACAAATGAATACACTGACTCGTTTTTCAACATCAATGTTCTAAACATTGAAGCGAGTCTTTATTCCTCTAATTACATATATATATATATATATATATATATATATATATATATATATATATATATATATAAAAGTAAGTTTCATGTCATATATTATCTTATAATTAAAAAAACAAAAACAAATGAATAGCATACTTTGAAACTCCAAATCAACCCAGACTCAGATTTGATGATTTTTACGTGGGTTAAATAGTTGACATGAGTCAGCAAGTATAAACGCTTATGTTATCTATAATGGTGAATTGATTCTATCAAATGACTTTGGTCCGAGCTACATCGGACATAGTCCTCGATCTCTATGTGAGCCACTGCAATCAACTTTCAAATAACTATGTCGTAGAGTGCTCCTTGTCCTGAATAATGATCATAATTTGCGCACTACATCCATGCCATAAATATTTCCTGTTGGTCAAGTTTTCGTAGCAACACGTGTTGATGAAGACGATTTCACATAATATATTCTGCTAGAGACGCTACAACTAGGGGTGTAAACGGACCGAACACGAACGAACAAAACTTGTGTTCGTGTTTGGTTCGTTTAAAATTTAGTTTGTTTGAAATAAGCTCGTGTTTGAAATTGTTCGTGAAGTCACTGTTCGTGTTCGTTTCTTAACGAACGAGTCGAACACGAGCTGTTCACGAACGACGAGCCAGTTAGACATCCCTAATATTAATATATATAAATAATATATTATATTAATTATATAACATATATTATATAAATATATAATATCTATTTTAGTATATTGCTAATATAGTATATTAGTATATTACTATTATTAATTTATTATATATATTATAATTTATAAAATTTAATTTTTTTAAATATCATAAATTTATTTATATATAATTATTTTAAATTATTTTATATTTCGAATAATAACGATTCAAACACGAACGAACGCATCACTGTTCGTGTTTGGTTCGTTTAACTAACTGAACAAAAAGAGTTTGTTCACGTTCGTCTCATTTATTTATCGAACGAATCGAACACGAACTCATTGGCGAACCGAACACGAACTGTTCACGAACAACGTGCTTTTTTGACAGCCCTAGCTACAACCAACTCTGATGATTTATGCAAAAATTTAGAGCCATGGCAGTGCTGCATAAAACAATGTCTAAATTGTATCTAAATCCTCATTAGGACATTTTCCATAGTATGTAGCTCATGATTATATTAATTTTTTAGCATAAGATCTGATGAATTATCAAGCACATATCTATTTTCTATTTTATTTATTTTTCAAACCAATAAAAAATTTGTGTTTCATTTCTATTGGGTAAAAAATATTGATGAATTTTGATTATTTAAATAACATATTACTAACATTCACAATGTAAAACGAGTTGCATGTGATTGGTTGACTAGCAGAGATGTTGGTAGGTGGAGCCTATCATATGATGGTAAGAGAAGCGACAAAATAATGACAACTAATACATTCAAATGTTTCAATATTGCCCTTCATAAAGTTAGATGACTTCCTATTTAAGAGTTTGTATCCTTTGTATACTCCCATCTCATATCATTGTTTCTTAGATGATACATCACAAAACATGAACTTGAAGTAGTGAACAAGTAGTAAGTTGTCACTATAATCAAGAACACACTTCAACTTTACAAAAGCGAAGCAAAAAATGGTTCTAGAGCTACTTGCATCAACTTACATAAGTTTGAAGTATACAGTTTCAGTTGTCTATAATTCCAGGTGGATCTACATACGGATGGAGGTTGTAATTGTAGTTTTGATTAACCAATGTATTAACATATGTTATGCCCCATCATAGTTGTTTTAAGTCTCAAACATGTTGATCATATGTCCTACATGTATTAATATTACATCGTTGAATTGTTCAAGGCACTTACACAATTAAGCTCTATTTTCTTTTTGACAATTGTGTTGGCGTGATTTTGACATTCATCTGACATCATTGAGCTGGCATCATCAAACTTTAGATGTAGGATTGGTCTACCACATATAATATGATTCAAAAATGCAAAGGATGAGTGAGTAACTATCTACTTGTCCATCAAATCCCAAAAATATTGGATAAAAGGAGCCAAAAATTATATTTTAATATATATATATATATATATATATATATATATATATATATATATATATTAGGTATGATGACAGATAATAGGGTCTAGTCGGGGATGATTCTGATGTCACACAACACAACCTACGAAGGAGGCCAAGGTTAGGCTGGCAATGTCGGAGATTCATCCTAACTTTGTTTTACTACAGGGTGGAGGGGGCTTACAAAGCTGCATATCCAGATGTTATATTATTATGGTCAATAGAATATATTCTTTATCAAACATTCTTCTATCTATTTGTGAGCTTTGCAAAATTCTTAACATTTTTTTATCATAGGTCTTTATTTATCGCAAGGGATTGTTAGATCTCTCAAGGAGCTATTACACAATCGATGCATCGTTCCACCACCGACACATGTTGACCGCAAAACGTCCACATGGCTTCCTTTCATATCTACGACATAACCGACACCACTTCCTTAGACTTATCAAAGCAAGCCGTCCCATGACTTGATAGACAGAGCACGACCTTCTATAATTTAACATTATGTGCGCTTCTAGATGCCCATTGCCAAGCCACCTTCCTAGAAGCAACAATTTTGGAAAAATTATTGCGTCCGGACAATGGACGTGATACAACGGGAAGGAGCGGAAGCTCGGACCTCAGCTATATCACGTTCATTGTCCGGACATAGCTCACGTCCAAACTCTAAACACAATAATTTCTCCTAATTTTGAGGATAATTTGTCTAGTCTACAGCAAAAGAGTAACAGTTAACATCATATCATGTTCAAAATAGTCCATTACGACACAGAAGGAGAACATGAACAGGAGCAAAGCCTGCAAGATTGACAGCCATGTCCTTCCCATCACTACACTTCAGATAGCATTGTCGGCAATAGCATTAGATCTAGATATTTCAGTACATAAGTGTGTGTGTGTTTGTAGACATATCATATTTTTTATTACCTTTTCGGACGTTTTTCAAAAAAAGATATCAAACAATATAGAAATTATTTAGTAATAAAATTATGCATGAAATAATTTTTAAACGCTGTTAAACTAAGAATCTGTTTGAGGCAGCTGCAGTTTATTGAACAATCTGTTAATAAGCTAATTAAAAATAATCTTCTGATAAGTAAGGTGCGATGACTATTATAAATTTTTATTTTTTTGGAAAAATCAGACCACTACCAGAAAGCTGTCACCACACCTAGATAGGTGCGATGTGAAAACGTTATTTTCAACGTTTTGAAAACACATAAGCTGCCAAAATACTGTTTACCCAAACAAATCAGGTGAGTTTTAAAAACGCCACCGCACTAAATAAGTTACCCCAAACGGACCCTAAGATCTGCTTTAAAAATTAAATTCTCACAATTTAATAATTCCTTTCAGTCTTTAAGAAAAAAATAGCAATTTAACAAAAATATGTTAATAATATAAAATATAAAATTTCATGTAACATATTCAAAGTTGCTCCCAAATATTTTATTTTCCAAAATATGAATAATAAATGTTTAATTTTATTCTACATAAACAATACGTAATTTTTTTATAAGAAAGAAAAAATTAATAAACAACTCAAAATGTTTTTTTTTTTTTTGTAATTACTAAAATTTGCACACAAAAAATTTAATTTTTTAAAATATAAGTAAGAAAATAATTAATTTTGGTAACAAAAATAATAATTTAAAATTAATTCACTAATCAAAAATAATAATTTATTACTCACAAAAATTATACTTCTACAAAATATAAATAAATAATATTCAGTTTTTTAAATACCGGTTTTCTAAAACATTTTATTATTATTATCATTATTATTATTATTATTATTATTATTATTAAAACTTTTTGATTAATATTATCAATGTTTAAATAATTTAAATTGTATATATTATTATTTTATATTTGATCTATCTTTTATAATATCAACTTTACTATAAGTATTGTCATTATTATTTTATATTTAATAGCAATTAATATTAATATTGTTATTATTCCTAATAAATTATTTATAATAATACTATTATCTAATTATTGAAGATTTGCTACTTTACCTCGAAGATTATTTTCTAATTTTTCTCATCATAAATAAATAAATTATATATATATATATATATATATATATATATATATATATATATATATATATATATATATATATATATATATATATATATATATATATAATTTCTTCTTCATATTTTGACTATATATACCAGGTTTGTACTTCGTCGGTGGATATAAAATACTGAAAACTAATATTTATTTATTTTAGGTGGATTTAGATTGAATGATACAGTTAGTCTTCATCATGTCAAAATTGTCAGCCGCGTAGCATTAAAAAAAGTTAAACATCAGTACCTTTGGTCGCTTTCAAAACAGCTCTAATTTTAAAATGTTATTGTCGAATATCATGCACGAGAGAAATATTACTTCCTGACTCGTATATAGAGTTACATGTTGAGTCTAATAAAATTACATTACATTGTAGTAACAAAAAAATAAAATAAAATCTTTTCGATAACACAAGAAAATATTTTTCTTCATGTTATTAAAGTGTTATTGTGTGTTATTCAGGTGTTATTCAAGTGCTATTGATTTGTTATTGTGTTGTTATAGCACCGAGAATATTCTCATAACACAATAACATTTGAATAAAATATAATAACACCTGGATAATACGGAATAACACTGAGAGAATATTCTCTTGTGTTACCCAACTGATTTTTTTTTTCCTGCCACCTCTACATGACGTAATTTTATTGGACTTTATCCTATGCAATATTTTTTTCCATGCACAAGAGCAATGTTTGTCAGTCAAATAAAAGTTATAAAAATGCATATTAAATATTATTCGATAGATAAAAAAAATTTATCTTGAATTAATAATATCAACTACGGCTAACTTTGTTGCCCTTCCAAGTTCAAAGTCACCTATGGCTGAGTGGGCGTTGGAATCATTTGAGGTTGTTTTCAAGGTTCAATGGTGCTAAGTCTAAGATAAGACTATTATAAAATTGATGGATTCGTAATTAATTAATAATACATCAAATTAAATTTTAATTAATCAAATATGTCTTCAATTCATCATTTAAATTAATTTTTTTTCCTAAAATTAAACTATTTTAAATTTGAATTAAATATCTCTATGATGAAACCAATGATAAAAGAAGTGATCATCTCATATGAATCCACATAAATCAAAATCAAGCACTTAAAATGTGATAATCAAAATTTGAGATATTAATTAAAATGATAAATGATCTATGAATCTTATATATGTATAATCAAATCAAGTGTCTGAATAATAAGGATTCCAAAATACTAGAATCAGCCAATTTTATATTCGTTGATACAGTTAAATGTTGAATGATTAAATATGATTTAAGAAAATAAAATAGGTTATTTGATGGAATGTCTTGAGATTGATTTTAAATTATTAAAATATCACTTTTAAACTTATGAATATATCATCATTCTATGTATGGGGAAAAGTGGAGGGTGGGTTGAACTTAGATTTAAAATTAAGGGTTGTGATATCTAAAGAATTTCCAAAGCTCTACATGTCGACTAATGTTGTCAATTATGATCACCAAGAACCTATATTGTGTGGTCACTGTTGTTTGACAATCTTTATCAAATCATCATTGACCGACCACTGTGATTTGGACCATCCTAATCAGCATCCAATTATTTTACTATAATTATAAGAGACTAAAAAAAACTCCTATCTTTGTAATCACATATTTTTCCATTTAAAAGAAATGAGAATTTCCTTAAACACAATTACTATAGTGAATTATTTTCTTAAGGCTAAACCTTATGATTTTGTTTTATGGCTTTCATATAAAAAATTTATTGTCTTCTATGTTTTTTTTTTTTAATTTATTTATTTGTGTGCAAGTTGTTTGCATAATTAACTTTTTAATCTCTTATTTTTACTTTCATGAGTATTTTAGCATGCATTAGTTTGACACTGTCTATAAAGAATGCTCACAATGTTATATGAATACCTCTCTATTGGCTAGTAAACAATCCCTCAATAAATAATAATAATAATAATAATCTAGCTAGTGAAAAGCTCTGGTCTAAATTTAGATTATCATCATTTTAAGATTGTAAAGTTAATGTTTTAAAATTATAGGTAATTTCAAAGTTCTTAATTTGAAAGTTAAATTTTAAAATTTAAGGTTGATGTAAAAGTGTGTAAACTCTAATGATGTAAACTTATAGGTTTGTATGTAGTATTATTATAAACCAATGAACTTGAAAAATTTAATTTAGTTACATATGAATAGTACTTTCTTAAAGATTTTTCAACACAGTGTGCATGACTCTCATTTTTATTTATTAAACAACACAGAGGCCTCAAATTACATAATTATCAGATAAAAACATTAAACTACAACTAGCATGAATATTATATAAGCACATTCAATTACAAATTACATGAATTTGCATTAGCAAACATAAATAAGGAATTTTTCCTAAGTACTTCAACACATTCACCTAAACATACTTTCATGGAATTTTGGAATAAACAAAATCAGATTTGCATAGCATCTTCTATAAGATCGCAAAATCATAAAATGATTCTACAAGGTGCATAAACAATGTTATTTTTTTAAGTCACATAAACATGAATTTTTTTTATTGTAAGTCACATAGACATAGGAAATATTCTAAGGTACATAAACATGATAGTTTTTTATAAAGTACATAAGCATGAAGCTTTTCCACAAGAAACATAAACATGAGATTTTTCATAAAGAGCATAAACAAAGAATTTTCCTTAAGCAACATGAGCATGAAAATTTTCCTGTGCACAAAAAACATGAAACCTTACATAAGCCAAAAAAACATGAAATTTCAACATAAGATTTTACAAATCATATAAACAAGGAATTTTCCTTAGGCATCATAAGCATGATTTTTTTCTTAAGACACATGAACATGGGATTTTATATAAGCCACATATGCATGAATTTTTTCTTAAGCGCATAAACATGAGATTTTTCCTAAATTAAAGACAAAGAAATAAAAAATTTTCTAAGACACATAAACATGAGATTTTCATAAAGGACATAAGCAAATTTTTTTTTTCTTAAGAAACATAAATATGGGATTTTTCATAAATGACATAAATACAAAAATTGAACATAAGATTTTACATAAAAGATATGATTCTTTTGTGTTAAACTTTTGTTTTGATTGTGTGAATAGCATACACATGTAAATAATTCTTGAATTTCTAAACACAAAAAGTAAACCAAATATAAGACAAGAATATGTGTAATCAAGCTAAAAGGAGGGCGGGAATGATGCAAGATTTTTAGCTAAGGCAAGGAGGAGAGGGTGAGTTAGGGTTTAAGGTTTTAGTCAAGGGAAGCAAAGGATTAAGGTTTTGGTCAAGGGAAGTAAAGGAGGGGTGTGCGTGTGTGTGTGGGGGGGGGGGTTTCAACTAGGTGGGAAGGGAGGCAAGATATGGAGAAAAAGGTGAGGATTTAGGCCATATTGGAATAAAGAGAACAAAGGGATAAACATAGAGTCTTTTGGCCATGGTGGAAGAGAAGGAACAAAGGAAGAGTCTATTTAGGGTTTTTCCATGAGTAATAAAGGAGGAATTGAGTATTGGTGTGAATGATTTTCGGCCAAATGGAGAGGAAGAAAAGATGGGAAATGATGTGAATTGGCTAAAGAAAGAAGAAGAGAAGTAGGGGGTAAAGTGGTGTAGTGATTAGGTGAAGAGAAGATGGAGCAGAAGGTAATGGTGGTTAGACCAAGAGAAGAGGGTGATGATGGTTGAACTATGAGAAGAGGTGATTATTGTGGTGGGTAGAAGAAGTGTAGTGTAGTAGGAAAAAAGAGAAGAAGAAGAATGGTGAAGTGAAGAAGGTTGAAGAAGAGGAAGAAGTGCAAAAAAACTTGCAGTAGAGAAGCCAAAAAACACCAGAGATGAGGAACACTAAATGAATGCACGAACGCCAGAGTGAAGAACCAACATATGCATAGTTTCATAAAGGACATATGCATAGTTGCCCGTCTTGCATAATCACCAAAGATCTTAGCATAATAACACCTAAGATCTTTGTGTCACCTCGAGCAGCAACTATGCGCCATATCCGACGTAACCATGCTAGCATATAGTGTGATTATGCCTATGTCAATCTTCTTGAGAGAAATATGTAATTATGCAAGAGGGGCAGCACAGTCACGTCATCAGTATCTTGCATAACTACGCCTGCAGTAGTGTAACTACCCAGAATAATTAGGCTAGATAATGGTGTAGCAACTTCAACCAAAGGATTTTGGTGATTTTTTTCTATTGAACAATTTTGAAGCTGATAAACTTTGTTTTGCATGAAACACATCTAAGCAAGGATGGGGGAAGCTTTTTTGGGCAATAGAAGATTGATCAAAAGTGAGGTTAATACATCTCCATCATCCAATCTTAATTGCTTGAGTGTCCTTATCCAACCCTTATTATCTAATTGTCATTATTCCATAATTATTATCATACTATTGATACACATAAAATATATAGTGTTTTTAGACACATTTTTATACCTATTTTTGAGATATTGCGTTTTAATGGAAGGTATTTGTGTGTTTTTTTTCAGGTATAAGTAAAAAAGGTGAAAAATGCTAAAGTGAGTGAAAAATGATCAAATTTGGAGCACAAAGGTGAAAATTGTGCTAAAGTGTTTTGGCGCTTAAGCGCTGATGAAACGGAGAAGGCCACGCCTAAGCGCCAGAGGCCCCGCGCCTAAACGTCAGAGGCAGTTATGTGATAGTTTACTTCATTTTGCCAAATTTTGAAGGGATATTTGAGGCATCCTTTGGAGAATACATCGAATTGGGACACATTTTGAAGATTTATCAATGCACCTCTTGCAGATTTATAAAAGAAGGAAGTTGAGACTTTTTAAATTGTACTTGAAAGTTTTGAAAAGTGTTGAAAATGAGAGAGTTTTGAAGAGATTTTCAGGCACCACAAATTTACTTTATCCTTTTTTGTTTTTAGTTTTATTGTGAGAGTCAAGAGTGTTGTAAGAGAGAAGAGATTCAAAGGAACTTCAAGAGTTTGGTGAAGGATTTGAGATAAGTTCTTATCTTTTGTTTTGAACTACTTTTGGTTTTAATCGAGATTTATTGTTAGTTTGAAAATGATTTCTACTTTTAAACTAAAATGTTATTTTGTTTTCTCCATGGATTCTGAGTAGTTTTTTTATCTTTCTCCTTAAAATGATAAGTAATTAAAGTATGGATGGAAGTTGTGGATAGTATTGATATTTAATGTTGGAAGCAGTTGTGATGATTTAAATATATCTACTTCATTTACTTCTTGATTTGGCCTATCCATATGTTAAAATTTGTTGAGAGAACATGTAAGAACCGGGTTGATATTGTCTCAGTCAACAATTAGAAAGAATCACATGAGGTTGTATGAATAAGAATATAATTCATATGATTTAGTGCAAATGAATAGGGAAATAACATTGAAGGGTGTAGAGTTAGAGGATTTTAATGTGACAGGTTAAAACCCCCAACTTGGTTTGTTATTTTAGGTTCTGATACGAGATTTTTGCCCCCAGGTGGAGTGAATCGAGGGAACTCTAGAGTGAGTGTTGGTATCTTCCATGCCTAGCTGGTCTCAAAACTATTCAACTTTAAATTAGTCAATCTTCTTTATAGCATCTCTAATAATGGTAAAGAATATTATTTCTCATATTTAGCACAACACAATTTGCATACTTCGACAACAGAATTCTTATACTTATTACTGATTCATGATAAACAGAAAGATATTTTCATATCAAGTGCTTTTTTTACATAAATTCAAGTTATTTTTAGAAGTTTTATTGTTCTGTCAAAATATCAAAAATACCAAAAAGAATTGAATTTTACTTATTGAGGAACTATCTATAGTTTAAGTAACTGTCTTTTTAAAAATAGAAAGTTTATGTATATTGCATATTTCCCTGTGGGTTCGATATCCATGTCTTAATCAAAAAGTCATATATTATTTGATAACGATACGTATACTTACGTAGTATCCCAATATATATATAAATTGAAAAGTTAAATTCTTATTTTTTTCTAGAATCAAGTTTTTGGTTCTGTTGCAAAGTAAGATATCATAAGTGAAAAAGATCATTAAAGTCATTGTTATACCATGCACATAAGCAGTAACGGGATCAACTATCTTCTCCTAACTTTTATCGTCTAACCACTATCATCACCCTTAATTACTTTTACCAAAGGAGACCTAGCAAGTTATGTTAATTTTCTTTTCCAAACATCTTTAGTTTAAGAGAAAATAGAATACTGTGTCTGAGACAGAGCCAAAAATTTTTATAGGAGTCTTGCACAAAAAT
>NEWO01000062.1:1177356-1228327 GCA_003013225.1 Phalaenopsis aphrodite
GTTTTAAATTTATGTCAAATTGAATTAACTCAACTCAAATTATAGTTTAACTGAGTCAATTTTCAATCATGCTAAAAAGATCTTAATTTGATTTAAAGCTGCCACAGTCAAACAAAGCTCGGAGAGCTTACAACGGTCTACACAATCAAATAACCGCAGCATTTCAACCACAACTTTATGACCCATGAGACCCTGTCAGAAGAAGACATCTCAGAATTAGGCTTCCTCCCACTAAAGCAAAATCCAAACATGCCTCATATTCTAGAATCAAATATAGAATATTTATTCGTTCATCTCTCTCACTCGCTGTCTTCTCTCTCTTTCTCTTTGAAGAAGAGCAAGCAGAACATTTAGGTGCATATAACCTTCTTTCATTGTCCCATTTGAGATCCTTTTGAACCATTAAGGTGGTAAAAACCGTAACTTTCGAATCCTTTGTTGCAATTTCTGCTGCGGTTTCAGGCTTCCTGGTTCTTTCTCTGCTACTTATCCTCTTTTCCCCTTTTTCTTCTCTTGCCGTACTCTCTTTTCATCTTAGTTTATGCTGAAAGTTTCCATTTTTTAGCATGGAAAATATCCCCTCTTGCCTTCTCTCTGGTATCCTCTAGAGTTCTTTCTATTCGAGACATCTCTGGATATTCTGTGTTATTCTGTCGGCAAAGATCTTAACTTTTGGTAACAAATTGAGCTCAAAAAGAGGTTTTTGTCCCCTGGGAGCTCGCTTTCTTATGTTGGTTTCTGATGGCAGATCCCGTTTTACTTCCATGAGCTTGCTTGGCTTTTGTCTCCTATGGCAGCCAGAGTAGATTATTCATGATTTGTTGTATTGGTTCTGTACTGCTTTGATTCGGTTAAGCTGTGCTTGGGGCCGCGTGGGGCCTAAAGCTAGGGTTTTGCCGGCGATATAGGATGGGTTGGATGGAAGGAGATCTTGCTCGTTGTGCTTTCGGCGTTCTGCTTTTTCAGTTGGTGGTTTTTGAATCTGAAGGTAAGAAATTAGTGCTAAAAAAATGCTTCTTTGATTATGCTATTTGTAAAATCTCATCCTTTAAAAGGGAAAAAAAGTTTGATGTGGTTGGAGTTGTTGTTTAAGAGAGACTATATTTTAGCATTCTATTATAAGTTTATAGTGGGTTAATTCTCCCAAGTTTTGATGATTTCAGTGATTTAGGTTGTTTATGACATGATTAATTTCGATTTTTTTAATGATAAACAAGTTTTTTTTTTTTTTTTTCTAGAAACTGATTGTTTGATATATAATCTTAGCTGATATGAAGTTGATAAGTATTTTATAATATTAATAGAAGGTTATCTGGAAGACTGGTGAAGACATGGTAAGTAGTGCATGAAAAAAGAAGCTCTTTTAATCATATTATTACTTTTCATTCTTTGGTTCTTTAAGGTGTGGGCCTCTCTTGTTAAACTCAGATTTGTGAAGGATACTGTGATATGGGGCATTGTGTCTCAGTTTGATTTGCAAATATAATAGGAGAAAGAAATGTACTAGACATGTTTTGTGCTTAATCTTTCTTCTTTCTTATCATGTGATAAATTGGGTTACTAAAATCAAATAAGGTGGAAATCTAGATGTCTAGTTATAAAGCATTGGTTTAAGCTCAACTCTTGACAACAAAGCTATAGTAACATTAGGTGGAGATGTAAAGATTAGGGTTGTGCTAATTGTGATCATGAAAACAAAAGGATTGTTCTTTGTATTGGGTAGAGTGGGGATTAAGATACAAATTCCAACACGAATATATAGAAATCAACCAAATCCATTAGTTTTTCTTGTTTGCGAAGTCATTTCATGCAATTTCTTGTAATTTTCTTAGTTAGAAGTTTATCTCTGTTATGAATTGACTTTTGAGGTTCAATTTAAAACTTTTGCTTTGTGCATGGTTTTTAATGAAGTTGCTTTATGGCGCCACTAAACATTTCTTTGTCTTTATTTAAGTTATTTGCAAGGTTGCATTACAATCTCGAACCATTTGATTTGATAGGCAATCTCCTTTCTTCTCACCCTTGTAAGGTTTTATTGATTTCGAATCAATGTTCTTATTATTCTTCTTAAATCATTGGAAAAGAAAGAATCGTTTACCTATCCCTTCCCTGTTCTAAACTCTAGAGGATATCCTTTAGGATTTGTCCGTGGATGAATCGCCCAATGTGCCATGAGGCACAAGAATATTAATGAAAGATAGTTGTTCTATAACTATTTTCTAACAATAAGATTAGCATAACTGAAACTTGAAAATTAGTGATTTTAACCGACACGAAAGACTCCCTTTAAATGGGACATATATACCTAAACTTAGGCTTTCTTGTTAGAGTTTGAAAGGTAAAGCCAAACTTTCATTTTTTTTTTTTTTTTATGTTCTAGTGTTGGCCATGCATAGGATTATAAGAATGTTATTGAATTTCAATGTCATGCTATTAGATGTTATTGCTTTTTCATTGGTTTTCTTAAGACTATAGTGAGGAGTATGATACTCCCTTTAACAATCTATTTAAGAGAAGTAGACTGTTGATTGATTTTTGCGTTAGTTCGAATGTAATTTCTTAGCACCATTTTTTCACATTTTTAAAATTATTGTAATTAAAAGTTAAAGATACATTTTAAAATTTTTTTAATATTCTAGCTATAGTATTGGGATCTGAGTGTTGGGCAATAAAAAGGTTACCAAAGATCAAGTTGAATTTGGAAGTTTAGATTGTGTACGAGTCGTATAGTTAACTTGGGAAAATTCAATGGAGGAAAAAAAAATCTACTAATGTGGAAAAATATATTTGTTATTAAATATCTAGGAAGGAAAAAAGGAGTAGACCGGTTGATAAGACACTAATAACTAATTGTCATTCAAAAAGTAGGTTAGGATTGTCGCCTATAGAGAAATAGTATATAGAGTTAGTAATTCCTTGCTTAGATAATTTTCTATAGAGAAAGAGCATCACATTGAACTTTTGTGTTCAAATGTCTTTGCCAAAGGGATAAACTTCTTTACTATACTTTGTACGAGGAAAAACTCACTAGAATAATAACATTTGCCTTCTTATTTGAACATATTGCAATTCTTCTTCTCTAAAGCAAGTCAATGCTTTTATTCTTTCGACCATGAATCAAATTGGTTAGTCGCCTCAACAAATTTCAAAATAGTGAAACTTCGCTAGTTTTCTCATGGCTTTTATTATATGTTCTCATTTGTGCAACGCAATGCTGAGTGCGGCAGAAATATCTCTACATTTTTCTATGGAGATAGTGATGACCCCTTCATATCATATCGAATCAAGAACTATCAAGCCATAAAGTACAGTGAAAATGTCAATAGAAAATGATGATGGTTTATTAGGTTTAATAATTATCAAATATTATATCATAAATTTTCTCCATCATCAATATAATTAAATATAAAAAGTATTATCCTAATTATATATTGAGAGAATATATACTTAAAATGTACTTGAAAGGTTAAAAAGTTATAATAAATATAAAATTCATTAAATTCTCATAAAGCTGATTCAATAAATTAGTTTATAGATAATAAATATCTATTATTATTCTAATTAACATATTTAATCTTAATGGACTAATCCATAATTAATAGATCTAACTATATAAGCTATTGTCCTAAAAATAACTAATGTTTGATTAGTTAATTCTGTATTTTTAATTAATTTTCAAATTATTATTTAATATTGGATAAATTAACTTTACTAAACTTGAAAAACTTATTAAATTAGTCTTATTAGCAAATATTAAACATAGATTTCACCTTTCTCCCAACAATTGTAAATTTCATGGTTAATTTCATGAATTTTGTTTATTTTCAGGATCAACTGCTCATCCTTTCGTAATTTCGCCTTCAAAACCAGAAACTGCATCAAAAATCATTCAGGAAATATTACCATCAGTGCAACCCAATTCTTTTTCAGACCGGACTATAAGCTTCCATAAATCTCCAATCGAAGCTTCTTCCTCGCCCGATAGACCGCAACCGCAGCTTCCTCACAAAAAAGGTAAATCCTTCCCCATCAGAAACTCAAACCAAGCATCTCATACACTTATATTCCTAAACACAAAACCAATTGTTCTTGCATGGATGATGTTTTGTGTTTTCATTTCTCTCCTCCACCAGAAATAACCACACAACCTTCAGTAAAAGATATAAAGGCAGCTCCTTTATACGCTTCAGATTCAATCAGCAGTCACAAACCAAGTCCAAAGACTGCACAAGCAGGTAGGATGAGGGAAAGTTTATTCATTTTTCCACCCTCAACGTTCCATGTTCGCTTGATAATTTTTTTTTGTCAAGCACTCCTGGATCAGATCCATTTCCAAGAATGCTTCCATTAATCCACGAAATGTGCAGAAAAAATTCTCGATGAACAAATCCATTAATCGCCTCTCCATCGGATTTCTCATTGGGTTGCCTTCGTTGTCTTGAGGCCTTGGGTTTTGAATCATGAAAATGGCTTTTTGTAATATAGGATTAAGACTATGTACATCAAAATCTACTCCAAACCTTGCCTTTGAGTGAAGTCTTATGGACTTTGATTTGTCTTTGGTCATTTAAAACAAGGGAAATTTACATACATATAACACAATTCTTATATGTTTACCTATGTAGCACCTAATGTTTGAGATTTACACTTTAACAACATATTATTGTCATATACTTATGCATGAAAAAGGTGTATTGCACTTTTAAAGAGGTAGTGATGGTGGTATTTTTGATGTGATGTTAAAAATTTGAGTGATATATATGTAAACATGAATGTTTAGGCGTTAGATATGTAAACACACAGAAAATTGTGCGGTATCCAGGTTATGTTAACTTTTCAGAAAATGCTTAAATGCCTTGCTTAAGCTAGTAATTTACTGAACAATGTTGTCTTTACCATCATCCTCAGACATTTCTCCTCCACAAAATGAATCAAAAACTGCACATTCTACTTCAAGCTCTCTTCCCCATCTTCCAGAAGGAAAAATTACTCACAAAACAACATCAGAACGTTCAGGTTGGACTGTATTTTCAATCACAATCATCTTTTTTCTTTACCGAATATGTCGAATAAAATATTGATGCTATAAAATCTTGATTACTAATAAGTTTTTCTTTCGATGGACTATCTTGTGAATCGCCTGATCTTTTAGGTTCTCCTGCAAAAAAATCGAAGAAGAGAGAGTATCATGCCTCCCATCCTTCCAACCATCCCATAGAAATTTTGAAGAATAAGAGAAGGCATTATGCTCCTCAGCCTACTATTAATGGTTTTGAGATCAATCCATCTGCTTCAAAATCTCCCATACAGACTCCAAAACATAAGAATTCTGCTTCTTCGCCGTATAATGGAAGTCCTGTGATCAATCCAGCTCCTCTGCATTCTCCTGTTGACTCTCTGGAAGGGCCAAAGATTAGTCCAGCTCCTTCACACCCTCCAATGGAGACTCCGAAGAGGAATAGAAGACATCATTCTCCTCCATCATATCCTCAAGGTACTAATAAAAAAGGGGCATTTACATTCATAGCACATAGTTCTTATGTATTTACATATCTCAAACTTAAACTTTCATTTTTACACACATTCAAATCATTAATATCACGTCAAAAATAACACTATGATCGCTTTTTAAAGTGGAATTTACCTTTTCATGCGTAGATTTAAAGGACCAAAGTGCTATGTGTGTAAATATGAAAGTTTAGGTGTGTGATTTGTAAATACATAAGAATTGTGTATGTAAATTTCCCAAAGAAATAAAGAAAATTTGAAGAAAAAGAAGATGATAATTGGTGCTGCGTATAACCTTATTCATCATTGTAGGCCCTCATCTCCCTCCAGTCCAAACTCCAACTTCAACAAATGGTGAAATTTCTGCTGCTCCTTTGCCAGCATCAACCAGTCCTCCCCCAAGTTACATAATTTGTAAGTTCGTTTAATATTTCTTATCCACATTTTCAGCCATGAAATTCCTTTTGTTATTTACTTGTCCTTTTTCCCTAAATAGGGCAAATTCATTCTCCACGATCTTCTCCTTCCAAATCTTTCGGAGGCAAGTCGTCGCCCCCCTCATCACAACCGAAACAAGTGTTACCCCCTCCTCCTCCTAATCTCGGTTCGTTTATTCCTCAAAGCTACCATGATTGTAACTATTTTCAAACTTATCCTTCAATTCTTGTGCCATAAATTTCTTAATTGCAGACTGTGGTCCTATGATTTGCCAATCACCACTTACAACTCCATGTCCTGGATCACCTTGTGAATGTGTTTTGCCAATTAAAGTTGTCCTGCGACTCGGCGTTGCTTTGTACATATTCTTTCCTTTGGTTTCTGAATTTGCCAAAGAAATTGCATCCGGAGTTTCGATGAAGCAAAGCCAAGTGCGCATCATGGGAGCAAATTCTGTAACTGAAGAGCCTGAGAAGACTGATGTGCTTATTGATCTGGTTCCACTTGGGAAATCCTTTGACAACAGGACAGGTTTTATGACCTTTGAGAAGTTCTGGAAGAAGGAAGTTTCAATACAAGCCTCATATTTTGGAGACTATATTGTTTTATATGTCAACTATCCTGGTTAGTCAAATTCTTTTGTGGAACATGTCTTTAGAATATTTGGTATAACTAGAAACTAAATCTCATTATTTATGGTGATTCATTTATCAAGATAGCAAATTTGCATTAAATTAAATTAGCAAATTTGCTTCATTTTAATGCTAGGAAAATTCAATTTTGTTCTTTTGTCAATGCTTTATAGTTGTCATCATCTTTGAGAATGGGGGGATCCAAAATTACTAGAGAGTTAGGATATGATGTACACTGTGACTAATTTTAAGAAAAATTGAGTATTCCTGATTTTGAGCAACGAAATATTTCAACAACTTGCTTTTTTAAAAAAATATAAATAGGCAATACTTGAGTTAAAGTCAAACTAATAATGAAAAAGTCAAAATGATCCAAGCATTTCCAACGTGTACTCATAAAATTGAAAACTCAAAAAGAGTGGTGAAACTGACTAATAAATATAAAACCATTTATCAAGCATCAATACATAGTTGCTAAATACTATAATGAATTATGCAGAAAGTTATTAGTGAATTGCCTAAGCGTTATCAATTTTAAAAGAACTTTGAGGAAGAGAAGTGATTTCATTCTTTGTTTCTTTTCCACTTCCTGTTGTTCTTTCTAGTTGTGCTAGTACAAATTCTTTTAACATTCCAGGTTTGACGAGTTCTTTAACTAGGATATGAATACCAACAGTTTTATGTGTCATGATCATGATTTTATGAAGGTGATTTTTTTTTTATTAGAAAAGGTGAAATATTTTGTTGGATCTCAAGTATGAGATAGAAGAGGTTGGCAGAAATACTCTTTATCTTTAATTGCGTTCACCAACTTACCATAAAATACTTGCAACGCAATATGAATAAGGTACTTTGCAACAATTAATTCGATGTTTTTGGGGAGGGAGATGTTTTGGTGAATACATGAGTTCAACTCATAGCTCATAATTCTCGTGCAATGGTTAATCATGGCAAGTTCTAATTTTAATTGACTAGAAGTTGGATTGGCTTCTATTCATTTGTTGATGTCATCCTGAATTTCTATATTTAAAATGCGAGGGTTTTGTTATCTCCGCATGACTTTCTTTAGTCATTTATCTGATCATTGATGAGTTCTAACATCTTCTCTAATGCTTTGGCTTCTTCAATCCGAGCACATATCTGAATGTTTCTTCCGTAAGACCTTAAATTAACGTTTCTAGAGCAACTACATGTTTCAAATCTTTGGTGTTTAACATCTTGTGCTGGAAATGAATGATAAGCGCTCGTAGTGACTCTTCTAGTTTTTGTCTAAGCCTTAAGAGAGCTTAGGAGTTCTTCAATGCTATCCAGGCACTTCAACCGATATTGTGATACGTCTAAGCAAAAGTTTGGAGAAGTATCTCAAGGGTGCTACTATAAATGTCGTTAAGGAATAACATACATTTTATGGCATCATAAATATTGAAAAGGGAAGCTTCCGACCCAAAGTATGCTACATGGTTCACTTGATCCTTTTTTTTCCTCATAAGAATCCCTGTGCTGTAGTTGTTTCATTGTTGTCTGGATTTTAGTTAGGCCTTGTCTACTATGGAGTTGAAGTTAATGCTTTTACAGTTTGAGGCACACATCTATTCCAACAGTCGATGAACTCACATATATTCAAACAACCTTAAGTAAGCTCGGCTAAATGGCTTCGTTTATTCAATCCTCTACTCTGAGTTCACCATCGACTGGTGTAAGGTCATCGACTGTTGCTTGAGTCTCTAGTGAGTTCAATATATTTCTAAAAGTTTAATGTGAATCATTTTCATTACTCTGCCAACTCTCTTAGTATATCGAATGGGTTCGACTTCACTTGGACCTAACCTTCGAGATATTTGGATACAAATATTTCAAAATCTACGAGAAATTTATGTAGATCCTTTCTTTGCTATCTAAATTTTATTCTTTAGGCATCTTCACTTTTCTGCCTTTGTAATATAAACTCAAGTTAATTTCTCTCATGTTTCTTTGATTTTACTCAGCATTTATTTGATTAACCTATGCTGTAACTTGTGTGACCTATATGATTGATTATCCTATAGGATTAACAATTTCGGACACACTTATTTTTCTTACTTATCAAGTACTAAGCTGCTGTTGCACCAAGAATTTGAATTGTATTGAACAAGTTTGCCACGCAATCTCAAAGGCTCTCCTTTTGTCCAAGGATAAATGTCTATGCATTTTATTTAGGAAGGTTTAGATACAAATCACTCAATTCCTATGTATTTACATATCTACATCTATACTTCAATGTTTATCTACACATCACCTTACACATGCATGAAAGGTAGTATTTCACTTTTTAAAAGTTAAAATGGTGGTATTTTTTATGTGATATGGAAGATTTGGGTGGTAGAAATGTGAAAAGTAAAGTTTAGTTGTTAGATATGTAAAAATATAGGATATGGAAGATTCCAGGGAAACTTGTGTTCTGTTTATGTCCTCTAGTGGTCAACTAGCAGATGTTGTCACCAAGAATCTTCCTCGTTCTTTGTTTGATGGCTTCAACTCCAAGTTAAACATGATTGACATCTATGCTTCAACTTAAGGGAGGGTATTAGATTTATAACGACAATTCGTAACCATTATTACCTATTATTACCTTTTATTCCCTCATTATACATTTCCTAGTTGTTTTATTCTATTTTATTTCTTTTCTTTGTAGTTTCCATTGTAATTAGGTTTAAATACCCTTCTTCTATCCATAAAACTATGTTGCTTTATTCCAAATCTCAACAAGGCTTGTTATTGTTGTATATGATCTACAAATAAAGTTATTCCCTAAGTTTTACGGATTTATGCAGGCCTTCCTCCATCACCACCTACAGCATTTCTTAATGGGGAAGCATATGCAAATAACAATAACGGAAGGAAAGTTCATCCTTTTGCAGTTGATGTTAGAAAGAAGAAGAAAAGTCTAGGCGGCAGTGTGATAGCTATTATAGCTATGACTTCGTTAATAGCCGTGCTTTCATTTATTGGAGCTGTATGGTTTTTGTTGTTAAGAAATAGGGAGCTATCAGGCCTTCTTAAACCAAATTTTCAATCTTCACAGACCCCATTTTCAAAATCAACAGGTATTTTACCGTACAATTTGTTAATTTTTTTGGAAATTTACATACTTGCCACACAATTCTTATGTGATTACATATCTTACACCAAAAGTTTGAACTTCATGTGTATAATAATTTGGTATTATAAATCTATGCATGAGGTGCATTTCACTTTCAAAAGTTAATAATAGTGATATTTTTTTATGCAATGTTAAAAAGTTAAATGATATGCATGTAAATATCAAAGTTTGGTTTTAGATATGTAAATATATAAGAATTGTGAGATGTACATGTAAATGCCTTTTTTTTTCTGGTATTTCTATTATTATCGAGTAATGTGCCAAAATAATCCCCTAACTAATTGCATTAAGATCATTTTAGTCCCAGAGTCTATTAAAGTTCCAAATTAGTCCTTAAATTATTTTTAGCGGGGGCTGAAATAGTCATCCTATTAAAGATTCTAAAGACTATTTAAGCCCATGTTAGAACTTCTTGGGATTAAATTGACATTTTCATAGACTTTGGGACTAATATGACTCCTAACAATAGTCAAGAGGACCATTTTGATATTTTTCTGTCAATATCTACTCCAAAAGCATGAAGCAATGCAAAGAACTCATCTTTTGCTAGATATTTTCAGAAAATAGGTTTGAAATATGGATACCTCATTTTTTTTTTCTAGATAATTTTTATTAGGTGGCTGAGAAATCCAAGGATCTAAACTCAGTTTTAACTAAGGGTCTGTTTAGGGCAGTTGTTGATTATTTATAATATGCTGATAAACAGATTATCCTGATAATATGATAATCTGCAGATTATCAGAATAAGCTGACTTGTTGTTTGAGGCGGCTTATTCAGAACAACTTACTGGGAGTTGTTGGATAAATGTGGTCATTCTGCCCCTATTTGGTTAAGCTGTTTGCAACAAAACTGTATACGGAAAATAATAGATAAAATAGATGTCTCAAACTATTGCAGTTCAGTTACAAAAATTAAAATATATTGCTCACAATTTCGTGAGTATCAAGAGACATAAAATAAGAAGAAATACAATTACAATTACAAGACAAAAATTAAAATGTTTAATTTTAAACTCTGACGTCATCTATCCTCAACAGAACTATATATATATATATATATTTCTCATTGACTCAATCATTAAAAATTAAAAAGACTTGTTGCAAAGAGATTGTAAAGAGATGATAAAAAAAAGAGTTATTCAGAATCCTATAAGATTTAAATACAAAACAATCTTAAAGTCTAACATCCAAGCTTTCAGTACCATACATATAATACTAGCTGCACAAACATCATAGGGATTTGTAGTATGTGGAAGTGCAATATTTATGCAAGTTTATAATCTTGCTCATATATTTCCAAGAAAACTCATAAATTTCTGCAAGAAAACTCATAAATTTCTGCAAGTTTACAATAAATTTCTAAGAGAGAACTCATAAAAAAAAGCTTAAAAAAATAGTCTAGAGAAAGAAACGATTTTTGCAAGTTTAGAAAAAATAGTCTAGATTAAAAAAAAGCTTAAAAAAATAGTCAAAGAAAGCTCATAAATTTCTACAAGTTTATAATCTTGCTCATACAACATTCTATAGCAAATATGTATATATTAACTTCATAAATGAACAAGAAATGATACATCTAAACAAAGAAATGATTTTTCACTCCACCAAAAATGCTTACAGTGGACGGGTAGGATGTTGAGAAGAGAAGGGCACTGTATCGGAGAGGAGAGATCGGAGAGGAGAAGCGACCGGGACGGCTTGGGAGAGATCGGAGAGGAAAGGCTTCGATCTCCGCCTTGGACCACGACCGGGACGGCTTGGGAGAAAATCGTGAGAGAAAGAGAGATCGGAGAGGAGAAGCGTAGGGCACGGTATCAGAGAGAAGGTTGATCGAGGGGCTGGAGGGTAATACGTTTGAACATAATGCGGAAAGTAGGGTTCAAAAGCTGTTCGCGAATAATGAAGGAATGGCGTTCAGCGATTTCGTATCACGAGAGATACTTGCGAAACAAACGCGAAGGAGGTGCCCTCCCAAAACGGCCCGAGTCTCAATCAATTTTTAATAATAATAATAAAGGCGCATAGATTCATTTTTTAATATTAATAATAATGATAATAATATTATTATTATCATTATGAAAGTATGGATTGTTCCTTAATACCAAAATTGCATCATCATTTGTTTTGCTTCAAGTTTCAGCGTTCGAAAATATTATTTGAAGTTTGAACAGAAAACCTTTCAATTTCATTTTAAACCTCTATATTCTAAAATACACAACTTTCCAATTTGACAAAAACAGCCACAGGATCCATCCCTGTAAATGTTGGAATTGGACCAAGCTCAAAATCAGACTCTTTATGCTCCAACATTGCAACATATAATGGATCAGCAAAAACATTCGCACTGGCTGAGATCGAAAGAACCACCAACAAATTCGACGAATCGAGAGTTATAGGAGAAGGCGGGTTCGGGCGAGTATACGAAGGAACACTTGACGACGGAACAATAGTGGCCGTAAAGGTTTTGAAGAGAGATGATAGGGAAGGAGAGCGAGAATTCTTGGCCGAGGTTGAGATGCTCAGTCGTCTTCATCACAGGAATTTGGTCAAGTTGATTGGTATATGCGCGGAGGAAAATATTCGTTGTTTGGTCTATGAACTTATTCCTAATGGCAGTGTTGACTCGCATCTACATGGTAAGAATGAGAGTTTTTACAGTTATATCTTTGGAAGATTTACACAAAAATTATGTGTTATGCCAGTAAATTTTTCTTTATATTTTTGTGGTTGTATTTGATGTCTTCTTCTTCCCAGGGATTCACAAGAAAACAGCTCCACTTACCTGGAACTCTCGAGTGAAGATCGCCCTCGGTGCAGCTCGAGCTCTATCCTATCTTCATGAAGATTCAAGCCCTCGCGTCATCCACCGCGATTTCAAATCCAGCAACATCCTCTTAGAACACGATTTCACTCCCCGGATCACCGATTTCGGCCTCGCTCGCTCCGCTTTCGACGAAGGAGACCAGCAGATTTCGACCCGTGTAATGGGAACTTTTGGGTACATACCTCTCAGAGCTCATTTCATGACTCAATTTCCATAAACTGATCGTCTTCTTCATTGTCATCAGCTATGTGGACCCTGAATACGCCATGACAGGACATCTTCTTGTCAAGAGCGATGTTTACAGTTATGGAGTTGTTCTTCTTGAGCTTCTTACAGGGAGGAAGCCTGTAGACATGTCGCAACCTCCCGGACAAGAGAATCTGGTCGCTTGGACCCGTTCTCTTCTCGCAAACATGGAAGGATTACAGACAATAATCGATCCGGCTCTCGGCGATGATTATCCTCGGAACAATGTTGCTAAAGTGGCAGCGATTGCTTCGATGTGCGTTCAGCCCGAAGTGTCGCACCGGCCATTAATGAGCGAGATAGCTCAGGCTTTGAAATTAGTGTGGAATGAGAGGGATGAACAGAGGCGATCGGAGAGCTTCAGTGAGGATGAAATGGGGGTGAGAGATGTGGAGAGTGGAATGAGTGAAGTGTTGTGTGGAGGAGGAGATAGAGAGGGCATCGGAATGGATGTGTTGTATGGATCTTCGAGTTTTAGAGGAGATGCTTCGGATTCGTTTCGGCGGCATTGGAGCTCTGGTCCGTTGAGTGGCGGTAAAAGCAGGCTTTTCTGGCAAAGAGTCGGGGGTTTGGGAGAGGGGAGTTCGAGCGAGCATGGATTTACGCGTCGGTTTTGGTGGAGAAGACATGGATGGTCTTGAAGAGTTTTTAACAGAAGATGAAGATGGAGAGGGTAGCAGCTTCTGTAACAGGTTTTCTCTTGTTGTTGTTAAGCTAAAGTTTCAGAGGCATTGCATCGAAGCCTTAGAGGTGGAGGGAGTGAATGGATGTGTTACTTGTCTTGAGAAATTATTATATCCGGATGAGCTGCTTGCGGATTAAGTTAAGTCCGGAGCTAATAATCGCAGGTCTTGTTGAGTTTCTATATATTATGAATCCATAGCTGAGTTGAACTGGTCATCTCAGACAAATGAAACTGAGATTGATTGGGTGTTCATTGAGGAAGAAAGCTAAAGAAAAAAAATAATGATTTGTTTTTCATTTTCTTTTTTTAAATGAATCTGTGCATGTAATAAGAAAGGATATCCTGTATTTTGTAATAAAGATTGAATTTTGGGATTTTGCTGTGGACTTTTGTTTGACAGGGATTTTTTATTTTTTAAATTTGCTGAAGGCTCCTTAGTTTACTCATTTTAATGAGAAGAGTAGAGTTGTTAATCAAGTTTATCAAGTAATGTTTACTTCAAATTGATGGGAGCATAATTAATTCAATTTTTTGATTTGAAATTAAGCTCAATAATCATATGTCAATAATTGATTATCATTATTCTTCAAATAGAAACTTTTAGTATCATCAAAGATCAAATAGCAAATATCAAAGATCTTTCAATCATATGGAGTCGTGAATTATTGTCAGTTTTGGCTCAAAGTCTCATAGAAAACTATAATAACATAAATAACTTGAAATTGGTTGAGTTGTTGGCTTTTATTCTACTTAATGGGGACTACAAGGCCAAGTTTGGATCAAAATTTGGCTTGATGGATTAGTGACCAATCCCATTTTTAGAACACAAGTTTAAATTGACGGGTGTCAACTACTAAAATTTATATCAAGGTTTTTTACCATCTAATTTGGCTTGATGCATCAGTTTATATATATATATAAACTGATTCCAAAGGTACCTGTAGATCTAGAATTGAACCGAATCCTCTCTGCACAAAAGTTGAGCTATAAGAATACTCGCATTAACGTTCGGCAACACAATCACCAAAGCTGGAACATTAAAATTCTCGTAAAATGATTCAGCTCCATGTTGAGAACAAAGTTACACTTGAAAACAAAATCGAACATCCAGAAGAAAAGCAAAACCAACGTCTCAAAAACAATTAATTGGAAGAAAGAAAAAAAACCTCAATTTTTTATCTTCCATAGGGGTGGTAACGGCTCCCATACCCGCGGCCGCTGCCACCACCACCTCCACCTCCACCATAACCACCATAAGCAGGGCCATAACCACCAGCTGCAGCACCGTAGAGATTATTACCACCGCCCCCATATGCAGCTGAACCATACATAGGCTCCCCATAGCCAGGAACAAAACCGGCACCACCACCATAGCTGTAGCCATAGCCACCTCTGCCATAGAAACCACCGCCACCACCACCGCCACCCCCCCTTCCTCCATAATTGCTACCACCCACACCAACGGAACGATAGCCACCGCCACCGCCACCGCCACCACCGCCGCCACCGCTGCCATAAGAGCCACCCCGGTATCCAAATGAACCACCAGCTCTTCCATTTTCTCCACCAGCTTTCTTGGGTTCAGCCCTCTTGATTTCGACCTACAATCAAGTCAACCATGATATATGAAAAGGTGATCTTACACTAATAGAAATTTTAGGTTAAGTTACAGATACTATATATCATGCTTATATATCTCAGCTAGGTTTAAATCCTGGAATTATAGAAACGATTCGGATCAATCATGTTCGATCGTAGATAGAGGCTTTATTATCACTTTGACCTAGATAGCAACAGGCAAAGATGATCATACACAAATGCAACCCAAGATTTTAAGCTATAGTACTCATTATTCGTATCACTTTATTTTTTCAATTCAACCCCCTATTGAGATGAAAGGATTAAGAAGTGTCGTTCAACTATTTATATTGATTGTTCTTAAAGAAATATGACACTAAATAGAACGCAATGAAGAAAAATCATGTAGCCGATCCCACGTAGTGGGATTAAGACTTTGTTGTTGTTGTTGTTCTTAAAGAAATGCACAAAAAATCTTTTAAATTTATTTTTTAATTGATTATCATAAAAATTTCTCCAAAAAAAATGAATTAAATTGTCTAAACTTATTTTACAATTATAGTTATTATTATAACTCGGACGGATAGGTGAAAAGTATAAATACTATGTAATGCTTCCTGTGATGTGTTTTAATCAACAAAAGTGTATACAAGCTTTGTTTGTGCTTCGCAATCCAAAAAATAAAACTTAAAAAGAATGCACAAAACATATGCTCGATTTGTGAATAAAAATTTTGGATGGATGTTGTACCCGAAAGGAATGCAGAATATTTTCACGAAAGGAATGCATGATAGAAATGCGGCTAAATAATACAGTTCATCTTGTCAAGGATATGGTGCACGTGACAATTGTTTAAAAGTGTTCAAGATGGACATCATAAAGCACAACCATGAACTGAGCTACAACCAAAAAAAAATTTTTGAGTCCCAAGTCTTATCGTCTTATTGTACTACTTGGCTTAATGCCTTTTTCGTGGAGATGATCGCATCTAACACATTTGAACACAAGATTAACGAAATTATAATTTTTTTAAAAAAAAAATTCGGGTTGGGTAAGCCCAAAAAGCAATGTGTGATTCGAACCCGCTATCTCACAAGATGGAAAGCTGCAGCTACAACCACTATGTCCTAAGTAAATACTTATATATATATATATATATATATATATATATATAATAAAATATATTTAAAATGGTCACTCAACATCAAGGCTCTTGCGCCTGGAGGATACGGAATGAGAGCGTTTTCTTCATGAGAGTGTAAGAGACAATAGGGTGCCTGAGAGTAAGAAGCATTCAATTCAAATGCAAGCCATCCGAGAGGAGGAGGTGCAGCGAGTATCTCACATGACAGTAAGAAACCTTCGTGCCACGTGAGAGATAAGAAATAAACGACAGCAGCACAAGGTGCAATAGGAAGTCTTTGTTAGGGAAATTCTTTTGCCTTTTTAAAGCTCTATTACTATTTATGATTGCTGTAATTGTGTAAAAAATAGGTTTGCTTAAAGTTATAATTACTTTCTTACAGCTCATTGGTAATTCTATTATTTTGTTTATAAATCTGCACATTTGATTTTCCGAAAGAGAACATGGTAATTTTCTATGGTATGATATGGTAATTTAATTAGTTCGAATATAGTTGATTCATTTCCCGTCTAATATCTCTCATAATTTAGTGGCAAAGACAATTACCAATGAGCCTTAATGCTATTTTGTAGGAAATGCGTTCTTTTTATATTTTAATAATCGTATATAGCTTGTTATGCTTTAGAAATATCAATGTTTTCCATTCCCATTTAAATTTTAGGAAGACATATTAAACGACATATTGATGTAATTTTAGTTTTAAAAGTTTTTTTAATCTTTCATTGCAACTGAAGATCATGCCTCTTTGTATTCTATTTTAGAAACCATTGTAACAATAAGACTTATTGACCGGTGCAATGGTTTTAAGAAATACCTAATACATAAACTAATTTTATTATTTTTTTATTAAATACTGATGAATTTTTCTTTTATTTGTTTCTTCTTTTTTAATTATCTTATTGCTATTGCTTTCTTTATTTTATAGATTGGAAATGGCACTAGAAGAAAAGATGCAGCTTCAAAATATGAAACTAAAGTTGAAACATCAGGGGAGAGTGCAAAGAAGTGTTTCTCCTGTTTTCACCTTTTATGACTTCGCACACAACAAAGAGGAACTCTTGAGATTAAACATCTAAAAAACAACTAATATCAGTGCCATTATTGATTTGAGTAACAGCAACTCTAACAAAGCAATCAGGTTTAGACACCACATCATAACAAAAACTTCATACTCGTCTGGTTTAACAAAGATACTTAAAAGGTCAAAAAGCGATCTTAATAAAATCTGACATCATTGGGCAAGATATAGTTGATGTTAATTGTGTAGTTCCTTAAATGTATATCATCCAAACTTAGGCCGGTCATTTTCATATGAGAACCTATGCGGAGAGTGAGAACATCTATTGGGAAAGGAAATATATATATATATATATATATATATATATATATATATAATTTATTTCATCAGCAAAGAATTTGAAAGCACCCATCAAGGAAGCCATCAATGTGCAATAAACTATCAAAACAACATATCTTGAAGTAGATTTGCTCAAGAGAACCTGTCGCTTCAGCTTCCAAGAAAAGGAAGGGTGTAATAAAAAGAGCAATTAGCAGCACATTTAGCAGCCTTGCTAATATTGGCAAATCAATGTGCAGCCACCTTACCAACCTAGGTCGGTTTTTAAAAAGAAAAATATGCAACCATCCTACTAACAAAGGTGGCACACTGATAAAGGAAGATGATTCAGAGCGTAGAGAACTCACGAGTCCTAAAAAGAAAGATAGACCCCGTCCAATTTTCAAATAAACGCTTGCTGGTAAGTTCAGGAAGCATGAAGACCAACTAAAATTCCAAGTAGTCTTCCAATCGGAATAGGTTGACGAAGAGACTTTCCATTGCCTTTAACGTTGATTTCCAAGAGCAAAAAAGACAAGGGAGTCATGATCCAAGAAGGCCTTCCAATAAAGGGACTTGGTTTAATCAGCAAGAAGAGACACATGGGTGTACCAACGAGGGTGGGTTCACTAAAAAAGGGCTAATTTAATCTAGAATAGGTTTATGAAGATAAAACAACCATGTAGACAAACATGGGTAGACCAAGCTTATCAAGCAAGCATGCCATTTTGGGAAGACATACCCCACCTAAGTGTTGCTAGACCAAGTTGAAACACTAAAGGCCATCAATCTATATATATTACTGACAATTTGTTGGCATATTAGAAAGGACACTGGTGCATCAAACTCCTATTAGTAATGTATTAGGACTAACCCTTGTGCTACGACGCACGGACACAGACACAAGACACGTCTATTATTGAAAATATAGGACATGGTCACGTGTTGGACGCACCGTTATAATAAAAAATATTAAAAATATATGTATAAATTAAATAAATAAAAGAAAAGAGTTAAAAAAATTAACTTTAAGAAACTAAGATGCCCGTAGATAATTCTTTAGTTTATGACATACAAATTGCAAGCATAATAGCATATATTATCTTATATTACGTCAAAATTTAACTCCTCATAATTAAAATTTCATTAAAAGAAACAAAAAAAAAGATTGGCTTCTTTGGCATGTGCTTCTACTTCGCATCCACTATCATCAATTCATCATCATTAAATATTACATATTTCAACTCTGGTTCAACATGAGAAAGCTTTGCAATATCCAAAATTCTCATGTCTAGGTTTGAAATTCATCTCCAACAACATCCCACATTTTGTTAACACCTTCCATGTAATTCGAAGTCTTTCTTGATAACAAGAGAAGGTTAGCATGCACATAAACTAAATCTTCAGCTCATTGATTTATTAATTTCTCTCGGAACACGAGAAGAAAGCTAGTCTTAGAAGCTTTATCGTAACAATTTGAAGTAAAGGCATTAAAAGCTCCATGAATCAAGCATCACATCTTTGAATCCATCTTTTATCTACCACGTAAAGACTTTTGATCTTCAAATTCATCTAAACATTCAAAAAACTTAGCTAACTCCACATCTATATATTGTCTCTCATCATTTAAAAAATAACGCTTCAAATAAACTTTTTTCATATTTGAAATTTTTAAATCTCTTTACGAGGGAAAAAAAGTCAATGATTCTCCTCGAGCCATTCCATGAATATTTCCCAAGAATGTAAAAAATAAAATAAAAATTTAGATTTAAATGATTCTAAATTAGTGAAATAAAAGTAAACTAGAAAGCAAAAAAAAAAAAAAAACTTTGAATTTAAAGAATGAGCTAAGCAATACAAGGGTATGCTACTTTTATTCCACCTATCCTTCAAAACTATATATAGAATACTCCAAAATCTTGAGTCGTCCTTATTTATCTTTTTTTCATATTTATATATTTTTTCTTTCATTTACATAACATCGTATCCCACATCTCATAAATTAAGTGCAAGCATAGTTTATTTGTATCTGCAGTTCAAAACATGTGATAAATTTTAGATTTACTTGATTCTAAATTAATGAAAAAAAGTAAACAAGACCACAAGAAAAAAAAAATTAACCTTGGATTTAAAGAATGAGCTAAGCAATACAAGGGTGAGTTACTTTTGTTCCACCTATCCTTCAGAATTATACATACAACACTACAGAATCTTGAGTTTTCATCATTTATCTTTCATCATATTTATATATTTCTTGTTTCACTTAACATCATATCCCACATCTCATAAATCAAGTGCAAGCATGGCTTATCTGTATCTACAGCCCAAAATATGTGATAAATAGGATCGGCAAAAGATAGAATATATTCAACTTTATCCCAATAAAAATTAAGTATTTTTTTCCTTCACGTAACTTGACTGTTCCACATCATTTTCGCGATAACATGATCATTTTTCACTAATCACCATTGTTTGAAGTGTATTTTTAATTTGTTTGGATCTTCTTAACATCATAATAACTGAACCAAGCCTACTTTGAGCAAAAGCAAGCATTTTCAGATTGGAGAAATAATTGAATATAGAAAGCCTCATGGAATGATACATGATATAATTTTTTCCCCAAAAAGCATCTTCAACAATCACTGTGAGACTGTGATATTCATTGTATGTAATATCATTTGCTTCAGTATTTTTCGCAACACAAATTATTTAAGGTAAGTGAGCGTATGAACAATGCAATGTGTCCAAAATATATGAGGATATATTTGGTCAACAAACAAATGATGGATGCCCTACAAACTAAAACATTATCAATAATTACTTAACAACATTTGAAAGATCAACCATCGATATCACTTCTTTAATCAAATTGAAAATGAAAAATAAATCTTTATATTGCCCCTCATAATTTACAAATTTGAGAAACATTAGACAACTTTCTGATATTGCCATAAATTTATTGAATAATCATCCTTCCGGATCGGTCCAATCATAGCAAACTAAACTAACTCATTTCTCTTTTCATATACCTTTTGTTGATTCAAGTAATTTCTCAATATTAAATTGTTTTCTCTGCAATAACTTTGATTTATAATATTGAACCCTAGTGGAATATAACCCGCAGGGTTATTATCCTATGCAAATATAAAAGCATTCTCATAACATGGGTTTCTTGCAAAGTTAAAAAAGAGGCCAACTGAAAAAAACATTCTTGCAATTTCACAAGCTAGATGTTCTTGTATATGTATACTACATGTCTTTTTCAAACTACTATCTTCAGCAACTTCTCCTTTTTTTAGCCTCACGACATTTCAATGTCACTAAATTGACATTGTTGTTAGCATCATTGATTAGAATTGAAGAAGTAGAATTAACATGACCCATGAGAACTTGCTAGCTATATCTCGTTTCGAAGACATTTTAATCCTTAACTCAGCTTCGATGACTTGTTTTTGCACTTCACTTATTAGTGAGGAAGATACTTTGGGCAAACATTAATTTAAAGACCACCTATCTTAAGCGAGTTTCTACACTTGAATATGTTCAGTGATACCACAATAGTTGCATTTAAACGTAATATTTTATCAGCCTTCAAATGATTTCCCTAATTTAGTGACATGATTCAACAATTATTTATTTCGTTCTATGTTCAAGTTAGTTGAAGCCTCACCACTTCCAGATGCATCTTCAGTACAACTCTTTTTCTTACTGGGTATTTCAGAATACACATAAAAATTCATTTTTAGATAGTTTTAAAATAATTGGAAAAAATAGATTGAGTGTTGGATTTGAACATGGAGCAAATGTATGCAAAAAACGGCACATAACCACATTACCACACTAGTTGTTATGATATATATATATATATATATATATATATATATATATATATATATATATATATATATATATATATATATATATATATATATAATATGATTTTTCTATTTCGAGCTAAAATGAGTCGAATACCAACGAACAAAGAGCTATTCTTGTTTTGCTCGTTCATAATTAGAGCTAAAAAAAATTGGTCGTGTTCGGCTCGTTTACTTAACGAACGAGCTGAACACGAACAACTTAATGAGTCGAACACGAGCTATTCGCGAACAACGAGCTTTTTTGACAACCCTATAGAAAAGACGTATCAAAATGAAGTTATAAGCATAATCATACCAAGTAATGTTGGCCACAACAGAAAAGCAAAATTAAGGTTAATGTAAAGTCATAGGTGTTGTTGTTTTCTAAACTTGAAGAAATGATTTACCATGCTCACTTTCAAAATTAATTTGGAGCAAAATTTGATTTCCCTAATTAAAAACTATCGATATATAGTGATAATATCAAAAAAGATATGTAATATGTATGCAGGAAGAATTGTGTATGAATTAAATAAAAATCTGTAAAAAATTAGGGGATTCTTAATTTCATCCTAAACTCCGGATTTTTCACTCAACATTATGTTGTTTTGATTTTTGGAACAAAATATGAGATGAGGAGTAACTCATCATATTCGGTCAATGTCCAGAGGCGTCATGCGCATGTAGAGACGCTAAAAACTAGAGAGCCAATGCAAAACTCAACTCAAAAGTCGAAACCCTAACTAGCCACTGATCGATAAGCAGAGCAGAGAACTAGAATTGCGACAAAGCATTCAAAATTGGTAGGTGGTGGCGCAGCGATAAAGCCCAAGCGAACTTCCCGAGGGCGAGACAGAGATGGAGGGCAGCCAAGCCGAACCGAATCGAAGGAAGAAGTCATTTGGATGAGAGTCACAAGAAGCATTATTAGGTTTCATCACTTCATCTTTTAAGATTTTAACTTTTATTTAAAAAATTTTGGGGTGTTTACCGTTTATATACACCCCACGAATTCTTATGTATTTACATACCTTACACCTAAATTTTGATATTTACATTTACGCAAATGTTTCATATCACATCTAAATATATAAATTAAATCAAATCAAATACTTCTGTTTAATGTTTATACATATTTAAGGTGACAAGAAGAAATTAAAATTTTGGTGTTAGATACCTATATACATAAGAATTGAGTGGTATGTGTGCAAATCTTTCCTAAATTTTACATTTTTTTAATTGCAATCTTAATATGTTGTTCATAATTTTTTTATTCATTAATTTAGGACGCGTGTTGGAATTGAAGACACGTGTATTTCTTTTTTTTTAAATAGCATTTAATTGTGGCACTTCAATGTCATGTTCGATACGTGTCCCAGTCATGTCAAAGTCATGTCCGCGTCCGACACTACACAGCTCCTTGATTGGGAGTGATTGTGTAACAAAGCCCTTGCATTTATAGAAATGCATACTATCAGATACACACAATCTAATGAAACAGAATCTCTTAACTTGATTAAATGGTTTAATACATTTAGAGGACGTTTGACATCACTTCTGTTTTTTTTTCTTTTATTTTTTTGGATTTTTTATTTGTTTTATGTTTATTTTCTTTTTTGTTTAACATTCAAATTGAACCTTCTCGCCTGCTCTTGCAGCTTAGCAACGGCGATAAAGAGCTTGAGAGAGCTATGAGAATAAACAGAAAAGAAGGCTAAAGAGAAGGTTCAATCCGGCCATCATTGTCTCCAACCACATTGTCGACGTTGTCAAAAATGGGTCCAGTGATCGCTTCTCTTCCCTCTTCACTTCCCGTACGGGCATCACCAACGTCCTTGGGTTGATCCGGGTGAGCCCTTCATTGTTTTTGTCCTCATTTGCGATGCCGATCTCCTGCATTAGATTGGGCTAAACGTCAGTGCAATTTGAAGGTCACGTCAGAGGTCATTATTTCTAGAGGGTGGTGCCTTCTATGGTGCTCTCGACGTGGAGGACAGCATGATCAACACGACTGTTTTCCATGTCAGTGATTGCGTCGACGAAAGATGGCTGATGTTGGGATCCCGTGAAACAGATTTTAAAACAATGAAAACACAGTTTCTCTATTTTTGGTGTTTTTCGAAATGATTTAGAAACGTTTAAAAAAAAATAATTTAAATACATAAACAAACATGATACATGTTTTATTTTAAAAAAAAACAAAAGCAAAAAAAGAACGGCAAAAAATGGCTCTAGACAGACCTTTAGTCAGAGGCTCAACAAACTTGTATTATCATTAGATTTATACGTGCACAGAAGGCTAGAAAATAAACATGCTTCAACAAAGAAACTTCATATCCAGTATATCATGCATGCTGATTATGGCAATGTCAGCTTTAGCAAAAGATAAAAATTACCTTCTTCCCAAAAAGATCATGCATCCTACCCTTAGAAATAATTTTGTCAACGGGATCCTCACTCTCAAAAGTGATAAAGCCAAAGCCTCGAGAACGTCCAGTGGTGTGGTCCACCATTATTTGATGATCAACCACTACACCGTAAGAGGAGAACTGCTCCTTGAACTCATCTGAAATGTTAAAAAGAGTGATGTGATTACCAACTGATTAACTGGATAGCATAAAATTGTAAAATCTACCATCTGTCAAGGACGTAGGTATTCCTCCCACAAAGATTTTCTTGCTCTTGGGACCTCCTGCTGGTGGCATCTCCTCCCTTGGAACTGTTCTCTTGACTTCAACCTGAAATTAAAAATAAAAATAATATCCCAATAATCCAATCCATTATGCTATTGTAATATCAGCATATGAAAAGGCATTCTTTGAATAAATATGGTCCTACCACCCGCCCATCAATAGAATGCTCCTCCTCCAAAACCTTATCAATGACGGATAGATCAGCGAATGAAATGAATCCAAATCCTCTAGGCATCTGTGTGTGCTTATCCTTCATTATAACGGAATCAGTGATCTCCCCATACTTCGCAAAGTGATTAGTGAATGTCTCTGAAACAGTAATGAATAATGATTAGCTAGCAAACCTATTCAAGAAGAAATTAACAAGAAAAAAAGGTGCATTTACACACACCACCCTATTCTTATGTATTTATATATCTAACAACGAAACTTTGATTTTTTACATTTATCCACCCAAATCATTCATATAATATAAAAAATATCAATATATTAACTTTTAAAAAGTGAAATACAAATTTACCTGTATAGATAAAGTGGCATTTATGTAGAAATTTTAGTTACATAAGAATTGAGCGGAATACATGTAAATCTTCCAAAAAAAATCCTAAAATTAATAAGGGAAACCATCATAATCAAATGAACATGGAGTTACAAATGTAGTAAGAGAAATCAACAAAATCTATCAAAAATCCTAAAATGAATAAGTGAAACCATCACGATATCTGAAAAAAATGCATTTCAACAGAGTCCTTGATCATCTGAGTGCAGTAACACCGTCGGTGCAAAGAAATGAATGGAGGCGCATGTGAGTAACATGCATCCCCGTCCTTGAACAAAAAAAAAGTTCAGATCATAGGTTTGATTAATTTCAAGTAATCCAGTGAGCATCCATTAGCTTATCCACAAAAACTACAAAATTCATGATGGTGTGATCGCAGAATCAAAGCAATTTGTGAACCAGCTAACTAATTGCACAACCCAAAAAAGAATATCAGCATTGTCCTTCAAACAAGTAATTGGGGCCAGCCTTATGAATCATTCATTTGTGTCTAAAATTCATATGCCAACTTGATCCAAAATAAACCCGACACCAGAATGTAGTATCATGATGCCAAATTAATCCAAGAAAATGATGAAGCGAAATACTACAGAAATAATAGGATTGCATGCCACCTAAGTTTTGTGAAGAACCTAAGGCTTCCATGAAAGAAACAAAGTATGACTTCTTGATTTTAAGGAATTTAGAAAATTCCAAGCCTTTGATGCACACATGATTAGGCATTTAGTTTCGTGGAAAATTTCAAGAAGCTAGAATTTTCTCAAGGGATAATTAAGCCAAAAGGATCAATGGGAGACAAAAACAGAGAAGGTAAAAGACGAGAGAATTACATGCAATAATTTTTCTCCAAAACAAGCTCGAGTTTCACTTGTAAATCCTATTCCCCTCCCTCCAAGCGTGTACGGCTGACTGAGAGAAACCACGATGAGAAAAGTTGGAATTACACCTAAACATAGAAGGAGAATGATCTATATATTTTCATCTTAGTAGTATTGATCCTTGATCTGGGATTCATACCGAATTAGTATGGAGGTATGATTTTATGTGAAAAAGAGTGGGCAATTATTGAGTGAGAAAGAGTGGGCAAGTATAGAATGAGAAGTAGTCTCCCGAAATATTAGAAAAAAATCAACAAAAATTGGGGAAAGAGAATATTGTCAATTGAATTAACTTGTATTCAATAGATTTTGAAGCCCAGAGGAAGATAAATAAACCAACATGCAATTTGACAATAAAAAAAATAAAGAAAAAAAATTAAATTTAAATTTAAATTTAAATCTAGACTACAATAGGAGTTACTTCGAATACAAACTAAAACAACAAGAAAACATGATGAAACATAGATTTGAAAAGGTCAAAAGCCAACTCCTTTAATGGTGGCCTTATTCTCCATGCCAGATCATGCATGGCTAAAATTGCATAATCAAGTTTTGGCACAGTCAAACTGTAATATTTTTAAAATTCAGCCTCTTGATAATATAGAAAGAAATCATGCCTAGCATTTTTTTTTATACCTGTTTAACATGAATTAAGATCTCAACTTAATATCATACGCCCTTTTGCTTGGTTTAAGCTTGCCTCGAGTCAGCTGGCCTTGATTTGATTGGCTAAAACATTATTTGTTTATCCTGTTCAATTCAGTCCTGAATAAGCTGAAATGAAGTTCAGAAGGCATTTCAAATCATAACTCCCATATTTTAGCTCAAACAAAACATGCATTCAACCCAGAAAATATTGTAGTCGACCATATCATCGGCAATACTGATCCAATAAAATGTACTTGACTAATTTGATATCCCAATAATACCGAAATTCTTTCCTATTATTGTAGACGAATGATTAATAATAGTCATTCATGATGGTGGGTTTAACTTTATTTCTTTAAAGAGCTATCTCAAAAAAGATAGTGGTCTATAATGATAGTCCAATGAGTCTAGATCAATTCAATTTGAAAGTAAGAACATATCTCCATGGTACTGTATTGTAGCCCTCTATCTCCTGTGAATGGTCCCTTGTGACAAGTTAATACCCTTCTCAAGTAGTGACCAACTAGCCATTGTGAGCACACTTTTTTCCCAATGAGTTATGCTTGATCTCCTGAACATTGATTAACTCTCTATACAATTTTGCACCAACAATAAAATAATATTACCATCCTACACCTAACTGCAATTCTTTTATGATCTTAATGCTTCAAGTGCAATTGTTATAGGCCTATCCATCTCCTCTGCATCTTTGGATGGTTCAATCTCCCATGCTATTATAGGTCGCATTTGACTACTTTAGTACATAAATGATTCTCCTAAGTACTAATCAGGTCCAGCCTTCTTTAGCATTCACATCCTCTTGAACTTCAGAATGATATAGGAACCTCAATTTTGGGAAAGCTTGGTCTCCCGTTAGTATATAGGGGCATTTACATACAACATAATATATATATATATATATATATATATATATATATATATATATATATATATATATATATATATATATATATATATAGGAACTTCAATTTTGGGAAATATTGGTCTCTCTTTAGTATAGAGGCATTTACATACAACCACATAATTTTTATATATTTACATATTTAAAACCTAATGTATGATATTTACATTAATAACACTTTGGTGTCTTAAACCCATATGAAATGGTGTAATTCAGTATTTACATATTTAAAAGTTGATGGTAGAATTGTTGATGTAATGTTAATGATTTGAACGGCATGAATGCAAATAAAAATGCTTAGGTGTTAGATACGTTAATACATTAGAATTGTGTGGTATGTATGTAAATTCCCCTATAATATATGCAATGTTATTTGTTCAAGTATTTAAACAAGCTTCATCTCTAGTTGTGCCAATCTCCCATCCATTTTTCTAAAATCACAAATACGTATGATGACTATTGAGTGGAAATAATGATCAATAAACAACTTAATTTAAGACCAGCATTACATAGGTATTATGATGCTAAATTGATCCAAGAATGAAGAAGAGATGGATGTTATAGAAACAACAGGATTATAGACCACCAAAAAGTTCTTGGAGAACCTAGGATGTTCAATGAACTGAAGTTCCTTGAATTTAATGTTACTAGAGAGTCCCTCACATTGAACCTTTTCATGCATTATGGCTTCTTGTGAAAATTGAAGAAACTAAAAAATTCATAATGGAAAAAATGAAGACACGTGGAAGGTCAATCAGGCTCTCTTTAGAAAATAGGAGCATTTACATGCATACCAAATAATTGTTATGTATTTACATATCTAGCACCTAAATTTTGATATTTACATTATAACACTTTGGTGCCATATGAAATGGTGTAATTCAGTTTTAAAAAGATAGTGATGGTGAAATTGTTGATGTGATGTTAAAAATTCGAGTGGCTTGTATGTAAATGCCCGTACAATATATGCAATGTTATTTGTTCAAGTATTTAAGCAAGCTTCATCTCTATTCGTGCCAATAATTCTTCAATAATTCCGTAGAAGCCAAACTCGAATGAAATCTTGTTGGAGATCCCTAAGGCTTCATTCACAGACGATTCCCAGTGGCTTGGCGATTCATGTGTACGAGTGTTCCGTCGTCTCTCTTATCTCCTCTTCGATCTAACGCCAGAAATTTCTCCCTACTGCTGCAACAGCACCAAAACCACTCTCCACAGAGTGGAACCGCACAGTCATTTCCCTTCCTTCTCTAATGACCCGCACACTAGTGCCCCATAAGAGGTATTTGGTAGCGCCCTATTAACAAGATTTGTCCGTCGGACTTACAAAATCTAGCCAAACATAAAAAAAAAACACAAGTTCTATAGATTCCTACAAAATGAGAGGAAAAAAAGCAACAACAATTGGATAAAAAATAAAACCAGATGAATCAAATTATATTCAAATGATTTTAAATTTCATAAATATCTAAACTTTCTAAACGAGTTAAGAAAATTCATATCTAGCCTAAAAGTATTGCATTGAAACTATAAACTAAAATAACATAATTCCTAAACAAGTATGATAAACCGTGAATTTTAAAATTTAATCAATCATTTTTAATGGTGGTCAAATTCTTATATGCATTACATGAATTGTTCATTAGCCTTGGCTCATTTAAACTTCATACTTAGGCTCTGTTTGGGACCTCGTTTTTCGAGCGTCGCAGCCCCAAACCGGAAAGTTAATATTTCTATCGCGAGCTTTCCTTTGGCGGCAGCAGACGATTGCCGCTAAAAAGGAAGAAAGCCTGCCGCGGGGTTGACCCCGTGGCCTGGCTTTCTCAAGGGATAATGTCTCCTTTGCCCCCCTGCTCCTTTGCCCCGCTCGAAAGCAACCCTAGCCTTGTTCGGGAAACTGCCGCTTCCCGCTCGATCGTCCCGCTCCAAAGCCCCGTGCTCATTGCTCCCTTCGCGAAGACTCCCCCTGTTCGGGAAACCGCCGCTTCCTGTTCGATCGACCCCGCTAGTTCATTATGTCTTTAAAATTCCCTCCATAAAAACATATCTAAATTTAATACTTTTTAACTAATTGAGCTTTAATTATGGTCCAATTTGACAACGCTAGTGCATTTTTCTAAGCTTGCCTAGAGTTCATTTGCTTTGATTTGACATTGTAAATCATGAAACTATTAGGGGGGTGTTTGGCTACAAGTAGGATTTAGTAAATCCAGTAAATCTGGATTTATCAAATCTAAATATTATTAAATCCGAAATAATAATTGGTTCAATGAAGGTCAAATCCAGTTAAATTCATTTGATGTGTTTGGCATAAATCTATTTGAAATATTTTATTGCTCCTGCGCTAAATCTGCTAAATCCAACTAATAAGTGGATTTAATAAATCCGGATTTAATAATGAAAAAAACAAAAATTTGATTTCACTTAACGGCGGATTTATCTAACCTATTTATGGTGTTTGGCTGGATTTAACTTAAATCTAACTTAAATCATGTTAAAAGCATCAAACCAAACACCCCTTAGCTTTGCCCAATTCAGTCCAAGATGGGTAAAAGACTTGAAAAACCTCTCATATCACAACTCCCTCATTAAACTTATCTTCCCTCACAACTTATCATATTAGTTAGAAAGTAATTAAATTTGTATTTGACCATTAAATAAAGTGCTAAACCGAGAGAATGTTGAGGCAAACTTTGTCGGTGTAGTCAATCCATGAAGTGGTGATCAAAATCATCATAAATGACTCAACTATAATAGCAACTCTTCCTATTAAGTTAACCAACTTCTTTAAAAAACCAATCCAATCATAAGATTAGCACAAAGTGATTACATACTGACTCCAGATGAACCTAGTTTGGAACTAAGGTGGAATATACCCTTCTAGCAATCTATTATAACATATCATCTAGTATTAATAATCTATTATGCCAAAATTGTCTTCATTCTCGATAAGCATTCACTGGTACCTCAAGAGATATGTTGGCTTGATCCTATCAAACATCAACTCTCACTTTAGAATTTTGCAATTATAATAAAGTAATGGTAGTAATCTCACATCTTGCCCTTAGAAATTCTCTTCTTCAAATATTGCTTAATTGCAATTATAGCAATTTCTTACTGCCTATCCATTTCATATTCATTTTTTAATGTTCAATCTCATTAATCATTAAATCACATTTATCATCTTGGATAAATGAATGATCCTCTTGGGCTTAAGTCTTATGTCAATCTCTTGAGCTCTGAATGAGATATTAACATTTAAATTAATTCGTCTCTTTGAGAAATATTTATGATGCCTGCTAGTGCTTGAGCAAATCACTTGTTCTTCAATCTAGCATCCATTCTTTATGGATCTAGCTTAGTTTCTCATCCATTCTTCTTGGATCTAGATTACCCATGAAATCTGTAGATGAAACTAATGCCTTAAGGTTCTTGAGAAAATTTATGAAGCTAAGATTTCCATATAAAACAATCAAAAAGCAAAAAAAATAAACAATGAAAAATGAGATCGAGGTAGAAAATGAAACTTATTATAAACGAAGTCTTCCAGCCTTAATTACGGCTTCCCATGCAAATCATTATCCTTATGTGCTAGGCCAATTGTGAAAAATGAGAGACCAAGAGAGGATTTGTAATTTTACCTAAAACCGAGAAACAAGAAATAAAAAAATCAAGATTATCACCTAAGAACCACTCATGCATGGCCAATTAAGAGACCAAGAGAGCAAGAGAGGATTTGAAATTTAGCCAAGGGCTAAAACCAAGAAATGAGAAACAAAAAATTCAAGATTAGAACAATAGCCAAACTAGCTTGCTTCAGAGAGCTGAAGAGTGCTTGCACATGGCTCAAACTTTGAAATTATTTTATTAAGTTTGTTTCATTATTTTATTAAATTACAAAAGCTTGAAGAAAATAACATGAAAACCAAAAATTAATCATTTCTACTCAAACAAGCATAAATGCTTAATATCGAGGATTAAAAATATATAATTTGGAACCAATATGTTTTGCTAAGGTGAGGCATAAGCATTGAGGCAAATCAAGACGTAAGCCTCAAAATAAATTTTAACAAAAAAATTATAAATAGGACACCATCAATATATCTAATTTAGAACCATAAAGACCATTAAATGTCAACCATCTGAGAGAGTAGATATTTTAAATAGGACATGTTAAATATGGTAGAGATAAACCTAAAAAGACTTGGGCATTTTGTATATAAAATGATCTTAATTTATTAGATATAAATGAAAATATGACTCTCAATAGGACACACTTAAGAAAAAGGAATCGTGTAGCCCTCCCCACTTAGTAGGATAAAGGCATGTTGTTGTTGTTGTATTATCATAAACACAAACCATAAATCTCACATATCAAATATTAATATAAAATGGAAGTTTGAAATATGATTATAATTAAGTATTGACTTAAAATATAAATATAACATATGAATCAAGATCCATAGGGGCCTTATCCTCACTTTTATGATCTTCAAAAGAACATATTTATCATCATTTGATTCTCGTGTTGGCATCTTCCACATCTTCAATCACTACAATTTTCTCCCTACTCTCTTATATCAATTAATATTATATCCAATATAATTTAAATCAAATGAACAAATTAATAAAAAAGCATATAATCATAATTAAATAATCTTTTGACTTTTTGTGTTATATAAACAAAAGATATATTAACAGTACATACAATACAATTTTTTTGCATTATATGATTGAGTTGCTGCCTCAAACACCTTTATACACCTCAAATAAGAAGAAGTGTAAATTTCTTTTTTAGTCTTGAGGCGTTTTTTTCTGTGCCTCGAATAGAGGCACGTCTAGAGGTGTACACCTTGGATAACTAATTAAATGAGGTTCAATTGTTTTTCATAAAAAACAACATCCTTTATTTTGTTTGTTTATTATCTTTCAAAAACCGAAATAAATGGAAGTCAGGAAATATAGGATTTTGAATTAACTATTCTTTGTTCGAAATTGAGTGTCATTCCACTTACCTCTATTAACATTCCTCAACAAAAATAAAAGAAATCAAATCAAGCCTCAAATGATTCATTAAATACGCCACTAAAAGATAAGCTACCTTAAAAAGTACTAAACCAAAGTTTTACCAACTTATAAAGACATATGTTCAATGACAAATGGGCAAGTCCGTGAATGTAAACAACAATACTCATACTTGGGATTTGTTCGCATCAAGCTTCACAATTGATGTTTAAGCCTCTACAATTAGCCAATACATGAATACAAGCAGACTGAAAATTTTAAGCTGTTCATAGAGTGCATAGGTTCACATACATCACACTTAAAGATTTACAATAATGTTACAGTGTTTAAACCACACAAACTAATATAATTACCTTAATCAGATGCAACTCCCACAATCCCATGTGCTTTCCTCAATATTCTGGTGTTAAATGGTTTTATGGCTAGAATATTAAATTATGTGTTTCATAAGATCATGTTTGATATTAAAATGATCCATATTAGATCCACATGACCTAGTTGTTGTCAAATCTATAAAAATTTACAATACAACAACAACGACGACAAGCCTTTATACAAATAAGTAGGATTGTCTACATGAATATTTTTTATCAATTGTGTCCTATTGAGTGTCAAATTACAGGAAAAAGAAAAAAATTCAGCACATTCTTTTGTATTGTCATCTTAGAGCTACAGCTTAAATGCAACGACAGTATAAGAGAACATAGATCTTGAGACAATTATCATACCATGGAGTAAAATATAACTTATACAAGCGTCATACATATTCATGCTAATAGAGGGATGTTACTTACGACACATTAATACATCTATGAAAATGTCATATTCATATTTGTGCCCATGAGCATGAACACTCCAGGATTTCAGGTCAGACATCACATTTGGCGGATTCAGCTAAAGACATACAAACAGTCATCATCTAAAGTTGCTAGTAAGATTACCTTAAGAATAAAACAAAAGAAAGACGGAGAAGCCATTAAGTTGTTATGTTAAAGGAAGTAATGCCAACTTCACTCCCATTGTCCTATTCAAAAGAAAACACAAAAAAAAGGTGCAACCAAGCTTTGATAATGCCTAAAACATTGGAATTTAATTATAATTTTTCAATCAAGCAACCGTACTTGCCGATTAAAAATAATACTTCATCCAAAAAAGGCTATGAAGCAAAAAATGTAAACCTTCCTAAATTGTGACGAACAGATTTCAAAACGCAATTTTGCAGACTGCTAGAGCCACTGTTGTTAGGAGTAAAGCTCAAAAACTAGATAGAATCCAAACTTCCCAGACATAAAATACGAATCAGATGGATTTTTTCATGTTAAAAACCATACAGGATCTTTTTTGATAATCAAATATAAGAATAGAGTGCCCAATAAGCAAGTTCCACATTATGAATTGGAGGTCGTGGTAAATATCAAGGAAACAGCTCAACAAGTAGTAGTGAATATAACTTTTGAATGGGGTTGATGTAAGAGCCTCTGTGCAAACTGTTAATCTACAAAAAATAAATTCAATACTCTAAACTAGATCTAAATCAGATGTAGCTATGGAAAAAATATGATATCTCAATAATGAATCATGAAACTGACTTCGAAATGAGCTAAAGAAAGAATAAAATATTATCTAGATATTGCAAACAAATAAAAAACGTGTCTCATTTTACGTATCTCAGTTATTTCCATATTGTAGCGTGAGTGAATGATGGTGAAGTAATACCAATCAAGTTATGGTACCACATCAATCAAGTCTGGTTTAAAAAAGCAATGAAAGTTTGATCAATTTGAAAATGTTTCTACAAACTCTACATAATTTGTTAAATCCTCAGCATTGTCCAACCTTTATAATGAACTCCATGTCTTCTATCTCTGAGAAAACGAGGCACTAATTTAATAAACTGCTTGCCAGACGATGTGTATCATAATTCTAAGATAACTTCAAATCATTTTCCCGGAGCTTTGATTGAGATTACAGCTATATATCTCAGATATTTAATGACATAGGCATGCACTCACATTTATAGATATTTTTAACTCCTTTCAGCAATCATGAACCATAATATAAGGTTTCAAACAACTTTCAACACTTCAAGGTTTGATAAATGCTACCCAATTGCATGTGACACAACATAAAAAAGTGTGAGAAAATATTGTAAAGTGCATGCATAATTTCCGAAGATTGGGCCTGACAGATACAGGACTTCCCCATATTTCCTTCTTCGCTAGCTAACACTTTAATGGCTCGTGAAATCCCTACTACTTCATCAATTAACAAACTATTGCAATTATTCTAAAATTATTATTTATTATTTTGTATGGCTTTCATTAGAAGGTCTCTTAAGATTGTATAAATATGCAAATGTCAAAATGAAGTACTCAATAAATGATATCCAATTCATGCCATGATATCAGAGATTCAAGTTTTTTTTTTCTTAGTATACATTATTTCAATCTTCATCACTATATTACCACAATCTTACAGCTCTCATTGTTGCATGATCATAATCTCACAACCTTCAATCTGCACTTTTCCTTTTCTTCTATTTTTATATGATCGCAGCCTTCATCACTGCACACTGTAAGCATTCCTCATTAAAGCAGCCTTCATCATTAAGTTGTTGAAAAATGGTCCTATTAATGCACCCTTCATCACTAGATTTTTTGCATCTATTTCCTTTTCCTTTTCCAAATAAATAGAACCATAATTTCCCTCTCCATAGACAATAATAAAAACACCCTCCTTTTCATTTTCCAAATAAGAATCATAATATCCATCTCCATGGCAATAATAACAACACCCATAAACACCTAGTTTTGGATTTTCTTGAATTGAGGGATGCCAGAAAAATCGGACACGAGCTGCAAAAGAATCATTCAACATATGGGTTGAATGAAAAGAATTTTCCAAAGTAATCACAATTGGCTTACAAAATCTTAAAGGGAAACAAAATTGCCACTTAGAAAGCACAAAAAAAAAACAAAAAAAAAGGCATGCTAAGAGCACCAAAAAAATCATCAACAAGTGAACATCTTTCTACCATTCTTAGTACAAAAATTATTACACAAGTTTGGAATAAAGACATCCATTCATTAATTTGAGAAAGATCAAGCTAATAGAATTTCTGGAAGTTTGGTTAGAATTGCCAATGCTTGAAAGAAAGAATATGTTTAATGACTTTTATTTGTCATAAGCTACACTGCTACTCATATATTTCTCCAAGATGTCCATGTTAAAGTCATTTACAACTAAACATTGCATTTTCCATCATAATCCAACCAAAGTAATCCCCCTAATAGAGTGATTCAAAACGCTAGAGTTTAACAGACAAAACAAGCTGAGATGCAACCCCAAACCACCACCACCACCCCACCGCAAACACACACACATGCATAAAATAGTAGAATGAGCTTACGTGTATTTTCATAACAATCGTAGAGATCATAAAAATTTAGAGATTTCAATGAACGAACAATAACTTTGCTCTATAAACACAAGCATCAAACACCTAGTCAATTGTTCATATAAAAAACCATGCTTGTGGACTTAATAATTACCTTCCTTTAAAAACAAAAAAAAAATGTCCAAGCCAAATCCCTATCATAACCCCGAGGATATAAAAATAGCCAATTAAACTTACTAACGAATAACAAAATGAAATATTTTATCTTGGAAATACAATATATCTCCAGAGAGTTCAAAAAATAAATAAAAAATATCATAATATCATTCAATAGAATAAGAATAGAAAGGATGAAAGTTAGACCTAAATCATAGTTTTCTAGCTCTTCTAATTTTTAATAGCTTGTTTAAAATTACTCAATAGGAAGAAAACCTGAGGGCCCGTCTTATTTCCATTCTAATGAAATACGCAATGAAGCTTATTCTTTGTCGTGCTTAAGGATTGCATCATTGCCATTGTTATAAAATGTGCAATTTCCTTGTGCTTCAGTGAAGCATACACCTCACACAAGAAAGACAGGCTTCACCTCAATTTAGTTGAGGAACATGCCTCTTTCTATAAGGCTAACTACAGCGGTCCCACCTTCATTAACAAATCTTCACACCTCAGCGCCTACTATTCCCATGAATTGCAGACAAGAAAGCAATTCGTAGCTCTCTATGGGTGACTTTGTTATAAGCTTTCTTTGCCATCCCAACCACCTCAAAAAACCTTCTCTGCCATCATCTCCCCTTATTACCTAAGATCTTCATAAAGAAATCTTCCTATTCCACCATCATCCTTAGATTTTCTGATGAGAACCCCTAAATCCTAATTTTATTCTTTCTTAAGTGGCTTAAAATAATATCTATAATTTTGTTATTTGAACATTGTTTTACACATTTTTTTTTTCAAAAGCAAATCTATATTTTATGGTTTGTAAGAAATAGGTAGAGGAAAAGAGAAAACCTCATCAAGTAGAAAGACATAAAATGAAGGCAGAGCATGCAAATTGACATTGAAAAAAATGACATAACATGTTTATCTGAGTGCAATTACTTCGAGAAGGTTGTCAAAGGGGTATTACATGATTGGCAGTCCCTATTCGGCTCTCACAAGACTGTTGCACAGTGGGCAAATGTACCTGAGGTGGTGAAAGAAGAGAAACGTGCACATATGAAGACAAACATCTCAAATCATTTATCACAACAACAGTTTAAAAATAGAGGACAACAAAAATGAGACAAAGGTTGTTAACAAGATGTTTCTTGATAATGCTAAAGAGGCGTGTAGCCCAGATTTTATGGATATTAGACGGTATTTTACACAAATTCCATTTCATTTAATATGGTAAACTCCCCCTTCGTATTTCACCATGATTTGTCCTATAGGTTCCTATACTCGAAACTTGAGACTACCACTATGTATGATTTACGAACTTCGGTGTTAAATATCTCCATAATGTTCAAGTGCATTGATGCAATTAAAATAACTTAAAATCATATGTAAGCAACAATCATGCCTATGGTTGGTCTGAAGTAAGGAATAGAAGGTTTATCAAGATTTTGTTTAACAGTGCCTACGGTCCTTTTTATTTTGAAATTTGTTGAAGCACAAATAAGGTTAAAGATGCAGTGTATATTTTTGAACTTCTAAATAGTCATAGAGGATATTCGAAAGCATTTTATTGTTCAAATTGTTACTGATAAAGTGAGTGCTTACAGGAAGTCTTAAGAAACTAATGGAAATTTGACTATACATGTTGGACACCATGTGAAGCACAATATAGATTTGATTTTATAAAAGCATAACGGCTTGCCTTAGCATAAGAAACCTTTGAGCAAAGCAAAGAAGATTATAAAATTCGTCTATAAGGAACTCCTACATACTACTACAACTAAGTTTGCCACAGCATACTTGACACTAAAAGCATTTTGGAAGCATGAAATCTTTTGAAATCCATGTTCACTTCCATACAATGGCTTAACCTTGCTTGTGCAAAAAATTGTTTAAGTAAAAAAATTGTCCCTAATGAGAGTTCTATGTAAGTGTTAGCATATTGAATAATAACAACAAAGCCACATTAATTAAAAAACATCGATTCTGGTCCACCATATTTGCAATGCAACAGATGTAACTATAGAATTGATAGCCCAAAATTTGATATAAAATGAGTTCAACTACGAGGAGTTATGGGAAATCATTGATAAAATGTGAGAGCTTTAACTTCATTGTATTTTCATATTGCAGGATATTATCTTAATCAGCAATGCCAATATACTGAATACAAGTCAACAAATCCTAAAGAGTAAATTAGGTATGTATTATAGTATGTATAGATTGATAGTTGACTCAACTGAGGGAGGAAGGCTAATGCACAGCTTATGTCCATCAGAAATAAGAAAAGGTCGAATTATGGAAAACCAATGGTATGGGTTCAATATGTTCTCCACATGGTTTCCATTTTTTACTGATTAAAATAAAGAATAATTTCCCAACTTTTTTTTTCAATTTCAGTTGTATAGTAGATTCAATTTAGTGACGGCACGCCAAAGTTAAAACAATTTGCAGTCAAAATATTAGGTTCTATATGTTCATCATCAGATAGCAAAATTGGAGCACATATAACCAAATCCAAACAAAAAGAAAAATATTGTTCAAGCAACTTATAGAAGAATTCATTGGTTTTATTATGTATAACAAGAGGAAGAAAAAAAGAAATATGAAGAAAAAGACCATAAAAATGATGGTCACTTTATGATGACATGTATCAGATCATGTCATTTGTAGATGACGATAAGAGAACATCTGATTTTTTTAAAAGAGAATCTCAAATGTTGACATTCTGATGGGGGCAGAAGCGAGGCTATCAGAAGCCAACTAGAAATAAAAAAAAAAGATCCATAAAAATTTATGTAATTACAAATCTAATTATCAACAAGTTATTTTTTAAAATCTAGCCATTATTCTTATTGAATACAGCTAATTAAGAATGATAAGGCCAAGTAAGGTTAAAAATCAAGAGGAACAGGACAATATAGATACAACTGAGGCTAAAAATGGAAAAAAATGATTTGCTATGTAGATGATTCAAATGAAGTTTCATGAGTGATGAGAATTTTTAAATTTAAAATTTCTAATCTAGATAAATTAATATTTTTTTACTTAAAATAGATAATATTATGAGTGGTACAAAAACTTGTAATTAAAAATTGAACTTATATTAATTGTTGTGCTTTTATGTTTTAGTATTTTACTTTGATATCTTAGCTTACCATGATAATTTATATTAGAATATAACGGTCATCCCTACATCCTTATTACTTATTAGATTTTATTCCCTGATTATGTTTTTTCTCTTTTGCTTTATTCTGTTTTATTTTCTTTCCTAGTTATTTTACTCTGTTTTTATTGTTTCCATTATTATGTCTATTATAAATGGGTTTAAATAATCTTCCTCTTTTTCTCAAATCTGACAGTTGTATAACTCTTCTTACTTCAAGATTTAAAGTTAGAATGTTAGCATGTTATTTCTTTATGCAATTTGTTACATCATACTTTGTTAGAATATTAATATGTTACTATTTAACGTGTTAATATGTTAAAATATTAGAATGTTATTTCTTATTTCAAACATTTAAGGAGCTTAGGATCACTTTTTGTTTTTTATTTTCTTTTTTTTATTTTGATTATTTTTCTATTATTTTTTATGTAACATAAAACAAAAACTTCTTTGGAACTCTTACGCTTTTTTAAAATAGAACAAAAAACAAGTTTGATGTTCATATGCATTTTTTTAAATAAAAAAATGATACCTTTTTTGAAATAAAAAATGCCACCTTTTTGAAATATTTAAACAAGAAGATAAGAGGATTTACATACACACCAACCATTTCTTATGGGTTCACAGAATTGTTACCTAAATTTCACTTTTTACATGTATACCACCCTATTCTTTCTTATCACACCAAAAACACCATCATTATAAAGTGAAATACATATTTCATATAAGATGGTCTGTCTGTAAAAATTGAATTTTAAGTGTTAGATATTTAAATACACAGGAATTGAGTGGTGTGCATGTAAATCTTTCTAATTCCACCGCATCAGTTCCATGATCTTCTCCTCCTCCTCCCCCTTGTTCATATGGCTCTAGCATCATTTTGGCTTCAAACTTCAGCCAAGTGATGATACACTGCAAGTACGATGCCTTCCCTGAACTCACTACATTTTGGAAGAAGTATGAGGTTTTCTTCTTCCTTGAGCTCCCAAAGATAAACAGAGCAGTCAGTTCCATGTACGATGCCTTCCTCTTTCTTATGCCTTGGAAGATTTGATTTTTTTCGATCAGTGCCTCGTCAAGTCTATTTGACAGCAAGACGTACCACTCCTCGTCAAACGGAGGCAGCAAAGGCACCATCGTAGTCAGTGGCCTCTTCTTAGAGGAGGGTGGGGCAAAAGCTAAAAAGAGGGAGGTGTAGTTCTTGGAGATGAATGTGCAGTAGCTCAAGCTCGGGAAACGTGTCATAAAAATAGCAAAAACATGTTTTCTAGAGTTCTGCATTTTCGAAATTGTTTAAAAACGTTTTAAAAACAACACGTTTAAAGCAACATAATAAAATATTCTAAATGCATTTTTTTTTCCTATTTTTAAAAACCAAAACAAGAAATATTTCCAATCACCCATTAAAATTTCTACAATATTTTTCCTTTACACAATTGTTTGAGTGTTAAACAATCGCATTTTTTATTTTTCTGTTTCTTAAAAACAATAACATAAAACATAAAATAAAAAATTGTTCCAAACAGCCCCTTAAATTTCTACAATATTTTTCCTTTACACAATTTTTTGAGTGCCCAAGCTTATGCCTTGCCTCATCGAAGGAATGTCTCAATACCGGATTGCATATTTTTAAACATTTTAATAGCAATAGTAAAAAGCTAATATGATACGCATTATGAGCTTCCAAAAAAGCCAATAATATTATTAGGCAATGTAATAAAAATGTTAATCTTTTCTTCACTTAAGAGCTATAAATTAGATATAACCTAGAACGATACGATTAAAAAAATTGTCTTATTCTCCCCATAATTCAGCACACACTAAGACCTAGACACGGGATAACTGAACAGTTAACATGCTACTATAAAAACCTGAAAACTGCTCAACTTGTCATCAATTTATGATCTCCAAGTATCTATTATGCTCCTGATCACAAATTCCTACCCAATATACCTTCTTTTTCATTCTGTTTAAAACCCTCTAATACTACATTGTCTAGCAGTTAGTATGGTACCATGCAAGAGCATGGAGCAATACTTTCTTTACTTCTTAGTAGCAAGAGTAAAGAATATAAAGAGCTTAAGTGTCCACCAAACTTCAATAAAAGGATGTCGATGTCCAACTTTGTTACACAAACAAAATTATCAAACATCTAATAAGTAGGTCATAGAACATCAAAATGAACTCAAATTTCCCCTTCCTAAAAAATATTCAAATGCTTCAAGGTTATATGGCCAGCAAACATCAAGGAGCTCGGTATCACTCTAGAGAGTAGGCATAAACAGAACTAAAGTGTGATGCCAAAACGAATCTTTATAATTATAACCAACTTGCAAATCCCATTAAATTACATGTTCAAAAAATATAGCTAAATACATTATCTAAAACGAGTACAATTGCATTACTTAAGTTCGTAATATATATAACCTGAAGGTACCGCCCCACTCTATATCCCATCTCTTATCACCAATTCTCTTCTATGCAAAATATCCTCATCTCCTCAAACTCATACGCTAAAAATTTAAAACTCTAAATGGATATCTTGCAAATAGATTTAATCTAAATTGTTTCCTAATGCAAATTTTTTGTTTAACTCCTAATGCTCATTTTACATCATCACATCTTAAATTGTCATCATAATTAACTTACTCATCTTCACTATTTACAGTATTTGAACATATATATTCCAATCAAAACAACATGTTCACCCCACAACCTGATGCATTATGGGAAGGACTCTCCAAACCAATACCTTAGTAATAGTGCCCACCTCTTATGACCTTGCCCCGTCTCACCCATATGCCTTGGTAAACAATTGAAGCACCTCTAAAAACATTGTTTTGAATCCATGCAACATTTTAGACAGCACAAATTATAGGTAACATTTAATACAGAAAACTTGTGCTCTAGGGATATTAATACTACAATAATAGCACTCAAATTAGCAAGGATATTTATAATTCAATTACTAATAACATAAGTTAAACTAGCAACATAAACAGTATGGGCAACTAAAAAATGGCATGTAGCATACAGTAATAAAACACGGGCATTTACATACATTACACAGAAGTCCCATGTATTTACCTATCTAACACCTAAAAAATTCATATTTACATGCATACCAATCAAATCTTTAATATCACATTAAAAATACCATCATCGCTACCTTTTGAAAAGTGAAATACACCATTTCATGCATAGGTTTATGACATCAAGGTGTTATAAATGTACATATTAAAATTTGGGTGTCAGATATGTAAATAGAAACGAATTATGGGGTATGTATTTAAATTTCCCTAAAAAAATAGTCTGTTCAGCGACTAAACGGCCGAGTGACTATCTAAGTGTTCAGCTGTTAGAAAAAAATAGCTTGCTCTCACATGGGGCAGGCCGGAAAAAATATAAACAGGGATAATTTTACAAGAAAATTTGATTAAGATATGGAAATGAATGAATATCAAGGTAAAGAACATTTGGATAGTTAGTTTAAAGTAGACAAAAAAAATCTACAGATGAACAATAGCCTTACCTACGGTTGTTTCCCAAGCAACACCACCAACGAAGATTTTTCTACCAAACAAGAAAGAAATACGGTTATCTTCACTTCGTCATCCCTCCGAGGCAATCAAATGGGCCAGAATTTGACCCCGACCATCCGCTAGCCTTAAATCTAGAAACATGATGGTCTAACAAAAACGAATAGTAATCCCTAAGACTATACTACTAACCCTGAAGAAGAAGAACCGCTAACGTGTTGCTTTAACTCCTTGTCTGCACTATCTACATGTTCTATCCTCCTTCCAGGAGACTTCTTCTTCCTCTCTCCCGCTCCTTCGCCATCTCCTCCCTCTTCCTCCTCTTCCTCCTCTACCTCCTCAACCTCCTCCTCGACCTCCTCCTCTACCTCTTCTACCTCCTCATCTTCCACTTCCCCGCCGTTAACAGCGGCCAGCTTCTCCTTCGCCGCCTCCATGGTTTCTTCCCTTTTCTACAACCTACCAGACCTGCAAAGTAGCAAAGGTTATTCCACCAAACCCTAAGGACCTCTATACCTGAGGAAGAGCAGAACCTAGGTGGCACTGCGTAGGACCTCAGAAACTCATTTCCTACCTATCTAAGGTTTGCACAGCTGGTGTCTCTGAGAATCGCTTCTCTCGCAGAAATTTCTTCCGCTAAGACGATACAAACCCTAACGGACGCTCCGCGGCGCTCGGACTTAGGCCGACCGCAGGCTTTGTTTTTAACCCTGCTTACAGGTGGCGGTTGGAAGATGCGACACGAAAGGGGTAGGATTAGCATTATCAATTACATGATTTGGTCTAAAATGATACAATTTTAAGCTAAAAATTAAAATATAGGGTATATTTGGGTTACCTGTAGCTTGCTAAGAAAAAATTGTGAAACTGCAGAGGAATAATTAGAAGTTACAAAAAATTGTGGTGACTATTATAATGTTTATTTGAAAAAGTCAGACCGCGACCAGAAACTTATCACCGTACCTGCTATAACGATCGAAAAACATTGATTTCAGCGACATATTTTTGAAAAAACTGTCGAAATACAGTTTATCCAAAAAGAAAAAACTACGGTGCGATGTCACAACGCCACCGCACAAACGAAGCCTAATTTTGGACAAAATCGTGTAATTTGGTAATGTTAATCATACCCCTTTCGTGTCGCATCTTCCAACCACAACATGTAGTCAGGGTTTAAAAGCAAATCCCTTGACTTGTGGTCGGCCTAAGTACGAGCCCCGCGGAGCATCCATTAAGGTTTTTAGGGTTTTACCACAAGGAATTTCTGCGAGAGAAGCGATCCTCAAAGACCCCAGTGGTTCAAACCCTAGATAGGCAGAAAATGAATTAATGAGATCCTACGCAGTACCTCCTAGGGTTGTGCTCTTCCTCATATTTAGAGTTGCTTAGGGATTAGCGGAATAACCTTTGCTACTTTGTATGTGTGGTAGGTTGTAGAAAAGGGAAGAAACCCATGGAGGCCTCAATATTAGAAGGTGTTTCGTAGCATTTCTTAATAGGATATATCATCAGATTTATTAAATCCAGTCAAACACTAAAATGCAGAAAGTTCCGTAGATTAATGAATTTTTGAATTTAAGGCCACAATTATTGCCTTTGATTTGACTTATTCTAGATTTACTAAGTCCAGAGGTAGAGATATTTAAAGGAATTACGATTTTTAGTTTTACTAAATTCTACTAAAACTAAATACTTCTTGTAACCAAACACTCCCTTGGTGTATCCATGCATGAATGGATACATTTATATATTTTATTTGGTTTAATGTATGCATATATCCATTTATTAATATATTCTAAATAAATTTAACAATATATATATATATATATATATATATATATATATATACTTGAAAGAAAATAGGTCTTAGCATTATTTGATTTTTGATAACATATTAAGCTCTCCTTACTCCATAAAAAATAATTAGTTAATATAAATTTTTAAGGGAGATTTACCCATGACATAATTCTCATATTTATCTATCAAACACCTAAAATTTAATGTTTGCATGTATAAAACAATTTTTTAGCATAATAGCTTATGAATATTTCAATAATATATGGTGAAAGACAACCTATACAAAAAGCATTACATAATTTGTGATTGTTTTAGTTTTGCATGAAAATCAGTAAATGAATTCTTCAAAATCATATTATAAATAGATGTTTTAATTGATTGCATTAGTTATTTATTGTTTATTGAGCAATATAATGAGTCAATGTTTGATTTGGATTCTTATAAATCTAGAAGTTATGAAGCATCATGTCCAAGAGGGAGAAACATCACTTTCACACTACAAAAGGTTGCATTGCCTGTGATTTTTGTTAAGTAGATGACTCTTTGTAGTTAAGTGATAACTATACCATACTTTGTTTGTGACATATTCCTTGAAATTTATTTTGAAGCTTTGATTTTAAATATATATTATATAAATATCCTTAGTTTTTTCATAATATTTTATGTAATCATATTGACATACTATGATAGTTAGCTTCGCCTTGTTAATTGTACAAATTCTTAGAAAGTTATACTCATTGCTTTGAATGTTGAAAAATAACGTGTGTCCATATAAATCATGAATTATATTGATATGTAATTGAGTTTGATCATATTATTATCTTCACTAAGAACTGTAAGTATAAAATTCAATATTCGTATATTAGTTAATTGGGTGGGCAAGCCCTCAGAGTGTATATTTTTATGAATCAATGAAAAATTATGAGTTGATTATTTCCTTCTTATATTAAAAAGTTTATGATCAATGATTGATAAGTCATTTATTGACGTCTAAATACAATATTAACACAAGTGTTTCTTTTTTTATTTTTCAATTTGTCAGAACACTATTAAATTATAAGCACCATTAAATAATTACAGAATTTTAAAATCAAGTCTTTTATATATTTATTGTAATTGTTTTGTTAAAATATGTCATTTCACTTCTTCCTCTTTCATTAATCATTTTTATGCCATTTGTCTTACCATTTATACATAGTTGGTTCCACCCATTGTGTTTATTTATTGTAAAGTAAACATCCATTATTTTATAATTTTTAGGTTATAGTTTTGTATCATCTAGAAGATAATTCTTATACTCACACTAGTCATATCTTGGGTGATTCATTTCTTGGGTGAGATGACAAGTAGATAAATTTTATTTATATATTGGTGTATAACAAAAAAGTGCTCCACTGACCTTACTGAGATTTGACAGTCAGAAGAAGAACATGAAAAAGGAATGATCATCGACAAAAAAAAATGGAGACGATCAGTTGATTAGAGATTGAAGATCGATCCACCACCAACCTTCAGCAGCTTGCCGACTGATCACCACCCTCCAATGGTCAACTAACCGATCAAATCACCATCCTCTAGTGACCGACGCCCGACCAACCACCACCCTCCAGTAGTCGGTCATTTTCTCCAACCAATTGAACGGAGGGCTACCAAACGCCCGAGCATCTGGCTGCAGACCTAAGGGTCGCCGAGTGACAGATTTGAACACCTCAAAAGACTAGAATGGCCAACGCAACTCTTTCACAAGTTGGTTTAATCATATAATTTTTATTTTTTGTTCTTCTGTCCTCTATAAATAAGATGGCAATTCATGTTTTAAAACTTTTTTGGATTCCTTGGATGTACCAAACCATTTGATGAAATAAAATGGGTCGCAGAGCCCAGGAACACCCCTCTTCGCCTCTATGGGGCAAGCCTTGTTGACTCTTTCACACACACACACACACTCTCTCTCTCTCTCTCTCCTGAAGAAAATGCTCCGACTCCTGGGTGTGAATCATAAGACAAACCTAAATTCAACTTCCTGAAAGGTGTGATAAGTGGAATCATGACACCAACTAGAAAAGGAGCAAACAAAAAAGGAGAAAATCCTATGCATATATTTCAAACACTTGATGCATAAAGAAATCACGCAACAAAAAACCTAGGACTTTCAAATTCTCATTTCCGGTGTTATCCGAAAGGTTTGGATTTGTAGGCACAAATCACCTCAAACGAACGACAGGTTATCAACGGTTGGCTATCCCCAGGGTAGGATGGCTGATAGTATCTTCCTTGCACTCTATTGACACCACTCAACTGACGAAGATCGAAGCATACAATTCATGAGGAGACTCAACACAATAGATCGAAGGTAACATGATTAATGACATGTTGATGAAACACAGAGATCTCCCATGTCTGACAGATAAAACGACCAAGCCAAGAGCACTTAAGGTTCATGACCGAGAAATCATGTCTCCATCGTCTTATGAGAGGCTTTGACTCACAGGTGAGAAACATACCATCGAGACACACAACTGACTCCGACGGTCTAGGAACACTCAGAAAAAGCTGGCCAACAACACCTCTCCAATGTTCAACCTACCCCCGAACAACCAACTATCAGTACGATAAAGGAAAAAAGTGTGGCCATTTCAAATATTTTTATATATTTTCATGTAAGTTCGAATATGATTCCTTATAATGTATTCCCAGGTTCAACCGTGACTCGGGGAACTCGAGGAGTTCATGTAATTTGAAACCTAGCCTACACTCAGAGAACTTAGACCAGAGCGATAGGACCGACGATGACACCAAGGAAGTTCGATATGCAGAATATAAAACAAAAGACCCACAACACCCATGCATCAAATCCTTTCTACAAACTTGGTCAGCTCAAACTATTGAGGTGATTCTCTACCCAATAGTGACAAGCTCCGTGAAGGGTAGAACACAAATCACCTCATAAGTAAGCCTCAAGGTTTACCTTGGGAAAAGCAATGAAAAGAGATGCTTAATAAGCCTAACATGAGGGTAGTTTGACGTAGAAGAGTAAAATTGAGCAACCAAGACTTGAAAGTGTAAAATGAGACTCGGGCATCAATACACTCAAACGATTGACAATGACACAATGATGTATGATCGACATTGAAAAGAAAAACATCGACCCTAATCCTGTCTCTAAACTTGACAAATAAATTTATTTCATGAAGGCATGACTCAAATCACCCAATGAAAAGTCTCAAAAGTTACATTATGAAGGCAGTGGCAAGATCTGCTTAAGAGATGACAAAAGGTGCGGCCCGACCAAGGCGACAATTCGATCGAGGAAATGGGATGGTCAATTAGTAGGGCCTGAGCCGGGGATATTACATCAAAATCAACCAACAACCTTCCCATGAGTTTGGTCGCCAATCAATACAAACAACCAAATTACCACAAGTCAACGTCGCAACACAAATAAAAGAAAAAAATAAATAAATCAAAGATAAATAAAATCTGACAGAAAGGATTCATTCATATTTCATATTTAGAAAATTTACAAAAAGTTTCTTTACACTCTTTCAGCAGAAAACCGAGCAAAAAAGAAAGTGACAGAAAAATCATTCTATGTTACATGAGGCTCACCGGAGCCCAGATTGGAAAATCATCCAATACCTTCACCGTCTGAGCCTCCCCATCGGTTTTAAGGAAAAGAAGAAAATAATAACGAAGGTTTATGTGTCAACAAACCAGGCCCAATCCGCCCAACTCCTTCTTGATGTTAGCTTGACTCTTTTCTGAGACCTCCTGGATTTAATCAAATGGTCCCTTCTAATACAGTGGCATGAGCAGCCAACATTTTCTCCTTTTCAAAAGACTTATGCAAAAAATTTGATCTAGAGAGTCTAATCATTACATCAAATTACAATTATTAAGATTCAATTTATTGATTTAAATATTTTTTTGTCCTTGTCGTAGGTATCAATATCAAAGAGCAAAAAAATTGTAGAATATAATATGTATAGCAAAAAATTATTCCACTAACCGTAAAGAGATTTTCAGGACAGGAGAAGAACATAACAAAGAAAGGATCATTGAAAAAAAAAACTTGGAAGCAATTAGTTAGCTGAAGGCAGACAACCAAACGAACACCAAACTCCAGTGGCACACCAACACCACCCTTTAGTGGCCGACCAATTAACCACCACTCTTTACTGGCCAATCGATCAATCACTACCCTTCGGTGATCAACCTATCGATCACCACCCTCCGGTGACTGACCAACCAATCACCATCCTTTAGTGGCCGACCAACCAATCATCACCCTTTGGCGGACGACCAACCAATCGACCATCACCCTTCAATGCCCGACCGACTAACCAGAACACCATTCTTCAGTGATAGATAGATCAACCACCACCCTCTAGTGGATGACCAAATGATCACCACCCTCCAATAGCCAAACACCTTCTTCAACTTGCATGCAAGAGGGCGACCAAATGCTTGGACATAAGGTTACCGACCGAAGGACCACAGAGTGATAGGCTCAAACACACCAAAGACTAAAATGCTCTGTACAACCCCCTCTCAAGCAGAGGTAATCATGTAATTTTTATCTTATGTCATTGTATCCTCTATAAATTAGAGGAACCTTTCATGTTTCAAAACTTTTTTGGACCACCCCGGATGTACCTAATAATTCAATGAAATAAAATGAGTCACAGTGCCCAGGAACACCCCTCTTTTGCCCCTACAAGACAAGTCTTGTTGTTCTCTCTTCCTCTCCTTTTTCTCCTGGTCCAAACACTCTATTCCTAAGGTGTGATTTATAGGACAAATCTAGATTCTTCAATTGGTGAACTAACTATGTATTATTGCATTTAAATGCTTTGTTTATCATATTATGGACAAATATTATTCCAAATCACCCTGATAATTATTAGAATTGTTCATAGATTATCAACTCACCCCATTCTACTAGGTTTATGTGATTTTCTTTTAAGTCTGATGAACAAGTGTGACACCAACAATTTGATGGAAATAGTTACGGCTTTATCATTTTTGTCTTATACATCTAGCTTCATAAATCATGATCTCATAACCTTAATAAGAAATATCATAATGAAATTAAGTATTTTATTAATAAATCCTTTCACGACCTAGGGTCCCTTATCATCCATGAGTTCATAGAAACTAAGAAAGATCATCTTGTAATAAGAAGGTGTGGTGGAAGATGACGGTGTGTTGCTAGAGCTTAAATTCTCATTTTCTTTTATGAAACTTCGGGGGAAGAAGAAATGATTTTTGGAGGAAGGGTCTTTAGGTCAAATCAAAGAAAAAAAACCAAGTGAGCCCCATTCTCCTCCCCTTTCCCCTCTATACATAAGAAAAACATATATAATTATAAAATTACATTCTATACGATTCTATGGTCGTCCACGATGTCTTGATGAAAATGTTGCATGTATGTGTCAGGCGACATCATAAATATAGATGAACATATCTGCTACTTTGGCATGTGGAGGCAACTCGGCCACTTTGGGCGGGCTCGGTTTGAGAGTACTAATGTAGAACTCTTTCTTGACTTCATGGTCGTATTTGGGTGTACATTTGTATAGCTTTCCAAAAGCTTTAATCAAGTAAAAATAATTTCTTCATCATTTAGCAAACTTGAAATTCGTTTTAAAATATTTTTTAAGCTTAATGAGAGATGGTGCAGCTTTGGAGTTTCAAATTTTCAAAGATGGAATTTTAGAAAATTGGAAGTGATAAGATTTTTATCCCTAGAATTTCTTAAAATATAACGATCTTACCAGTAAATGCTTTACTGAGACCTTCTACCGGAATGTGAATCGTAAGGAAGCGGATGCGCTTCAAATGGATTTGAAATATACTTTAAACAATGCAACATGTATGTAGGTGTGCATATTCTATATATATATATAAGGAAATGAAATATATAAAAGGAAACATTTCATTTAAATTTAAAAAAGTTTATTACATATTATGCTTACATAAGGAATATTGTATATTATTTTCCATTTTACTAACATAATGTTTTGTTTAGCATACATGTGCATGTTGAAAGAAGGATTATGACAATAAATAGTTGTTGTCAATCTGATCTCATTTCAGACATACGTTTTTGAGCTATCACACAAAATTTATTTTATGAAAGTTGTCCACGTGTTTTTTTCTCTTTTATCAAGCAATTCAGTATTGTTAGGTATGTTGAGTTTTGGAGCCCGGTCCGACCGCTCCCGCTCTCGCTCTCCCGATCGCGAAACATCGCGACCCCGCTCCCGCTCTCGATGGAGAAAAGTCGCGACCCCAACTCCCGTTCCCGCTTGGCATCGATTTGCGAGCAGCGCCAACCGCTCCTGCCTTCCTCTGCCGCGAAGCGAAACATCCCTTCCCTCCCTGCTTTTTCGCGATAAAAAGAGCGACTCTCCTTCATATTTAGTTTACAACACGACCTTTTTGTGTTCTTCTTCGGGCTTTCACGGGATAGAGGAAGAAAAGTGCAAGCAGTAGTTCCTTGCGGCAAAAGGAATTAAAAAGAAGAAGAGGAAGATTGTTCTCCCTTGGCTTATTCTTGGTAGCTTGTGACAGAAGATAAACTTGGTTTATTTCTCTTGTAAGTTAATCTTCTTCGGAGTATCTCGATGTAGAGAGAAGAAGAGAGAGCAAGGAAGTGAGACATCCCTCTTGTAAGTCGAGACGACCGACTGTTGTAAATTCCTCAATTAGTAAAATCTTCTGCGACTCAGTGGACGTAGGCAATTTGCCGAACCACGTAAATCTGTGTGTTCCACTGTGTTATTGTTTTTTGGTGTGAATTTT
>NEWO01000062.1:1255925-1284735 GCA_003013225.1 Phalaenopsis aphrodite
CAGCTGAAATGGAGAAAAACAGTAAGCTGAAAGCCTTACGCACGGATCGTGGCGGTGAATTCACCTCAAATGAGTTCAAGACTTATTGTGAGCGGTTGGGAATTAAGCGTTATCTCACAACACCTTATTCTCCTCAGCAGAACGGAGTTGTTGAACAAAAAAATCAGACGGTGGTCTGCATGGCAAGGAGCTTGTTGAAAAGTATGGAAGTCCCGGGCGAATTTTGGGGAGAAGCGGTATCAACTGCCGTATATATCTTAAATAGAGCACCAACAAAGAACGTCGTCGGTAAAACTCCCTATGAAGCATATTATGACCACAAGCCAAGTGTCGATCATTTTCGTATTTTCGGTTGTCTTGCACATGTAAAAGTAGTTACACCGCATCTTCCGAAGTTGACTAATCGTAGCGAGCAAATGGTGTTCATTGGTTATGATATGAACACGAAAGGCTATCGAATGTTTGATCCAGCGACAAGACGAGTTGTGGTGACACGAGATGCAGTGTTCGAGGAGAAGAAGTGGGAGTGGAGTAAATCTCCAATAACAGGTACAAGATCAGAAGAGAAAACTCTTACAACACATTATTTTACCATAGCATATGCATTTAATACGACAAATCATGAAGATAAAGAGACGTTCAACGGTTCTGATATTGATATCAGAAATTATGGTATGGATTTCCCACAGTCGACACGGGAACAAACTGATAACCAATACCAGCATGCTTCACCAGTGATGAACATGAGATCCCGAACATCTGTTTCAGATTCTGATTCATTGACACCACACACTTCAGATACAACTTTTGATGCTCTTGATGGTTCAGCCTCGACAGAAGTAGTGCAGCCCACAACATCTGATGAGAGTTCATTAGAAGGACCACGAGGTAAGTGTGACATCAAAAGCTTTTACGATGAAACCTTCCCAATAGAACTAGAGTATTCGAGATTGTGTTTGCTAGGAGAAGAGGAGCCATCAACTCTCGAAGAAGCTAAGGCAGACCCGATGTGGAGAAAAGCAATGGAGGATGAAATTTCTTCCATTCGAAGGAATGAAACCTGGAAGCTCGTCCCATTACCCGAAGGCCACAAACCTATAGGCTAAAATGGGTTTACAAGCTAAAGAAGGATACTCAAGGCAGAATTGTGAAGCACAAGGCGAGATTAGTGGCAAAGGGGTACGTTCAACGACAAGGCATAGACTTTGATGAAATTTTCGCCCCTGTTGCTCGGCTAGAGACAGTACGTTTGCTACTCTCTATTGCGGCACATGAAGGATGGGAGGTTCATCATATGGATGTGAAGTTAGCCTTCCTCAATGGTGATTTGGAAGAGGAAGTGAATGTCACTCAACCGTCGGGATTTGAAATAAGGAGAGAAGAGCACAAGGTGTTAAAACTGCACAAAACATTGTACGGTTTGCGACAAGCACCTAGAGCCTGGAACTCAAAACTGGACAAATCATTGAGTACAATTGGTTTTGAGAGGTGTTCTTTAGAGCATGCCGTGAACATGGGAAATCAAGGTAAAATGATTTTAATTGTTGGAGTCTACGTGGATGATTTAATCATCACTGGAGAGTGTATTCAAGACATAGACAAGTTCAAATCACAGATGAAGAAATTGTTTAGCATGAGTGACCTTGGGTTACTAAGCTATTATTTGGGAATTGAAGTATGTCAGAATTCTCAAAGGATTACACTTAATCAGTCGACATATGAAAGAAAGATTTTAGACAAATGCGGCATGAAAGATTGCAACCCTTCACAAATTCCGTTGGAACCTCATCTAAAACTGAGTAAGGAAAGCACAAGTCCACCTGTAGAAACAACTTTGTACCTAAGTATTGTTGGCAGTTTAAGATATCTACTGCACACACGCCCAGATTTGACATTCTCTGTTGGCATGGTGAGTAGATACATGGAAAGACCCACAACGGAGCACATGGCCGCAGTGAAGCACATATTACGGTACGTGAAAGGAACTTTAAACCTTGGTTGTGTTTATGAGAAGAAGAAAGGAAGCTTGGAACTGATCGGTTACTCAGATAGTGATCTAGCTGCTGATACTAATGATAGGAAAAGTACCTCAGGTTTAATATTTTTCCTTGGGTCAAGTTCTATTAGTTGGTGTTCACAAAAACAGAAAGTGGTTGCATTATCTTCCTGTGAAGCAGAGTACATAGCTGCATGTGCAGCAGCGTGTCAAGGAGTGTGGCTGGGACGACTATTGACAGATTTGTTAAAAACTGAATTTAAGAAAGTAGTTCTGAAGATTGATAATCAGTCCGCAATTGCATTAAGCAAGAATTCAGTTTACCATGAGAGGAGCAAATATATCGATACCCGATTCCACTACATTAGAGATTGTGTTGAATCTAGAATGATTGAAATTCAACATGTTTGCACAGAAGATCAACATGCTGATATTCTGACAAAGTCACTTGCAAGATTGAAGTTCTTGGAGATGAGAGAAAAAATTGGTGTGCGAATCGTCAGTGAATGACAACAAGCTTAAGGAGGAGATTGTTGAGTTAATCTAGTTGTCTCTAGAAATTGTTTATGTTATTTTTGCACATTTTTCATGTGAATTAGGCGGTATAAAAACCGTTTTGTGGTTAGGCGGTTAGGAAAACCGTTAAGTGGTTAATTAGTTTTTATTTTAAGAAAAATGTGATGTGTAGTTATTTGTATNACAAGAGGTTCAGAGAAATCAATTCTGCCATGGATGTTGAGTTAATCTAGTTGTCTCTAGAAATTGTTTATGTTATTTTTGCACATTTTTCATGTGAATTAGGCGGTTATAAAAACCGTTTTGTGGTTAGGCGGTTAGGAAAACCGTTAAGTGGTTAATTAGTTTTTATTTTACGAAAAATGTGATGTATAGTTATTTGTATTTGCTTATATATTAAAAAAAACCAGAAAATGTAAAGGGCGTGAAGTACAAAAAATTCATCCATTTTTTTTTTTTGGCGTTTAAAGTTTGGCTTTGACAACCTACAATGGATTAGTCTTTTTGTCCAGTCTTAAAACAATCTTAAACAACAAGCCAACCAAAGATACAAAATCAAGACTATTGAGATTAGAAAAACTCTCACAGAGTTTGTAGATTTTACTTTGATTAACCCCACAAAAGAAATCTTCCCCAAGATAATATTAACGTTATGAATTACGAGATGAGGCAAGATTCATATAAGAAACTATAATAATCATACAAACAGACATTTGAATCTCAAAGTAACTTGAATAATATCTGAATACTGTTTCAGTACTCATTCCCTGTACACCACAGTGTGATTCATCAAATAGAGGAGGAAAAAACGAAGAGAACATATCGGACTGATATCACCCACATGCTTCACTGACATTATTAATGAGAGCAAAAACAAGCTCACATCAGCTTCCACGTGGACTGTGATGATGATATATATATATGATACAGTTATGAGGAGGGGCTCATGCATGAAAAAGGCTAAGATGGCAGTCTAAATTGTCACTTAGAATAATGGAGTCAAGTCTTCTGATATGTCACAAGCACAGCTCAGCCTTGTGCTAGTTTTTGTTTCACCTTTCGTGCAGCAGCCTTTGGGAAGGGCAAAAGCTTACAACGTTGAGTCTCTGTCTAAAGCCATATTTTAACTGGACTTGATTTTTTAACTCTTTTAAGTCCTTTTTCTGCCCGTGATTTCACAGCCTTCACGAGATTGAAATAAGAAAAAGAAGGAACGAGAGAATGTGTGCCTGAGGAATTTTTTTTTATAATAATCAAAATGGGGCCACCGAAATACATCTTTGTTGTGATGAACAGTGGAGATCGAACTCCGTATGTATTTCTGCATGTATGAAATAATCTTTCGTGCGTGAGAGAGAGAGAGAAGAGTACACGTGAATGGTGAAGAAACATTGCATCAGATTTTGATTTGAAACAATAATGCTACAAGAGAAAAAAAGATGAACTTATTTAACAAATGTATGCTGCGAATAAATTATTGTAATAGAACCAATAACTTTAATTTCTACACTCAAGCAAGTTTATTTATATAAATATGAAGACCCTAAAGCCACTCGTATGTTTCAAGGAACAAGATACTAAGAAAATCACTAGCTAATTAATTAAATTTTGAACATATCATAGTTGTGCTGAAGCAAGTGAACCGATTACTACTGCTTCAGTTCCAACTCGGACGCCAGGTCTAGTGTTAGTGTTGTATTTATGGTTTTTTATTATAATTGATTTTTTTTTTTAGTTTCTTTCATTATATGCGCTAATCTTCCTCGATAGAAGAAGTATTTAGAGTTTATGAGAGGTAGATGTGAGGTGTATGGTGTTTAGAAGTGTTGAGTTGTAATCCCAAGACGTTTTTGTTTCTACCCTTCCGATGTTAGTGGAATCTCTCATCCAGTGAATGTAGGCGAATCAATTCAACATTGAACCACGTAAATCTTTATGTTAGATTGTTATGTTGTGAATTACATTTTCGCATTGTATTCACATAACAAATGATATCCATCAACATCGAACCACGTAAATCTTTATGTTAGATTGTTATTATGTGAATTAAGTTTTCACATTGTATTCACATAACAATTGATATCAAAGCTCTGGATTTGTGATCAGAGCAAGGTGCGGGGTCGACAACAACAAATCCGGCGTATATTGTCTGCATTTTGCGCAGCATTGTCCGCATTTTATGCAGCATGTCGGCCAACGCATTTTGTGCAGCATGTCGGTGGCAGTTGCAAGCTCCGGCAATGGTCGGTGGTCAGGACAGCACCACCAGCAGCTGATGAGGGTGCATCCCTTATTTTGCTGGGGCAGGCGGAGTAAGTTTTTAATAGGAAACCCTTCCTTTTGAAAGAAAAAAGAAATTTCTCTTATAAATTGCAGGAATAGTAAAACTACAAATTTAAAAGTTTTAAGATCTTCTAGAAAATTGCAATTCGGAAAGAGAATTTTGAAAGGAAAAAAAAAAAAAAAGATAGAGATGACTTTTTTTTTATTGTTTGATTTTTTTTTCTAGGTAATCTGCTAAATGATTTTTTTTTTTGGAAAGAGAATCCAATGGTGATAGAAAAAATTGATAGCACGATGTCAAATTATTCATTATTCGCTATGGAGGTGGAAAATTTGATTAATTAGGTAGTTACCCATCCTCTCAAAATTGAAGTAATGAATTTGACGTCAAATGTAACTTTGGCATGTGACGATGTGAGGTGATGCTGCGTTGTGCTCTCTGAATCCGGAGGAAGTCGTGGATAGCGAAGGATGTCCTAAAAAAATTTTAGAGAGAGATTGGTTGAAGATGAATTAGAGTGCTTGTGGGTCGATCCAAAATTGCTTGACCTAGGAGATCAAATATGGGTGATGATGGAGACTTTTGCAGGGAAATTTTGGAGGATATTGGATAACAAATATCTCATGAAGAGTATAGCGATTCATTTTCATATGAAGCATCAATTCTACAGATTTCAGATGAAACGAGAGGTTAGAATTGATGAACAATTGAATGAATTCACAAAGCTGTTAGTAGATCTGTTAAATTTAGATAACGAGTTAGAGATGAAGACAAGACGCTTTTTCTGTTGAATTCGCTTTCGGATGAGCATGAAAACTTCACTAAGAGACTCATTCATGGGAATGAGGTTTTGAATTATGGTGAAGTGACTACAACATAGTTGAATCATGAGTTCTGTCGAAGATACAAAGAGTCTGCAAAGTTGGAATCAGCTGAGGCACTTACACTCCAATGTGATAGATTTGAAAAGAAGAAAAAGATTTGGGAAAAGAAAGATGACAATGACGACACTTCTCAAAAGGGGCCAAGTCTTGTGGTGTAGTCTTGGAAAAAAAACAATGTGCTTTCTTTTAAAAGACTGTTCATTGGAAAAAAGATTGTTTGAAGCTGAAGGAGAAGGGAAAGAATGTTACATTTAAGGTGAAAGCCAAAGTCATTCTAGAAAGATGTGAAGAAACAGATTCATATTTAATGTTATTCCTATTTTCTCACAGTTTGTTTAGATATGACTCATGCTGGATTATGGACACAGGTGATATCCATCACATTTATCCCCATCGAGGGTGGTTCTATACGTACATGGAGCTGGAGAGCGATGTAATGACTATGAGAAACGATCAAGCTTGTTGTACTATTGGTGTAGGAAGTATCTTTAATAGGATGCATGATGATACTGTTAGAGAGTTGACTGATATTAAATATGTTCAATATACTAGGAAGAATTTGCTGTCATTTGGAACTTTAAAGTCTAAGGGTTTACAAGGTAGTTATTAAGGCACGACTTCTGAGGATATGTTATAGAGCAAGATTTTTATGAAGGGAATTCACTGCTTTTACTATATTTAGGGTACTACATTGATTGGAACAACTGCTACTGCTGATAATTATTATGATGCCACTATGTTGTGGCATATGCGACTAACTCATGTTGGAGAGGCTTCACTTCATACTTTGGTGAAGAAAGGATTGATCAAAGGAGCAAACACATGTAAACTTGATTTCTGTGAACATTGTGCCTTTGGAAATTTTGGAACTGTCATCCATAGTTCAAAAAGTATTTTAGACTATGTTCACACAAATGTTTGGGGCCCGATAAAGATAACATTATTCAGCGAGTGAATAAACTGTCTTTTTATTGATGATTACTCCAGGTATATTTGGGTGTCAACATGAAGAACAAAAGCGAAGTGCTGGAGATTTTCATAACTTGAAAGAAGTGGATTGAGACTCAAACTGATAAAAAGATCTAGTGCATCAAATACGACAATGGGGGCAAATACACTTCAGATGCATTTTTGCAAGTGTGTCAGAGAATTGTGATAAAGCAACACTTCAATGTTCAAGAGACACCACAACAGAATGTGGTGGTAGAGAGGATGAATCAAAGTTTGGTGTATGTTATAAAATGCTGGGTTGGATAAAATCTATTGAGCCAAGGCCATAAAATATGCCTATCACTTTGTGAACAGTCTGCCTTCTATAACTATTGAGAAGAAGACCCCAAAGGAGATGTGGTTAGGACAACCTACAGGAGATTATGAGCAATGAGAGTATTTGGGTGCCCAATTTACTACCAGATGCGAATGATAAATTGGAACCATGAGTAAAGTAGACAATCTTCATTGACTTCAGACGTAGAGTCAAGGGCTTCAAGTTATATGATTCTTCAGAATAAAAGATTGTCATTAGCAGAAATGTTACATTCGACAAGGCAAGCTTGTTGAAAAATCGAGACTCAAAACAGGTGGAGAGTTCTACTAGGGCCACAGATATGCAACATAAATTGGAATTTGATGCAACTCGATTTGATCCATAGAGTCCGTCCTCTCTTACTCAGATATCTGATTAAGTTACAACTCAGGGGTTATCTATTGATATTTCTCAAGAGGAGGTGGAAGAAGAGGCTAAGGTTGAGATTCCTGCTCAAGAATCTATTGCTAAGAGTAGAATCAGGGGCCAGAATGTCCCAAAACTAGCATGGTTGAGGGATCACATTGCATTGGAAATTTTAGTCATAGAGGCTGAAATTCCATGCCACTACAAAGAAGCGGTGGAGAGCCCAAAATTTGATCTTTGGAGAGCGGTAATGGATGAAGAGATGGAATCGTTTCTAAGGTATGGTACTTGGAGGATGGTGAAGCTTCCTATGAGAAGAAAAGCCAACATATACAAATGGATTATGCAATATAGGAAGGATCTCACAGAGCTAATGTGTGGTACCAAGCAAAATTAATGGAAAAAGGGTTTGCGACACAAGAAAGGATTGATTATGATGAAGTTTTCTTCTCAATAGTCAAGCATCCTTAAAATTTGTGTTCTCTTAGCACTTGTAGAATAGTTCACTCTGTTCTTGGAACAACTTGATGTGAAGACTACATTCCTACATGGAGAATTGCAAGAGATCTATATGTTGCACCTACCTATATATGAAGCATCAAAAGACTTGTTTTGAAAATCAGACAAGTTTTTATATGGGTTGAAGTAGTCACCGTGACAACCGTATAAAAAAATTGATTAGTTCATGATGATACAAGTGTACATAAGGAGCTAGTATGACCATTGTGCATATTTCAAGAAGTTGACCAACGGTGAGTTCATTTACTTGCTTTTTTTATGTTGATGATATGTTAATTGCATCTTCCAGTCAGATTGAGGTTGTTAGGATGAAGAATCAACTGTTCAACATTTTAAAGTGATGGTGTCATGTGAAGCTCGTAGAATTCTTAGCATGGATATTCTCATGTACAAGTTAGATGAAAAGGTTTGGCTATCATAAGAAGCTTAAGTTCAGAAGGCGTTGAAGAAATTTAAATTTAAGGATGAAGACTCAAGCAAGGCAATGAGTCTACCCATTGCATCTCACTTTCTGTTAAGTTTAGACCAGTATCTTAACGTTGATCGAGAAAGGAAAGATCTGCAATAGTTCCTTATACTAGTACAATGAGTAGTTTGATGTATGTCATAATTTGTAATAGACCAAACAATACAAAACCAGTTGATGTTGTTAGCAGTTTCATGCATGATCCAAGAAAGAATCATTGACAAACTGTGAAGAGTATTATGAGATATCTGAAGGGTGCAACTGATGTTGGCTTGATGCTTGAGAGGCAGTCATCTATTGCATATTTTTGTGTATGCCTTGGCTTGTTGATGTTGGCTTGGTGCTTGAAGGGGGACCTAAGCCTTGGCGCAAGAGCAAGTTCAAAGCATGCAGAAAAGAGAGAGAGAGTTCAGAGCATGCAGAAAACAACGCACAACAGATATGACCAACTCCGTTCGCTGCTGCCGCTTCCGGTTGGCAATGTTCGTGAGACCGTTGCTGCTGCTGATTGCTTCCACCTCTAGCTACCGACCAATTCGACCAAATCCAAAGACTGCCATCTCTGGTCTCTATTACTTCCGGTGCCGCCGCCGCCTGAGGCCAACTCCGACCGTCATCGCCTCAGACCGCCTTCACCACCACCTCTTTCGACCACCACTGCTACCTCCTTCGACCGCCACCACCACTTACCACCGTTGCTGCCTCTGGCTACAACAACATCCAATTAACTTCAGCCTCTGCGACCACATGTGGCCATTGCTGCTTCTGATTAGAACCACTTTCTTGTCACCGCCACTTTGGGCCGCTATCAATTCTTGCCAACATCGATCACCGCAACCTCAATCCACCTTCACTACTACCTCTTTCGACTGAGGCCTTTTCCGCTGCCTCTTCTAGCAGCAATCACCACCATCTCTTGTAGCCGCTGCCACTTCCATCTGCCGTCGCCTCTGGTCACCACCGCCCTGAACCGCTGCCGCCTCTGCTCCCTACCGCGAGGCAGCAAGTCCTTCTACACAAAGACATTATAACCCTAACATTTGTGTAACCCCTTACCGCTTCTTAGACAATTGACTGTACCTGTAATCACCAACTCAAAGTAAAATATTTCAACTAGGCAAGACCCTGTGATTTTTTTTCTTTTTTGGGTTTACCGCATAAAAACTTTTGCTTTCACTACTGGTTACTTACTTTTATCCAATTATGTGTAGTATTTTAATGCAACACTAAGATGATAATTCATTACTCTGCCATCACGAACTTTCTAGCACCCATCATTACTATTTATATAACTATTATGACTCAAAAATCATTCACTTTTTTCAAAAAATAAAAGAATAGAATACTAAGAAAATCACTAGCCAACTCACCCACTCTTAAGCACCCTCACAGCTGCAAGTACATTTGAAAGCCGTATTTATTTTAGCCTTTTTGATCATCATTTATTGACAAAGAAAAAGTACATTAGATGTATGTCAGGATACATAATAGCAGCATCTGAAATAACTGATTTAGTTTTTTGGGCAAATTTACATACATATCAGATATAAATTTCATATGTATTTACATATTAACACCTAAAGTTGGATATCTTATTCTCATGTCTGGTAATAATAGAAGGTAGGAATTACATACACAGCTTATAATTTTCATAAATTTACTTATCAAGTACCTAAATTTTCATATTTATATTTATAACACTTTATATGATAACCTATGCAAATGAAAATATTATTTATAATGTGATGATAGTTGTGTGCCATGCATGTAAATGATCCTTAAAGATAAAAGCTACGAATAAAGGATGAAATTTATTGGGGGCAATGTACGTTCGGTTTAATAGATGGTTGGCAGCCAGCTTGTCGATTTAGCAGTGGATCATGTGAAGCTACAGAAACTGTGATTTGATGAGTGTAGGTTGGATTGTCACTGATGGGATGGGCCTATCATTACAATTGTGAATATTTATCTATCTTTTTTATTTTTTTGTTTAAAAGGAATGTTAGAGGCTATTATACGAGCCTCCAGCAACCTCTAATGTGTCTAATAATTCATATATCACATTCTTAAGACCAACTGTTCCAGAGAGAATTCGAACCCTCGATCTGAGAGGTCTTATACCATGGATGCCAATCAACAGGTTAGGGTACGCAACACACACACCACACATTTATACATAAAAATTATGGTTTGTTTAAGTTTGAATTGGTTTGTTTGATTGTAGTAAGTTATGAGTGTGAAGATTCCTTAACTTCTCACAGTGGTTAAACCTATAAGTGTTCTCTAGTGGTAGTCGGATTAACTAGTTCACTACGACTCAATTCTTAACTGAAGTCGAGGATTTACTGAAGGCATGTTGGGTTTGGACATCGGACGGGTCCATCGAGTTCTATTACTTCATTTATCTGACCTTGTTGTCATTAGATGGGTTTAATAAACTAGCTGGTGATGAACATGAGGATGCCCTTTACATTATTCTTAATTTTGTTAGAGGTTCATATATCTTAATATCGTTAGAGGTGCATATCTTATGAGACCAGATAGTACTTGAGGTTGGTAACACATAAACCAACGTACCAGAGACAATCTTGTTAATGATTTACTCTAATAAAATATCTATAAGCACCCGATTGATCTTTGGAAGGTGATTCCGTCAGAAATTGAAAGTAAGGAAAGGAAATGTGATGAGAAGGAGGAAGAGTTAGCTTTCTCGATCTTTTGTGTTTGTGAGTTGATAAGAGGGAATTAAAAATGCTAAATTTAAATGAACAAAATGAAGTTGGGTCGTGCATATTAAGTTCTATACACCTAAGACAAAATGGCGTTTGTGTTTTAAAAAAGAAAATCCAAGGCACCAGTGCCTAGGCGCTGAACCGCAGCGCCAATGCTCCGAAGCCTTGGCTCGATAAAATGACCTGCCCAAGTTATTTTATTTTGCTCGTGACCCCTCCTTCTTGATATTTCCCTAAGCTAGACAAGGACTCCTAGGGCTTCTTACTTGTGGCATTTAGCTTGCATTTTAGAGCTTGAAAGGAGTAGATCTCATTTTCTCCAGGTAAAACTCCTACCTAAACCTTGTTATTTCTCATTAGGCCGTACAATTTCTTCCGCATTTTGGTAGATTTTGTGTGTTTTGGGGAAATCAGTGAAGAAGAATGAAAATCACTTGAGGAGAGTTGATTTATGCTCTAAACTTCTATTTAGAGTCAATTTCAACCTTCATTTGGACTTCTTTCTTCTTTTTCTTGCTTATCTAGATTTGTCATGGCACCTAAAACTAAAGAAGGTAAGGGTAAAGGTACATTTGATAGGAAGATATTTGTCAGTTACAAAGCTCAAGAGCACTACAATGAATTTCTGATATCGAAGAAATTGATTGCGGAGTGGGGATTTATTAACCAAGCTGTTGAAAATCTTATTGTTTCTCGGCACCGGGAAAATTTTTGCTGCACTACTGTCGTAGCAGTCATCTCTATCGTAAGAGAATTTTATTGAACTCTCCCTAAGGCTTTTGACTATTCTGTTTTTGTTAGGGAGAAGAGAGTGAATTTTACCCCTCACATTTAATTCACTCTATTTGTTGGGAGATGTACCCGTCCGCTTTTACTTTTCACTTAATCCTACTGACTCACAACTTGATAAAATTGTTATGTTTTTGACTAATGAAAGAGGAGCTTGGAAGGTCATAAATGACCGCAAGGTAAATTTTTCTTCGTCCAAGCTTAATGTTCCATCCAAGGCGAGGAATTATTTTATATCTGCAAGGATTCTTCCTTCAACCAACCTCAGTGAAGTTGCAGAGAGAGCAATGCTGAATTTTCGTATTCAGACAATGAAGTCTATTGATATTGGCTCTTTGATCTATAAATCTACCCTCAGTGCTGTTGCGAGAAGTTCTATTTTAGGGTTATGATAACCATCTCTTATTTTTTCTCTGTCACCAATCTGATGTTGGATTTGAGACTTGGGAGGAGTTGTTACATCCACTGAAGCCTATTAGCAAGGCTAATGTTGACTTATATGTGAAACATGCTATTTTTGGTAATGGTACTAGCACTTCTGAAGCTCCTTCTATTTCTAGACCATCCACTTCTCGTGCTTCAGCTCGACCTCCTGCTAGCATGGATTCTCTATTTGATATATGAAAATGCTGATCATTTGGAACACTTGGATATAGAGAACAAACGTCGCAATTGTGAAGTAGGAATGCATACTTCTCTTTTGTAATTGTTTAGACAGATCAATTTGATTGGAGGAGATAAGAGAGTAGAGTTTTCTGACTATCCACACTGTCGGATGTCTGAACGTCGCAAGTCTATGGATGAGGATGTAGATGATGATGATGATGGAGAGATGTAGTTGTACTTTTTATTTTGGTTGTTGTGGACTTGTTCATTTATGTTTTCCTAGTCACAGTCGATTGTTGTATTTTACTTTCATGCTTGTTTTAGTAACTAAATTATCTCTTTTATTAATTTTGTTTAGACAAAATGGTTTGCTTTTGTTTTTATTTAGAAATTTCATATGAAAAATGTTGAGATGTGATTTTCTTATTTTTGTATGTTTGACTTCTCTACTTATTCTGTACTTTTGTGATAAAATTAAGTAGTTTTTCTTTTTCCCGGTTTATACTCTTGCACTTAATTCTATACATGTTTAGAAACAGGGAGGGAGGAGAAGAAAAATTTTTAAAAGCTTAACTTTATTTGTCCTCAGTAGGCTACAACTTAAATTAATCTTATTTTAAATTGATTTGTGGTATGTGGTGTTAGTTTTAGGGTACTATGGTTTTTATTTTAGGGGTGTTATAGAGAATTTAGTTGATATTTTGTAAAAATAAGACAATTCTAAAGTTAAGATATTTTATAGGAAACGATAGAAAAATGATTTTACTATTGATAAAAATAAATTGTATTTTTGACTGAGATTCCTAGATCTATAACTTATAAGAATTGGGCCTTTATTAAACTTTATTTTCAAACTAATACTCACAAATCTCAAGTGAAGGAAAGTGATAAGTTTTTAACTTTAAGAGTGACCCGACCCGCATTACACAATTATTTTTACTCTGAAAGAATTTCAAAAACTTGGCCCAAATTATATTTAGTGGCTATTGTGAATAAATAAAATGTTCTAAAAATTATATGATAAGCCTTCACAATAGGGGTACTACGCAAGTATACATATCGTTTCAAGTAATATAAGATTTTTCTTTAAAACCCCAGTATCGATCCCTCAGGGAAAGTTGATAGTTGTACATATTTGACTAAGAAAAATCTTTACTTTAAATAAGAGAATATATTCTAAGAAAATATGAAAGTAATTTCGGTGTGAAATAAAGTTTACTAATTTCTATAAGTGCAACTTTAAAAGTAAATGCAAAGATTAAATATAACTAAAACTGGAAAATTCAATATACGTAAAGAGGTTTTTCCTTGTAAATAATTCATAATTAGTGTAGAATTACATATTTTTAGAAGTTTAACTGAAGTATTGTGATAAATAGGAGCAAACTTATTCTTTTTCTCTTGCGAGCATAAAGAACATTGGTTAATCTAAAGTAGGTCTCGACATGTATAACAGTGCTGGGTAGGATCTAGCCTCTCACCTCTAAATTACCCACTGTGCCCTCTCTATAGGACATACTAATGATCTTTAGTTTCAATCCCTATATCAAATCGATAAACAAATCTAGTATGTCACCCTAAAAACGTCAATTTTACACCCATCAAATCTTATCTCCCTATCTATTTGCACTCCCCCTTGGACGATCGCCATGACTCTTTCCAAAGTGAAATGTGGTACTCACTAGTTAGAGAAATCTTAGCCCTATCGGGTCTGTAAGTTTATCAACAGGTTTTAACAAAATAAGTGGCCAGTTTGCAAAGTAAATGAAGAACTGGTGAAAATACCATCACAAATTTTTGGAATAAAAAATACTAAACAAATCAAATCCACCACATAATTACTTCTTTTTGTAAGGAGAAAGAGGAAAACTACTCAGAATTCATGGGGATAACAAAACAAAACATATTTATAAAACTCAAATCCCACATAGAAAAGAAAAGATACAAATACTTATCTCAAATGTTTCCTCAAGAACTCCTCTGAAGTTCCCTGGCTTCTCTAACTCCACAAGACTCCAGAAATCACAAAGACTCACACAAACTCACTAGGGTGGCCACCCACTCTATATGGGTTCCTCCCTTTCTCAAAATGACTCCAAGACTCTCTCTTTTCATACAAAATTAATCAAAATATATAGAGCTTAAAAAATCACCAATTGCTTCTGACAACTTTTCAAAATTCATCCAAATTCAATGAATATAAGTGTAACCGTTTCTAGTGCATAGGCGCCAACCTCGATTTCCATCTGGCGCCTAGGCGCCACTTCGACTATTTTTGACAATTGTCTTGATTAGGCCCATTTTGTTCATTTTTTATGTATTTTTGCTTCTTTTTGCTCATAAACATTTTTTCTTGCACCTGCAATAAAAAACACAAATAATATCTTGCATTAAAGCATTTATCCTAAAAAATGTGCATATAAAATATGTAATTTTAAAGCACAACAAAGAAAATGATAGTAAATTTTAAAACCATTAAAGGCTGAACCAGATATTGTAATCCACACACACACACACAAATATATATGTCAATATATATAAATGAGAAATGATTGAAAATGATACTAAAAGAAAAAGAAAAGAAAAATATAAGTGGAAGAAATGAAAATTAAGGAGAAGCCTAATCAAAAATTGATTTCACTTGAACTTTCTTAAAGGAGAAAACTTAGATACAATCTTGAGCTTGATTTTATTTCATAATTTTATTAGTTAAATCCTTACTATTGGAGTGCTTGAAAATTTGTCTTTTATATTTTCTAGGAATCCTAAGTTTTACAAATTGCAATTTGATTCTGAAGCAAATAGTAAATCATAATTCCTAAGTTGAATACAAGATATTATTATACCTTAATCTTAATCCTATTCACTAAAAATTCCCCTAAATTGCACTATGACATTCTTAAGGTAAAATTATGGGAAATCCTAAATAAACACAACACCTTAAATCAATAACTAGTTTTTAAAATTCTAGCATTAGTTGAGGACAAGAACTGTTTAAGTTTGGGGGATTTTGACACGTCTGGTAGCATGCTAAATTCTCCTTTATATTTAATACTTATTTTTTTATGAAACTGCACTTTAAAGGAAAATATTTTTTATGTTTTTGCTGCAGGTATAAAATGTAGGAGATTTGGAGAAAATTGGAGCGAAAATGAGGCAAATGGGGCAATGGAGCAAAAAGTGAACTAGCGTAAGCTTTTGACGCTTAGGCGCCATTCCATGGAACCGTATATGTGGCACTTAGGTGATAGATTATGTCCAAAAACCCAAGAAATTGGTGCCATAGCACTACATATTGGCGCTTAGGTGCCAGATATGTTCCCGCAAATAGACAAGGCAGCGCCTAGGCTTTATTGATTTCCCAGGCATTCCCGCAAATAATGAAGGCGTCTCCTAGGTGCCATAACTATTCTGAACAATTTTTGGAGAAGTTTTACATAAAATTTGGAGGTTAATTGCAAGGGAGGTAGTTAAAAAAGAAAGAAGAACATTTTGGAGAAGTCAATAAGAAAGAAAGGAGTGCAAGAAAGGAGATGATTGATCTAGGTTTTTCATTTTTTTGCATTTCCTTTGAGAGATCTGAGTGAAATTGTAAGGGATTGTTTTTAGCAATGCAAGGAGGACTTGGAGATCACCTAGGGAGGAATTTTCTCTTCAGTTCTTAGGGAGAAAGATAAGTCTTTTATTACATGTTGTCTTGTATTAGTGTAAACTCATTTTGTATGATTTTGCTTTATTATAAGATGATGTGTTATTGTGTTTATTCCATGCATTGTAAGTAGATCCCTTGTACATTCCTCTTGTGATGAATTGATAATATGTGTAGGTAGGTGGATGCATTTAGAATTAATTTTTCTTCATGATTGTGATGATTTTTTACTTCACACTTTATTTACATATCGATGTGACCATTTGGTATATTAAAATCTGTTGTAAATCCATATAGATTTGAAAGGGCTATGACTTTAATAACTAGTAGAAACCACAATGTTCTATAGGGTTAAGGAAAACCAATCCGTAAATTAGTGCAAATAGATATGGAGATAACTTTAATAGGGGCAACTTGGAGGTTTCTAGGGTGACACACAAAAACGCTTACCTAGTTAAACCTAAATTCTTTATGCACTTAGAAAAGGGTAAGGAAAATGAATTCTCTTATTTATTACAAATTCAAATATAATTTCAAGGTGATCCATTCCTACACAAAATTAGTAATTTCATTGTAAGGGGAGAGTATTTTTCATATCTTGAATTCTCTTAACTTATTTAACTTTAGTATAATTAGCTTTACAATTAATTTATAAGATTAGTTGTAATTTGGTACAATTCTCTTGCATAAACTAAATCAAAATTATTTCAAAGCTAAGACTCTTTTTATTCAATTAGAACATTTATGAACTCTTTATAATTTAATAGCCTTCCTGACCGACTTTTTTGTAATCGACAAATACAAGAATTTGATGATGCTACTAGAAGATTTAATTTCCAGCAATAGTGTCCAAAGACTTGATCGCGACTTTATAGATATGTCTGATTTAGTTAAGATATATAATTATAATATTCAATAATGTTAAAGTCAAATTTTTCAACGCAAGTATACGTATCGCTCAAGTAATATAAGACTCTAATGGAGTCCTAGATATCGATCCCACAGGGAGTTGTTTAGAATTACAGACTGAGACTTTAGAAAAGCAAGACTTTAATCACAACAACGACGTTCAATGTGCTTATCTGTCACTAATAGGCAATTGAAATAAATAGATAATTTTAATAACTAATAAGTAACTAATGATAGATAGTAGGGTGTAATTGTGATATTCAATATATAAGAAAACATCCTTCTCCTTGTCAAAAAATTATAGTGAATGGATAAAATGAATTAGTTCAATTTATATTGTGTCAAATAGGAGCATACATATTCTTTACCCTTTGGTCCAGGCATAAAGAACATTGACTAATCCTATGCTTGGTTATTGATTCTGCGGCTAGGTTGGGAGGATATCTGCTCTCACTTCGGAGCTCGCACGTTCCCTTCACCTGAGGGCTAACATCTACACATCAACACCCAAACGATAGGACCGAATTGAGGATTTTAGTATGTCACTCTAAAATCTCCAATTCTTCGCCCGATAATAATATTTTTTTATTTATTTGCACCCAACTTCCAAGGGTTTTGACTTCCCTAAATCTTAGATTTAACCTTTCACTTTAATTGTAAAACTCAACATATTTTAACAAATGAATTGGCTAGATTGAAAGTAAATTAAGATCTAAGTGAAAAGATCATCACAGTTTCTTAAACATTTTCACGGCTTCACCAATTCAAATCACAATTTCACAAATCTCGAGATAAGGAGAAAGACAGAAAAAACTACTCAGAAATCATGAGAAAAACACAACAAAACTTGAAATTTATATATATAATCAAAGTCATACAAATTACAACAAGTAAATAACTTATCTCTAATTTCTCCCCAAGAACACTCATTGAAGTTTATCTGAATCTCTTCCTTTCTTTACATCACACAGAATTCCTCTTTGAAGTAGCAAGGAGGAAGAAATCTCTCACTTTCCCTCCACTCTTACAATCTCTCAAAGAATTCCTCACAATTGTTACACTCTAATAGTTACTCTAAGGCCTCTAGCACACTTTAGACTCCTTAGACTTCCTCCATTTTCGACCAAAATGTTCTTTTAAAGTTGTAGATGAGCTTTCCTAAGAGTTTCCTATGTATCCCTTCAAAATTTGGCCTCATCCAAAGCTTAAGTAGGCATAACCGTCGATCTCGCCGTCGGCGGCCTCGAGGGCGCCGTCGGCGGGCTTCTAGATAATTTTTGTCATGCAGTCTCGGGAAAATTTTGCCGTCGGCGGCGTCGAGGGCGCCGTCGGTGGCATGGTTCAAATCTTCATATTTTGGTTCTTTTTGCTCCAAATTCGCTCATTTTTGCATCTTTTTGCTCCAATGACCCTACTTCATCATTCCTGCAATAAAAAATTAAAAATACCTTTCTTTAAAGTGCAATATCATCAAAAATAATATAAAATATGTATGAAAATCTCAACATATTTTTCTTTGGTCACTTCCCTGTGGGATCGACATTCTGGACTAAAGAAAGTCCTATCTTACTTGAACGACACGTGCACTTGCGTAAAGTACTTAGTGCTAGTGCTAAACTATGGAAAAACTCTAGTAATAAAATTTATAAAATATGTTCTATAATTATCTTATTTCATCCTTAAATCTTTGGGTATACAGAATGCCAATCACTTAAGTGGATGAGTGGTTTTACACTTAGAGACAAAATTAGAGAAAATCTTTTAGAAGGTTTGGTCGCATCAAATGTCGACCATCTGATGAACCAGTTATGAGATTAGATGTTTTAGATTCAACTTATGTTAAGAAAGGCAGAGGTAAACCACTTACAAAAACTTGGGCATATTGATAAAAAATGATCTTAATTTATTAGAATTAAATGAAAATATGACACTCAATGGGACACAATAGGATTCATGTAGCTGACCCCACTTAGTGGGTTAAACGCTTGTTGTTGTTAGTGGTGAGACCTGCAATGCTCTATGGTTCAAAATGTTTTCCTTTAAAAGAGAAGCATAAAATTAAGTTAAGTGTTGTCGAGATAGGAATGCTTGGGTGTATGTGTGGCTTTACACTTAGAGATAAAATGTAAAATTAATATATCTGTGAAAAGCTTAGAGTAGGTCCTGCGGCGGAAAAAATTAGAGAGAATCGTCTTAGATGGTTTGGTCATATTAAATGTTGACCATCTGATGATCCGGTTAGGAGGGTAGATGTTTTATATTTGATTAATGTTAAGAAAGGTAGAGGTAGACCACCTACAAAGACTTTGGTACATTGTATAAAAATGATTTTAAATTATTAGAATAAAATGAAAATATGACACTCAATAGGATGGAATGGAGAAAAAAGATTCATGTAGCCGACCCCAATTAGTGTGTTAGAGGCTTGTTGTTGTTGATGGTGAGACCTGCAATTCTTTATGGAAAAAAAATGTTGCCCTTTAAAAGAGAGGCATAAAATTAAGTTCAATGCTGTCGAGATTAGAATGCTCAGGTGGATGAGTGGCTTTACACTTAGAGATAAAATTTAAAATGAATATATCTATGAAAAGGTTAGTGTAGCTCCTGTGGTGGACAAAATAAGAGAGAATTATCTTAGATGGTTTGGTCGAATTATACGTCGACCAATTGATGAACTGGTTAGGAGAATAGATGTTTTAGATTCAACTTATGTTAAGAAAGATAGAGGTAAACTACCTAAAAAAACTTGGGCATATTGTATAAAAAATGATCTTAATTTATTAGAGTTAAATGAAAATATGACACTCAATAGGATGCAACGGAGAAAAATGATTTATGTCTCAGACCACACTTAGTGGGTTAAAGGGTTGTTGTTGGTGGTGGTGAGACCTGCAATGCTCTATGGCACATAAGTCGAGCCTTTAAAAGGGAAGCATAAAATTATATGTTGCCGAGATGAGAATGCTTAGGTGGATGAGTGGATTTACACTTAAAGATAAAATGTGAAATGAATATAACTGTGAAAGGGTTAGTGTAGCTATTGTGGTAGACAAAATTAGAGAGAGTCATCTTAGATAGTTTGTTCATATTAAACGCGACTATCTGTGATCCAGTTAGGATAGTCGATGTTTTAGATTCGACTTATGTTAAGAATAGCAAGACCTGGGCATATTGTATAAAATAGTCTTAATTTATTAGAATTAAATAAAAAAAATGACATTCAATAGGATGAAATGGAAAAAAAAAAGATTCATGAAAAAATGAGGCCATGTTCGTGGTGGTATAGAGGGCACCGCACCAACATCATCTCCACTCCCAACTACCACACCAGTTCCTTCACCAATCACGGCCTCGATACCACTATCACCACTACCACCACTAGCCACCACACCACCACATCACCACACCACCACAGCCACCAGCCATGACACCACTACCGCAAACACATGCGGCCACGACACCAACATAGCCACCAACCGTGAACAAGAAACCACCAACACTGTCAACATCAGCTACGATTCATGCACCGTCGAGTTTGAGCAACATGAGCAGCCTTCATCAGCTTAGGGCAGTGAGAACCATGTAAGCTTTTATTTAATTCTCATATTACTAGTATTTCTTTATTTAATAGAGAACTAATTACAAGTTATTTTTAAAGTTAGTCCCTCTACATAGACCATCCATTCTATCAGAGATATAATTCAGAGCAAATACGACCACCCGTACTAATCCAGGAAGGAGAACCTGATCACAGTTTAAAATATGTGGTTTGGTGAGTTTAAGGTAAACCCCAAACAAAATAATTACATTTGTTTATTTATTTATTTTTATGAATCTAATAATTTCTAAATAAATTTAGAGAAGCAATGGCCCTGACCCTCTAGGATGAGGCAGACATCCACAAGAACTTCGAGCACAAAGGGAGCGATCATCAGAGAGACCAGTTTGGTGGTTTATGCCGGATTCGTGAGCGCCCTTTGTGGCTAGGAAAAAATGTGTTTATCACACTGCTTATGGCCTAGGTCTCTCCTAAGTATCAAAGGAAGAGTGAGTTGATAAAGCTGAATCGATGCTCTAAATGTGGTGTTATGGGCCTTAAAGCATATCGATGTAGCCCTCCCACATACCGAGTACAAGAGGAGGTCGATAAGACATAATTTTTTTGCTAACTTTTACTTTTAAATTAAATGTTTTCTACCTATTCCATTACACTAATAGAAACTGAAAAAAGGACGAGAGCCAATTGCTGCAGAGCTGCACGACACACCCATAGGCGGCAATCAGATCAGTCCTGGGTGGAAAACAGATCGCAGGTGATCTAAGTAATTGACGAGATTTATAAGTATAAAATTCAAAAAAAATCAAAATTTATTTAATCTCTCACTTTCATTAATCATACGTTTTGTAGGAGGCCTTCCTGAGGCTCAACGAGAGTCGATCTCAGCAATCGACCTGTGTTTCAAACACATCTCATGTTCCTTCTGAGTGCGAACTCTGAAGGGAGGTTGTCAGCGGGAAGAAAAAACACCGACCTATGATGCGTGCCCGACCTCTAGCAAATCTTGTGCATCCACTTACACTTCATAGGAGGAGGAAATGCGTTGCTAGGTTGCTACCTAAGTAGCTACCCTGAGATAGGAGATGAGGGCATAGTTTGAAGCGGCTGTATTCAGAAATGCAAAAAAGGAAGGAGCCAGTGCAGGATGAAGGTGAGTATGATGATGATGATGATGAATAGAGGACACAGGTTGATGAAGAGGATGAGTAGGAGGTTATTTTTTTGTTTAGTTGTGTATTGAATAATTTATTATTAGTGAACATTAGTTTTATTGTGTAGTTGAATATTTTATTTGTTTAAATTCAATTATTTCTCTTTTAATTATGTAAATGATTTATGCGCTGATTAATTTTATCATTGTATTGTGTTGAGTTTTGATTGATTTGTTACGATTGCAAGTGTGTAGATTGTAGTGTTGAAAGAGAGTTCTATACAATTTTTCTGATGGTACATGTTTTCGATGGCTTTTCAACGGTTTTAAAATAATTTATCGAATAAACGACAACTTTATGACAGTCTCATAAATAAATGATATCTCGGCAAAGTGCTGCACTTTTGCTAAGTACAAAGTCTTCGATAAATTCCCATGGTGAACTGAAGGTCTTGTTATAGTTTACTGACAGAATCACTATTCATTTTAGAAGGAACTGGAACACTTTTCTTATGGGCATTTTCATCGGTTACATAACTGACGGTTAAACTACGATTAAACATGACATGTGTTTGAATCTATAACGACAATTATGGAACTTCAGTTAACTATTTGTCAATGTAAACCATCATTAAATTCGTTGGTAATTTAATTACCGACAAACATTTTTGGTACATCAACTTTGTCATAGGTAAACCGTCGGTAAATATATTACCTACGGTTTTTCCATTATTACTAATGATATTTGACAGTTGGTAATAAAATAAATTCCTGTAGTGAATCCCGACACCCTTGTGGTGCCATTCAAGATTCAACAATGTATCTGATAACCTAGATTATCATGGAGACATGATCATGAAAATTTCAAGGAAAAAAAAATAAGACACCAACAACATGCATGCACCATACTCTCATCACAGTATTTCATTGATATAGGATATCAAATTTGTCTGTGTCATCACAAGCTAAATTTCATAATTATGAAACTCATGCTTGCTTGTCTCATGAAATAACAAATTTTGGCATCTATTTTCTTTTTCCACCTCCCATGTTTAGAGAAAAGGTTTTTCAAGATCATTATCATAGCTTGATCATCTCCATTTTAATTCATTTTCACTCCTAATAATGAAAATAAATATTATTGTTGCCCCCCAAATAGTTAAAGAAAAATGTATCTTAGAAGAAGCATTTTGAAAAAAGCACTGAGTCTTGAGAGTAGGTAAAAAAGACACCATCACCATTATTTTTTTATGGATTCACCAATCTATTAGAAAATGAGAGTTTGGTAGAAGGAAGATAATCATTGTTTCAATTTTGAGTGATCGATGAATGATTGAAACTAAGAAAAGTGGGTATGATAGAAAAAAAAAAAAGTATTGTGATTCATAAAGCTAATCATTAAAAGGGGAAAAACCAAATAGGATCATGAAGTTCCTTCAAAGACATTACATTTAATGTTTAGGGGTGCACTAATACTATTAGACAACAACATTAAAATAATGTCACCAAATTGAGAAAAGAAGGCAAAGGGAGCTCACTACTTTAGGCTAGGGAGACATTTTCACTTATATTCAAAAAATTATAGTGGAGCAAGGACACATTTTCATTTATCATGAGATTTGTTTCTACCAGGATCATTCTTTTGGCTTAAGTTAGCTTAATTAGACCGTATGCATGATACATTAAATGGATGTTAAAACTATTTTATTAAATTAAATGATGAAAATACATAGAATTTAGCTGGTATTATTTATGTGATTGAAAGATTTGGGTCGTATAAATGTAAAAATTAAAACTTAGATAGTAGATATGTAAATAAGTAAAAATTGGCTGGTATGCATGCACATATTCCTCTCAAAATTTTAATAAGAATATGCAAGTTGGCTTGCAGCCATCAACGAAGCCCGTGAAATCTACTGTTGCTGCCTGCTAGACTTCCCCACCATATTCTCCAATAAGGAATCCCGTGATGACAAAAGCAAATAAATAATTTGGAATAGAGAAGAGCAGTGAGAAATATTTACCTACGGAGAACAGCTGAATCCTCTACCAATAACCACTCAATAACCTCTGTGAAGATGTTGAGGGGTTTTTTTGGAGTTATTTCAGCGTTATTTTGAGTCAATATCCCTCTCGGTTACACTTTCACATTTTCTCTGACGGTAGAATATTGACTTCAAATAACGCCGAAATAACTCATCACTAACCTCCCAATAACTTTCACAGAGGTTATTAAGAGGTTAGTGGGAAGGAATTACCCAGAGAGAGAGAGAGAGAGAGAGAGAGAGAGAGAGAGAGAGAGAGAGGCAATTACAAGGCTGTTCGGTTATAGCTGTGGGATCTCTGAATGCTCATTGTTGGCTGATTGGAAAAAACGAAAAGAAAAAGTGTTATTGTCTTTTTCAAGAGGCCCCGTTGACGAGCATGAGAACAAAGGCAAAACACACTTCAAAAAAATCAAAAAAGAGGAAAAAAAAAAACAAAAGGAAAAGGTGGCAGAGAGATGTAAAGGGAGATGACAGCACAACTGTTTGGGTCCCTCCGGCCTGCAGTGTTTCATTTCTCTTTTGGCGCTTGCAAAAGAGCTAAACTAAGTGGTTGAGAGATTGGCAATTTGTATTTTGAGTTGTTAGCAGGGCTTGTATTTTGTTATGTTTTTTGTCTCGGCTCTTGACATTCTAGGAAGTTTTGCTTTGATCAGTTTTCATTTGAGGTATGTATGTAAAAGTTGAAGTTAAGGTGTTTGATATGTAAGTAGGTAGGAATTGAGGGGCATGTATATAAATATTATTTGATAATGAGGATTAATGATTAATTATATTATTTATATAAATATATACGAGATATACCATTCAAATTTCTACAAATTTGTTGAAACCTGATTGTTTGTGAATCACACCAAAGGAATAGAAAGTAAGTAAACAGAAAGAGAGAAAGAAAGAGACAGATAAAGGAGTGAATAGTTAAACATCGTGTCAATCGTGTGTTATTTATAATATAATCTCTCTTTTTATAGGTGATATGTTACACTGTTATCTCTATTTTAAAATGGAATGTACAAGATATTCTAATTATTTTATATATTTGAGCTCATGATTTGGTTGCTCTCTAGGTTGGCTGCCTAAGCTCTATTGGCTTTAGGTTTGCAGGATCAACTTGATAAGCTGAGATCCGCACGACTAGATGAGATCAGTTTGGTTAGCTGAGTTTGGTTGTTATGAGTCAGCCGGTTGATATGGCCTGAATATCGATCATTGACCCCTGATGAGAGGCTTTTGAATGTCTCTAGGATAGTTGGAGAAGCTAAGAAACTAAATCTTCCTTGGATCGACTTTAATGTGATAATTGCCTTAGATGTCCTCTTGTCTCATTTTTGTCTGAACGACTCATTCTTGTATCCTCCAGTTGTCTTTGATATGCCCCGCTGATTTGTCAGCTTTTGCCTTACTTGCTTTGGCTTTGATAACTTCACTCGATCGAACAAGTGAGCTTCATGCTCTTTTATTGCCAAGTCCTCCTTTGTCGTACTCCTTTCTTTTAGACTGTTAGTTCTTCTTAGGATTAATGCTAACACATATTTGATATACAATATTGCATGATAGAGTATGACATAAGAGCAATTATAAGAAAGAATATGAATGGCTAACATTAGCGACAAGCATATAGATATGGTAAACAAATTAACTTTGGATGCTTATTACATCAAAAAAACACTACAAAAAGTGATTGACTATTTGTAAGGAAAGGAGACCGAAGGAGAAGAAAAAAGCAATGGTTTCATTTTAACAAGTTTGTGAAAGCAATTTCTTTAAAAGTGTTACTCTTCAAAAAGTAGGATAACAGCCTCTTAATTTAGAAACCATTAATAGTTTATCCTTGCTCAATGTTTAAGAGATGGTTGATGATAGATATTAAGCTCATATGAGAATTTATTCATGATTGACAATACCTATTCTTGATGATGTTTCCAACTCTCCACATTGAACTAGTTATAATATCCACATGACATTTCCAGTTACATATCTATAGCATGCCAATGTCTTCTTATAACCTAATTTACTTCATATTATATTTCATCATTAGGGTTATGTATGTTACATAATTAACAAGTAAATGATAATGATCAAAATATGTAACAACCTTTAGGATATCATAAGGGGGTGTTTAGTAGCGCCATATTAACAGGATTTATTTTTCAGATTTACTAAATCCAACCAAACATAAAAAAAGCACAAGTTTTATGGATTTATGAAATTTTGAATTTAGTGTCCCAATTTTGACATCAATGCATGCTAAATCTAGATTTAATAACTCCAACAAGGCGGTGGATTTAATAAATCTGAATTTACTAAATCCTTATAACGCTTATTCCTTCATGCAAAAAAACACCTCTTATGAGTATCATGTGCAATATTAAACTAGTTATATAATATGATTCATGATATATGTCCGTGGAAATTTTTATTATTTTATAAATTTTAATAAATTTATCTTATAATCAACTATCCTAATAGTATATCTCTTGCAATGAGTAAATATTATAGAGTTATGCTTCAAATAAAAAAATATATATATATTCATGAGATTATGTAAAAAATTCATGTAAAGCAAAAGCTCTCTTTAGATTCTAATTTTGACTATAGTTCTAAAATTTTCATAAAATTTTTAGGAATATGAGTATAAATCCTATTTTGGATGATTATAGCTCAAATCATTTGTTAATTTTAATTATAACAATGGGCTAAAATCAAATTTAATTTCCAACACATTATCTTACAAGTTTATACTAAAACAAAAGCATATCTTTTGATTCTAATTTATACAATTAAAGCCTAAATAAATTGTTAAGATTAATTATGACAATGGGAAAAAATAAAATTTAACATCGAACACTATCTTAAGCTTGATTTTGTTACTCTAACAAAACCTTACATCCTAATAAAATCTTCACACTTAAGTGCCTTGGTGAAAATATCTATAAACTAGGATTGAGATTTCACATACTTCACTCGGGCCTTCTTCGTGCTTGCCATGAATTATGTTATGTGGTGATAATGTGTATCAATATGTTTAATTTTATCATTAAAAAGATATTCAAAGAAAATTACATTGCTTATATTTATCATTATGAAAATTGGTTACTTATTTTTGTGATAAACAAAACTTTATTTTTTTTAAAGCCAACATGCATGATATAAACTAGAACTTATAGCCGCTTAATCTAGTTTGTAAGCAATTATTTATTTGGTATCAAAGTGAAAAATGTATCTCTTGCCAAAAACACAAAATTTGTTGTATTTTTTACAATTTTTCTTTTCTTTTACTATGTCATTGTCACTATATCATAAAAACTTGAAAACATGATAGAATGAAGAGAACAAGCAAATGTCAAGTTTACCTTTAATAAAGCATTATGTTCTTTTAGCAATCCTAAAGAAGGTGAATGTTTGAGTTTTCATACAAAACCTAACAAGCTTATTTAGATAATGAACATCAAAGTAATTGCATGTTAAGTATCACAAACTCTTATGCGAACTTTTGAAAAATTGTTGCATTAAGATTTTCTTCTTCATTAAGATTTGATAATTTTGTTCTATAGTTTGTGGGTGTGTTTATGGTCATGTCAGTATCTATATTAATTTTTTTTTTCAAAATATCTCTTTCATAACCTTTTTATGATATAAAGATTCTATATCTTAATTGGTTAATGTCAGAGTTTAGGTAATACATCATGAATCCAATATCAATCATCATGTTGACCACACTTTTGGTTGAGGTTTAGTTTTTCCTCTTTAGTAGCCTAATGTCTAGCCATAAGACTTTCCTGTTGACTATTCCTAGAAAACTAGAAAAGGAACCTCACCATTAGAAATTGTACCCTCTTCCTTACTCAACTTGAAGCTCAACATATTGGTCATAACCTCTAACACTTAGTAGGTGAGATCATTATGGGGGAGCTCAAGGAGAGTTCCCATAGGATTGCTTGCCCTTAGGGTTAGCCCTGGGTGTTGGTATGGAGCTAGTTCACTCAGCTACACTCACTCTCACCCACAATCACTCACAACCCTAGACCCAATATTTGTTGACTTTGATCAATTGATCTTTTGGGAGACTCATGTAGATGGTCCCCTAAACCCACTAGCCCTAGGCTAGGTTTTAGCTAAGACTAGTACATAGAGAATCCAAATGGGGATTCCATTGGTTCATAGCTCATGTAGGGTGGTTGATACCCCAACCCTACCAAAATACCCAATATGAGATTTCACCCCCAAACCTACCCAAATTACCTATACACCCACAAATATCAAATTTGGTCAAAATCCTCAAATCCATCCAAAATATCCAAATTTGTTCAAAAATCATTTCAAACTTTTTTAAAATACCCAAATTACCCAAAACTACCAAAAAAATGCCAAATTTACCAAAATTGCAAAAATACTCTTGGCACCCCAAACTTTTCCAAAACCTATGAAATCACTCCAAATGTTTCCAAAACTCATTTGGACCTTTCAATTGGACTCAATTTGACCAATTTGACCATTTTGACCGAAACCCCCAAATTGTCTTTAAAGGCCAAATTTCCCCAAATTTACCTCAAATGTCCATCAGTTTGGTCCCAATTTCCCCCAATTTCAATATTACACTCAAATTAATCTTCCATATGACCAATTTAAACCAAATCCAAACTCAATTGGCCCATGCTTTGAGCCCAATTTTGATATAGGTCAAACCCCCAATTTTGGCTACATGACCTAATGCCACCAAATTGAACCCATGACCTACTCCATTGGCCTCAATTTGAATCCTAAACTCTTCATAACAATCCTACACATCAAAATTGACCTTCAATTGGAATTTTTGAGGCCTCAATTTCATTTAATTTTGACCTAAGTCCAAATACCCCAATTTTGCCCCAAATTGTCTGTCTCCAAATTTCACCAAATTGATTGCTTTAGCCCCAAAATTGGCACCCAATTTATGTTGAAAACTATTCATGACATTCCTATTGACCATTTTAAATAATAAATTTGGACTTAGCCTAAGTCTAGCCCAACATGCCCAAAGTGACCAAATTTCCA